>CM035174.1:100204807-100358967 GCA_020205615.1 Panax quinquefolius | reverse complement strand
ATAATTAATTATTCACAAATAATATTCTGAATCCGCACATTTATAATGACCAGGTACATCTCCCAGGAAGAGGGGCTTTCCAATAAGGATCTCTCCTTCTTGGTAGCAATTAGGTGACCAAACCTCTCCTTAGTATGAACTTTCTAGACATTGCCAATAATGTTATCTAATAATATTATTCAAATAATATGAATTATTGATGCGATAATGGGAAATCTTGTGCGTTGACAATTATTGAAACAATAATAATATAAAATATCAACGCAACAATTATTGAATCAATAAAATAAAATATTGAATAATAATTACCGTGAAAATTATTGAGTAGTGCCATCTTACGTAAGAATCAATAATTCAACAATTACATGCAATACTGGTAATAATCAAGCGACCACAGCCGTATTCATTGTATTTTAACCACCGGGTATTCCAATGATCTTAATTGAGAATAACTACGTGGTTATTTATAACCACCCAAACTTTGTCGTTTTCCTCATCCAATCGCTTTCTCACATGGGGCCCACATGGTTTGCGCTATTAATAGAATATTCCCACAAGATCTGAATATTCCACGACGAAATGAATATTCCCGACAAAATGAATATTTTATAATCACTTGCTTATTTTGAAATATTTGCGTATTTAACCCTTTAACTATCCACATTAATCAAATCAACCCTTACTATTTCAAAATAATAAATAAAGGAAATTCCTTTTATTTAAAAAAATTTCGGGTCTTACAACCTCCCTCCTTATGAAATTTCGTCCTCGAAATTGGCGTGTCGACGTACACTGTGTTTCAAAAGGTGAGGATACCTCGCTTTCATTTCCGTTTCCAATTCCCGTGTCATTTCCTCTATAAGCATGATTCCTCCACAAAACTTTAACTTGTGGTATGACCTTTCTTGGCGTAGGGGACGTGCTCCTTCCTATCCAAAATCTTGACAGTACCTCCTCATACGTTAAGTCTTGGCTATCTCGTCTCGGTTCTAACTCTATAACGTGGTTCGGTCTTTCACATATTTGAAATGCGATATGTGAAACACATTATGAACACGAGGACATACTTGGAGGTAATGCAAGTCTATAGGCTACATTTCCTACTTTCGGTCAAGAATTTGAAATGGACCAATAAATCGTGGATTGAGCTTTCCTCTCTTCCCAAATCTTGTAACTCCCTTCCATGGAGCAACTTCGCAACAATACATGATCCCTACATTAAATTCCACGTCCTTTCGATGAAGATCCGCGATAACTCTTTTGTCGATCTTGAGCCGTTTCAGTATCGTTGTCCGAATCATTTGGATCTTTTCGGTGATCATCACGTCTTAACTTTCGGGTCCCAACAATGTTGCTTCACCCACCTCATCCCAACATATTGGAGAACGACATTTTTGTCCATATAATGCTTGAATGGAACCATGCCTATATTTGTTTAATAACTATTGTTGTATGAGAATTCCACCAATGGCAAGTACTTATCCCAACTTCCTTTGAAATCTAGGACACGAGTTTTAATATATCTTCAAGAGTTTGAGTAGTCCTTTCGATTGCCCATCCGTTTTGAGGATGGTATGCCAAATCGAATCGTAAATTAGATGCATAGCTTTTTCTACAACCAACCCCGAAATCATGAAGTGAATCTTGGGTCACGATCTAAAACTATGGATACTTTGGCATGCCATCAACCTCACAATCTCATTTACGTACATACTAGCAAGACGTTCAAGTGAATAAGTCTCCGTGTCGGCAAAGAAATTAGCGAGACTTGGTTAATCTATCAACAATAACCCAAATAACATTGATGCCTTGAGAAACCGTAGGAAGACCCGTAACGAAATCTATGGTAATGTGTTCCCACTTCCATTCCGGAATCTCAAGTGGTTGCAACGGACCCTTAGGTACTAGATGCTCGCCTTTGCTGGCAAGTTAAACACATCGAGATAAACTTTGCAATCTCTCTCTCATATTGTTCCACCAAATGTATGTCAAGATCACGATACATTTTAGTACTTCCGAGGATGGATTGCAAATGGTGTATTGTGTGCCTCCATCATAATCTTGTTCTTCAAATCGAGTCGTTAGGAACACAAAAAGTCTAGAGTGGACTCAAGTATTCCTTCTTCATCAATTCTCACTTCCTAATAGCTCCTTCTTGTACTTTCCTCTTCATACGCATCATCGCCAAGATTGCGGGTTGCCAGGCGACTTTAACTAAAGTCGATTATACTCGTATATCATCACGTCTTCATATATCATCACGTGGGTACCTAGAGTTTTCATCTCCATCTCTATTATTTGTATATTATACTGAAATGAGTCTTTGATAATATCGTACTCGTATTTGTATACGATCTTCTACTCAACACGTCGGCCACCACGTTCGCTTTTCGGGATGGCATGGTCGAACATATCTTTGAAATGAGTCTCCTCTTGAGTTCTTGAAGCTCTTCCCACATTCCTTGCTCCATTCGAATTTTGTATCTCTACGAGTTAGTTGCGTTAATGGAATAGCGATTCGAGAATATCCTTGAACGAATCTCGATAATAACCAACTAAGCCTAAAAGCTACGTATTTCGATTCATCGACTTAGGTTGCTCTCAACTGCGACTCATATCCCAACCTTGGATAAAGACGTCACAATGACACCTATCGATTCTTATCGCATGAATAATATGACGTCCCTACGGAGAGAGTCTCGCTTAGGTGAATTCCACAAAGAAAGTCACAAGATAAAGGCTCATGTACCAAATTCTATAGTTGAATTTTTTTACTCCTGAAGTTCAATAGGAGCCATTCGATATGAGATTTTAGAAATGAGTTTTGTCTGGGGTTCAAAGTCGATACAAAATTTAATATAAGGCTTTGGGAGTAAGCGAAAATTCTTTTCAGAAATACGTCGGGAAAATCAATAACAACAGAAATATTATTCAAATCGACGCGTCTTTATTCAAATCCATAACATGGACTAAGAAAACTTGACATCCGTAATAAACGAATGACTTCAGCGACTTGATATGAAAATGTTTGATTACAATGGTTTGATTGCTTGAATTAAATACAACGGGTTGGTTAGGAATATGAAAACTAACAACCTTACAAAAGCAATCAATTTGGCATGATGAGTAGTTAACCTTAAAATCACATCAAAAGCAAATATCTCTATAGAAATAAGGTTAACAGTAATGTGATAGTGCCAACTGAATCAAACAAGATTTCTAAACAACAGATGTAATGAAAGTTTCTCTAAATCGGATTCTCCATAAATAGGTCAAAGTCTAATTTCTCCGTAGTCGAGTTCAAACGTTGAGCGCAAGCAGAGATAAAAGAATGGGTGAACCCTGATCTAGTAAGGTATAAACTTCGCAAAGAATTTATAATTAACTAACCCGTCTTAACTTCGGTTCTCGCATTTTTTGATTCGGTCACGACAAACGCCTTCCAAGAACCGTTGACTTTGACTTTTCTTGGACATCCTTTTGAGTCACCATTCACGCTGGATTGGGTTTCGATATCGCATAATCTCGAAAGCGATATGTCCTTCTTTTCCACAATTATAGCATACCTTGGAAGGCTTTGAGCAGTTTGACCTTATATGTCCCTCTCTCCCACATCCAGTAGCATCTAACCGGCGATCGTTCTCTTCCCTAGAATTTGTTGATGGTCTTGATGTTCTTCCGACGCCTTTCCGTCATCGTTAAATCTTCTTTTTAGATTGGACATCTCTTTCCATAATATCAACGCGTCGTGCGCTTTACCCATGCATCACTCATTCTCACTGCGTTCGGTTATTTCTTCTTTCACCAGATTCCAACTTTTATCATCTTATACTCTGCCAAAGAGTGCTTACGCTCAAGCATCACGTATCGGGTAACACAAGCTTGAATCGTTGCATCCTTTTGCTCCACGCATTTTCGCAATTTCTTTAGCTTTTCTTCTTCTAACTCATGAATACGATTTTGCAATTCTATATTTCGATCATAAAAATACCTCTAATAAACTCTCTTGTGTACCTCCTCTTCCTCTTCTTCCTCATTCTCATTTGTTACCTCTGCGATTATCTCGGTCAACTATCAATTCTTCACTCACCACATGGATATCTCTAATTCCTTCTTCTTTGACATCACATTATCACGGTTGGCGATTAGAGGTGTCTCCACGATCTCATTCACTCCATTGTTAACGCTTCAAGAATGACATTCTAAAAAAACTATCATAAAACAAGGGTTAATTAAATAAATTAACAAATCACATAATACCCATATAATATGACCAACCAACAAATAAGCTTAGGTAGACACACACTAGCGGAAGGATTTACCGCGTCTCTCCTCCTAGTTTTATTCCCGATCTCCGCCGAGATCATATCCCTAAGCTCGATATATACCAACTGTGACACCCCAAAAATAGTATACATCACCCATTCGAGTTGTCAAAACATGGTGCGTAAACAACTACAACTTTATTATTACAATGAGAAAACTGTGAGTTTAAATACAAATATTATCTTCAGATAATATTTATACTCAAATAAATCCTCATCACATTTATTGATACATTATTTTACAAAATGGTGAGGACTACTAAACAATCCTTTCTAAAACCTTCATTCCATACCCCACTGCATTTCTGCTATATTCTCGCCTCCCGAGAAGAATGGAACAAAAAGGAAAAGGGTGAGCTCAACTAGCTCAAGAAAAGAATATTATGACTAAGATAATATACAACAAATTATCGTTAGTCTTCAACAGGAAAAATCGATAGAATACATAGACAACAAGTTTTAGATCAATATTCGCAATGGAAATAATAATTCATAGAAGAGTTACGTAGAGAATGAAATCTACTATAATCTATGAATTTAACGGTCCCATCATCAAAATTTTATCCTCAGAACATCAATCAATATTCATCTCAAATCAAACAATTATCTTTGCACTCATGTGCCAAAGATATTCATCGATCGGTCGTGTTCATCTCAACACTGCTTCATCTTTGCACTACAGCCCAAAGATATTCTTCAGAAATCATTCATCTTTTGCACTACTAGGCCCAAAGATATTCAATAATATCATCATTTAAGATCGAGGATGATGAAAATATTTTTAAAGAACGAATCCAAAAAACAAAATGACAAGGATTAAGGATTAAGGATTCAGACTTTTTTTTTATCCATGTCCAACAATACCTCAAAAATAATCATAGTGGTGTAAAATTCAAGAATGATCAAAACATGGATACAATCAAAGCTAGTATCCGAATAGATATTTTGGACGAAAAGAAGAAATTTTATTTTTCGATGAATAGTCTTGTCAGTATCGTGAATAGTGTCAGATATCGTGAATAGTCTTGAGATATCGTGAATAGTAACTTTCACACCAAAAGATAGAAATTCCACAAAAAACATTTTCACGCTTAATTAATAGTACTCGTGAATAAGTAACTCGTGAATAGTAACTCATGAATAATAACTCGTGAATAGTAACTTTCGTGAATAAGTAACTCCGACATGAAAAAGTTCCAAATTTGATAAAAAGTTCCAACCAATATTTCAAAGATAATGATATTGAAGAAATAATATCATCCGAAAAGAAAATAACATCCCTTACCTCAAAGAATCGGATTTCTAAGGAAAGGAAAGGTGAAGTGATCTTGAATGAAACTTGTACTAAACAAAGACTCTCAAAGTATCTAAATACTCACAAAATACGCTCAATAATATAGAGAGAAAGAGAGAAAACTTTGTTTACGGTGTGATTTTCAATTCTAACTTAGCCTCTATTTATAGGAAAATGTTAGCCGTAGAAGCAGACTTAACTTTTACTTGATGGCTTTACTTCGCTACTATTGCCACCCACCACATTTGAAATAAAATTCAGCACATTTCTTCACCAACCACAAGTGGGGGCCCACTCAATTCTAGAATTTTCCACCAAAATCAATTATAAACCTAATTTCCGAATCCGACACCTCTTAAAATTCACAACAAATCATTCGTGCATTTTTAACGGTTCAAAATTTGTGGACATATACTCAACTTATGTATGTATAACATACCCAAAAATTACCACAATCCAACTATTCGGATTAAAATTATAACCCCATAATATATCTCAAAACCCACGATTTGATTTTTAACACCTCCAATCCGATAAAATCTTGATAAAACACCTCAACATTAATTCCTTCATTAATAACCACATAAATAAATCCATCATTTATATTCATATAAAATAAATATTTCCTTATCATATGAATCAATAATTAATTATTCACAAATAATATTACGTAATCACATTTATAATAACCAATTTCCTCAGAAAGAGGGGGCTTTCCATAAGGATCTCTCCTTACTTGGCGCAATTGATTAGGTGACCAAACCTCTCCTTAGACGAACTTTCTAGACATTGCCAATAATGTTATCTAATAATATTATTCAAATAATATGAATTATTGATCCGATAATGGGAAATCTTGTGCGATGACAATTATTGAAACAATAATAATATAAAATATCAACGCAACAATTATTGAATCAATAAAATAAAATATTGAACGAAGAATCACTGTGGAAAATTATTGAGTAGTGCCATCTTACGTAGAATCAATAATTCAATTAATTACGTGCAATACTGAGTGTCTTCGTTTGCAACCACGCGCGTATTCATTGTATTTTAACCACGGTATTCCAACAATCTTTAATTGGTAATAACTACGCCGTTATTTATAACCACCCAAACTTTGTCGTTTTCCTCATCCAATCGCTTTCCGTTATGGGGCCCACATGGTCATGCCATTGCATTATAATATTCTCTGACGATCACGAATATTCCACGACCAAATGAATATTCCCCGACAAAATGAATATTTTATAATCACTTGCTTATTTTGAAATATTTATGTATTTAACCCTAACTATCCACATTAATCAAATCAACCCTTACTATTTCAAAATAATAAATAAAGGAAATTCCTTTTTATTTAAAAAAATTTCGGGTCTTACACTATACCTCCATTTTTAATTTAGTTATGCAAGTATTATCAATCTTGCATCAACTCCCCTAATAGTAAATAATGTGATTCAATAGTACACATATGTGAACAAATAGTTATATAAGCATGTGAATTAGTAGCAATTAATTGCTCATTTATCCGATAAATTACCCGATTATCAATATAACCCTGACATCAATTATCATCTAATAAATGTCGATTTTCACTAACACAAACAATTCCAACATAATGAAACTATTTTTATCAAAATATAAATTTTGAAATTTTGAAATTTGACTTTTCCCAAAAAAAGTCAATCGTTGACTTTTTGACCAAATAGTGAATCCCGAAAATTTTGTGTTTATAGATTATTTTACTAATTTAAATGCGTTCCGGACTCAAATATCACGTCCGCGTCTCAAATTCAACTCTTAACAACATTCATTATTAATATTATAACTCACAATATTTATCAACCAGTCGTTCCTCAGAAAGAGGGCTTTCGATAAGGATTTCTCCCAATCAAGCCGCCGCAATTAGGTGACTAAACCTCTCCTCGATGAACTTCTAGACATTGTAAATATTCCAATTTATAATATGAATAACTTTGTCGTCTCAAGTATTGATTTAATAAAAAATATTCTATGCAGATGATCTTGTGACAATAATTGAATCAATAATATGATAGATATGATGCGTGAATTATCAGTAGTAATAATTGAGTATAACTGAGTGACTTCTCACGTAAGCATCAATAATCAATACCGTATGCTACTATGCAACCACAGCGTATTATTCTTTTTTTTTTAACACCGGGTGTTTTAACGATTAACGGTAAAACTTCCGCCGTTATTTTCATAAAGTATTTTTGTCGCTTTTCTCGATCCGACAATAATTACATTGTATGGGGTCCACCAATGATTGTGTCGTTGTCATTTAATATTCCTCGTTAAAACGAATATTCCCCACCAATCGAATATTATATAACAACTTGCGTGATTTTGCAAAGTTTGTAAATATTACCCACAACTATAACATTATATCAAATCCACACCATAATATTCAAAATATATTTCGAGAAAATTTAATCTTTATTTAAAAAATCTGGGTCTCACATCAATTATCATCTAATAAATGTCATTTTTACTAACACAAACAATTCCAACATAATGAAACTATTTTTATCAAAAATATAAATTTTGAAATTTCGAAGTTTGATTTTTCCCAAAAAAGTCAACTATTGACTTTTTCACCAAATAGTGAATCTCGGAAAATTTTATGTTTATAGACTATTTTTACTAATTCATGCGTCTTAGGACTCAAATATCACGTCCTGCGTCTCCAAATTCAACTCTAACAATATTCATTATTAATATTATAACTCACAATATTTATCAACCGTGTCGTTCCTGTGAGGGGGGGCTTTTCAATAAGGATTTCTCCCTGTTGGCGCACAATTAGGTGACCAAACCTCTCCTTGATGTAACTTCTGTACATTGTAAATATTGCAATTTATAATATGAATATCTTTGTCGCCTCAAGTATTGATTTAATAAAAAACATTTTATGCGGATGATATCGTGATGATAATTGAATCAATAATATAATAGATATGATGCAAAATTATTGTAACAATAATTGAGTATAATGAGTGTGACTTCTCACGTAAGCATCAATAATCAATCTTGTGTGCTACTTATCAACCACGCGTATTATTGTACTTTTAACACCGGGTGTTTCAACAGCTAATCTGTAAAACTTCCGCCGTTATTTTCATAAAGTATTTTTGTCGCTTTTCTCAATCCGATAATAATTACATTATGAGGTCCACCAATGATTGTCTTGCTTGTACCTAATATTCCTCGTTAAAACGAATATTCCCAGACCAATCGAATATTATATAACAACTTGCATACTTTTGCAAAATTTATAAATATTACCCACAATTATAACATTATATCAAATCCACACCATAATATTCAAAAAATATATTTCGAAAATTTAATCTTTATTTAAAAAATCGGGGTCTCATGGAGTGTTTATTGTAAGAAATCGTGGAGTCTTACGTGATTGGGACGTGACAAAAGATCTTGGCGTTATATATATATATATATATATATATATATATATATATATATATATTACCTAATCAATGTTTCTTTTATGTTATAATAAATCGAAATAAGCTTCTATAAGAATTTCAAGTTCTTTGAACACAACATGACAACACGCTCGAATGTAGGTAGTTTTCATTCCGATCAATCTCTGGAATTAACAGTATAATATTGTTATCAACTAGGATTATTATCCTAAATCACATAATTAATAAACTCGGAATGACCTTGTTAATGATATTGAGGCATGTTACTTGCAAGAAGGTCAATGCTTCTTATTTATAACAACTAAATTAAACTTTTTTAAGAAATAAAAGTTAACATACTTTCATTCAAATTTTCGTTAAGCACGATTATTAATCTAATAGGTCACTTGAATAATTTAGTGCTTCCGCTATAGATATTAAATCATTTTGGTACTACGTGCATTAATTATAGAATATAAATTTGACAATTTCTTTTGTTCATAGAATATAAATCAAATTAAGTTCGAGCGAATATATAATATTCTCCTTGATCGCCACCGAATGCAATAAACAATGCAAATGCCATGTAATGACAACCCTTTCGTGACAATGATTCAAATAACTTGATTGGACTATATAAAATGGGATATGGTCAGATTAATTCTCACAAAAAGTTAGAAAGAAAGAAAGTTGGAAGCCATAAGCTAATTAGATTGTCAATGGCTACCTCAAAATTTTCAATATTTTTCTTTCTTCAACTGATATTATTTGCTTTTGTGATCGGCAATGCAAACGCAAAGGATTTGAAAGTAGGGTTTTACAAGAAAACATGCCCCAATGTCGAGGTCATTGTTAAGAAGACGATAGATGAAGTCATCTCTAGGTTGCACCTACTCTGTGCTTCCCTTTGTTGAGAATGCACTTTCACATTGCTTGTTAGGGTATGTAAAAAGTTATTAATTACTATTAATTTTTGAGATTTTTCCGTTTGTAAATATATTAATTAATTTCGTGTTATTACTAATTATTTGCGTGGTTGTGACGGCCTGGTGCTTTGAACTCATCAAGTACTAATCAATTTGAAAAGGATGCATTCCTAATCTAAGCTTTCAAGAGGGTTTAACATTATCGATAAAGTCAAGTCCGCCGTAGAGAAAGCATGCCCCAGGTGGTTTTCAGTCTTTATACAATGGCCTTAGTAGCTAGGGATGTAACAAATCATGGTAAAGTTCTTTGATTCTCTATCTTGTTAATTAATTTTCTTAATTAATTTATCACAATATATTTCAAAAAACAATTTCATTGTGAAACCCTAATTAACTATGTATGCTCGTCTAATAGATACCACATAGAACTTCGTTTATGTAAAATTATAAATACAAGAATGGATTTCATTTTTCTTCTCAACCAAGGCCCATTCGGAAAGTAGAAACTGGGCGAAGAGACGGAAGAGTGTCAATACTGACCGACGCCATAACAAACTTACCACCTCCAACCGCAAACATAACCACATTGATACAAGATTGGCAAAGAAAAAGGTCTAAGTGTAAAAGACCTAGTAGTCTTATCGTGTAACATTTGAATGAATGATAGATGAAACAAATTACGACGTACGTACATGGAACTTACATAACAATAGTTAATATAAGCCCAAGTAATTATATAGTATTATTGTTGAATATTTAGGTAGCCACACAATTGGAACTTCACATTGCTTTAACTTTAATAACCGCCTCTACAATTTCAATTTGAAAGGGCGATACCGATCCGAGTTTGGACCCTAACTACATTGCCAGTTGAAGTTGAAATGCAAACCCGGAGACCAAAGGACAATTGTAGAGATGGACCCTAAGTTTTAAATCATTTGATGAAAAATACTATACCCTCAGATCAAAGAAAGGGACTAATGCAATCGAGATGATGCCCTACTTAACGACCTCAAGACGAGAAAATATGTCCAACTTCAAGTCGCCACTCATGGATCAACTTTCTTGAAGGATTTTGGTGTTTCTATGGTTAAAATGGGTAGGATTGGAGTTCTTACAGTGCAGCACGGTGAAATTAGGAAAGTGTGCTCTAGGGTTAACTAATAGTTGGCGGTTTTAAGCTCCCATGCATTCTAAATAAACTTGTTACTAGAGTCTAGATCAAGGTCAAGAGCTAGCTAGTGTTGTTTTCTAATAACCGATCATTAATTTGTAACTTTTTTTTGTTTATTTAATTCATATGATTCAAGTATACCTAATTCTATTTGATTATTTAATTCATTTACATATTTTGTTAATTGTTTGATCGCCGAAAATAATTAAACATTTACTTATTATGATCATTCTTAAAATTTATATTTAGCAATTTCTCGTATATATAATTAATAATCATGTGGTTCAAACAATCACGTTTCTCCCGAGCTAACATATATACATGTAAATGTTGTAAAATTAGTTAACAATCCTACTTGGTTAATTAATTATGTGTTCAATAAATTTTTATACATCTCCAAATATTTGAATAATACTACGCCTTATTTTAGAAAGCTTTACCGATTTATAGTCTCTTGATAGACTTTGATAGAATTTGCGTGGAGATATAAAGAGAAAAAAGAAGAAAGAAAGTTGGAAGCCATAAGCTAATTGTATTGTCAATGGCTACCTCAAAATTTTCAATGATTTTTCTTTCTTCAATCGATATTATTTGCTTTTGTGATCGTGATGCAAACGCAAAGGATTTGAAAGTAGGGTTTTACAAGAAAACATGCCCCAATGTCGAGGTCATTTATTAAGAAGACGATAGATGAAGTCATCTCATTGCACCTTCTCTCTTCGCCCCTTTGTTGAGAATGCACTTTCACACATTTTTTTAGTTAGGGTATGTAAAAGTTATTAATTACTATTAATTTTTGAGATTTTTCCTGTTTGTAAATATATTAATTAATTTCGTGTTATTACTAATTATTTGCGAGGTTGTGACGGGCCTGCGTCTTGAACTCATCAAGTACTAATCAAGTCGAAAAGGATGCATTCCCTAATCTAAGCCTAAGAGGGTTTAACATTATCGATAAAGTCAAGTCCGCCGTAGAGAAAGCATGCCCTGGGTGGTTTCTCAGGTAACGATATGATGGCCTTAGTAGCTAGGGGATGTAACAAGTCATGCAGAAAGTTCTTTGATTCTCTATCTTGTTAATTAATTTTCTTAATTAATTTATCACAATATATTTCAAAAAACAATTTCATTGTGAAACCCTAATTAACTATGTATGCTTCGCTCTAATAGATACCACATAGAACTCGTTTATGTAAAATTATAAATACAAGAATGGATTTCATTTTTCTTCCGACGAGGCCCATTCGAAAGTAGAAAGCTGGCGAAGAGACGGAAGAGTGTCAATATTGATCGACGCCATAACAAACTTACCACCTCCAACCGCAAAACATAACCACATTGATACAAGATTGGCGTGAAAAAGGTCTAAGTGTAAAAGACCTAGTAGTCTTATCGTAACATTTGAATGAATGATAGATGAAACAAATTAAATGACGTACGACATATATGGAACTTACATAACAATAGTTAATATAAGCCCAAGTAATTATATAGTATTATTGTTGAATATTTAGGTAGCCACACAATCGAACTTCACATTGCTTTAACTTTAATAACCGCCTCTACAATTTCACCGGAAAGTATGTATACCGATCCGAGTTTGGACCCTAACTACATTGCCAGTTGAAGTTGAAATGCAAACCCGGAGACCAAAGGACAATTGTAGAGATGGACCCTAAGTTTTAAATCATTTGATGAAAATACTATACCTTGTATCAAAGAGAAGGGACTAATGCGGTGATGATGATGCCTACTTAACGACCTCAAGACGAGAAAATATGTCCAACTTCAAGTCGCCACTCATGGATCAACTTTCTTCAAGGATTTTGGTGTTTCTATGGTTAAAATGGGTAGGATTGGAGTTCTTACAGCAAAGGTGAAATTAGGAAAGTGTGCTCTAGGGTTAACTAATAGTTGGCGGTTTTAAGCTCCCATGCATTCTAAATAAACTTGTTACTAGAGTCTCAGATCAAGGTCAAGAGCTAGCTAGTGGTTGTTTTCTAATAACCGATCATTAATTTGTAACTTTTTTTTTTGTTTATTTAATTCATATGATTCAAGTATACCTAATTCTATTTGATTATTTAATTCATTTACATATTTTGTTAATTGTTTGATCGTCGTAAAATAATTAAACATTTACTTATTATGATCATTCTTAAAATTTATATTCAAAGAATTTCTCGTATATATAATTAATAATCATGTGGTTCAAAACAATCACGTTTCTCCCGAAAGCTAACATATACATGTAAATGTTGTAAAATTAGTTAACAATCCTACTTGGTTAATTAATTATGTGTTCAATAAATTTTTTATACATCTCCAAATATTTGAATAATACTACGTCTTATTTTAGAAAGCTTTACCGATTTATAGTCTCGGATAGACTTTGATAGAATTTGCAGGGAGATATAAAGAGAAAAGAAGATTAATTGGGGAAGAAGATTTTAATTCATTTCATTTATACTGCTTGATAATGTGACGCCCCAAAATTAGGTATACATCACCCATCTTGGGTCGATACTTACATGGTATGTAATTTAAAAACAACTTATTAACATAACTGTCAGTATACAATACGACATAAACCGTGAGTTTAAATACAAATATCGCCTACTAGATATTATACAAACTCAAATAAAAAGTCCTCATTATAGCTTATTATCACACTATTTTACGTAATAGTGAGGACTACTAATGCTATCTTCGTGACCATCACTCGCTTCCCCGACTCGTCCCGTAATTTATATTATCATTTCCTCAAGAGAATGTTGGAAAGAAAGGGTGAGCTCAACTAGCCCAAGAAGAAATATTATGACTAAGATAATGCAGAATAAATTATCAATAGTCTTGAATAATGTTAAACCGATAAAATACAATGACAACCGGTTTAATCAAGCAATGAATATCTGAATCCATTAAAAGAGTCAAGTAGAAAATAAAGTCTACTATCTTTTAGGTTTTAAAAGGTTTTTCATCATCGCTATAGTCGAGATTCACTTTAATAAATATTCCACATCATCGAATCACCCCAAGCACTACTACCAAGGATATTCTTTAGTATCACGACCACAATTATTCACGCATCTACGGCCAAGAATATTTGTGTATTCATTAATGGTCATGATCATGCCAACAACTCGTCCCATCAATGTACTACTACCAATCGAGGATTTTTTTATCACATCATTTGTAACATTACTGGCCATGATTACAATCAATAGTCTCTCGTCATAATCATACCAAGTCCATCTATGCACCTACGTGCCACGTATGACTTTCAAAAAATATAAACATGAGGATGATGACAATGATATAAGAATTCAATAAAACAAGTTCAAGAATTATTTTATCCAGAATTATTAACGTCAAATTGTCAACATGATATCGCTTTTTGTAGAGTAAAATTCAAGAATGATCGTAAGAATATTTCCATGAAAAGATATCGATGAAACGCAAATATCAAGGATATTCTACTAATTTCATGGAGTATAGAAGTCAAAGTTTTAACCAACCGGGTATAATAAAGAATGGAATAACAAAAGAAATCACCATGCATGCGATAGAATCGCATGCATAAAGTTATTCCAATGTAATAATAAATAACGGAACCAGTCGTGAAATTCACACCGATGTGATGTTCCAATGAATAATAAAGATGGAACCGCATCCGGTGTAAAACACACGTATAGATATTCCAACGTAATAATAAAGATTTAAACCAGTCCTGTAAAACACATGCATGTGATGTTCCAACAGTAATAATAAAGATTTTAACCAGTCCTGTAAAACACACGCATGTGATGTTCCAATGTAATGATAAAGACGGAACCAGTGTCCTGTAAAACACACGCATGTGATGTTCCAAATGTAATAATAGAAGAATGTCACCAAGTATAGGGTAAACCACTTATACAAAGTTATTCCAATGTAAATAATAAGCAATGGAATAACAACGCTTCTCTTCATGAATAAGAAAGAATAACACCCTTTACATTTGGTAGGAGATTGAATATCTTTAGAAGGTAAGAATAAAATACTCTTCTTTTCTCTTATTCTCTCTATACTTTCTCTCTCTAGCTTGAATGAATTCGTGAAAAATAATGAAGCCTCAGGCCTCTATTTATAGAAGATTTCTAGCTTAAAGACCGTCGTGGTGAAAAAAGGCAAGTGGCTTGACGAATCGGTTTTGACGCTCTGTAATGTGAAACGACAAGTGGTTCGGCCGCTCAGTAATGTGAAACGACAAGTGGTTCGACGTCTCTGGTAAAGGTAATTACTATTAACGAAGGTAAATACTATTGACGGGTAAATACTATTCACAAGGGTAATTACTATCGACGCGAAGGTAAATACTATTCACAAGGATAATTACTATCGACGAAGGTAAATACTATTCACAAGGGTAATTACTATCGACGAAGGTAAATACTATTCATGAAGAGACTCTTAGATGATGATATACGAGAGGCCCATAAAATAATCAAACTTACCACAAATCATAAACACATATTTAATCTTTCAATAATTATTAATCATTTATAACTTGTCATCTCAATTATTGATTTAATACTATAACATATTATATGTATGATACACCGTGACAATAATTGAATCAATAATATAAGAGATATGATGCAAAGAATTATCGTGCAGAAATAATCGAAAGCATAGGTTGAGTGTGACTTCTCACGTAAGATCAATAATCAATACCGCAGTGCTACTACGCAACCACGCCAGACATCGTATTTTTTTACCACCGGTAGTTCAACAGCTTTTAATTCGGTAACACCTCCTACCAAGTATTTTTATAAAATATTTTTGTCGCTTTTCTCAATCCGACAATAATGTCATAGGGGTCCACCAATGATTGAGCCATTGTATTTAATATTCCTAACAAAAGAATATTCCCGACCAAACGAATATTTTATAACAACTTGCATACTTTGCAAAATTTATAAATATTACCCACAACTATAACATTATATCAAATTTATTCCATAATATTCAAAAATAATATTTATAGAAAATTCATCTTTATTTATAAAAGTTCGGGTCTTACAACCTCCCTTTCTTATGAAATTTCGCCCTCGAAATTAGGGTACGACTGGTATGTCAAGAGGTAAGGATACCTTGATTTCATTTCTTATTCTAACTCCCAAGTCATTTCCTCAACATCGTGGTTCCTCCATAAAACTTTGACTTGAGGTATAACCTTGAGCGTAGAATATGTTCTTTCTTATCCAAAATTTGAACAGTACCTCTTCATACGCCAAATCTTCCGCTATTTCGTCCCGCTTCTAACTCAATAATATGGTTCGGGTCTTTCATATTTACGTAACATAGATATGTGAAAACGCATGAACACGAGACATATTTCAAGCAAAAGCGAAGTCTATAGCCACAGCTCCTACTCGATCGAGGATTAAAATGGACCGATGAATCGAGGATTAAGTTTTCCTCTCCTTCCAAATCTTGTAACTCCTTTCCATGGAGCAACTCTTAACAACACACGATCTCCTATATCGAATTCCACGCCCTTTCGATGAAGATCAAGATAACTCTTTTTATCGATTTTGTGAGGTTTTTATACGTTTGTTTGATCGTTTGAATCTTTTTCCGTAGTCATACGTACCAACTCCGGCCCCAACAACGCTGCTTCACCCACCTCATCCCAAAGATAATCGAGAACGACACTTTCTTCCATACAACGCTCGAATGGAGCCATGCCAATACTTGCTTGATAATCCGTTGTTGTAGGAAAACTCCACCAATGGTAAGAACTTGTCCCAACTCCCTTGAAATCAAGGACACAGAGTCTTAATAGATCTTCAAGAGTTTGAATAGTCCTCTCCGATTGTCCGTCTGTCTCGAGGATGATATGCCGAGCTAAATCGTAAGTCTGTGCCATAGCTTTTTGCAAACTAACCCAAAATCGTGAAGTGAATCTTGGGTCTCGATCGTAAACTATGGATACCGCAAGATACCATGCAGCCTTACAATCTCGCTTTATGTACATACGAGCAAGACGTTCAAGTGTATAAGTTTCAGATTCGTAAGAAAAATGAGCAGACTTGGTCAATCTATCAACAATGACCCAAATCGCATCAACGCCTTGAGAAACCTTAGGAAGACCGTAGAACGAAATCCATGGTAATGTGCTCCCACTTCCATTCTGAATTTCAAGTGGTTGCAATGGACCTTTTGGTACTTGATGCTCCGCTTTAACTCGTTGACAAGTTAGACACCTCGAGATAAACAAATATTATCTCTCTTCATATTGCTCCACCAAAATGTATGCGATTTAATATCACGATACATTTTGGTACTCCCAGTGATGGATTGCAAATGGTGTGTTGTGCGCTCCATCATGATATTATACTTTAAATCGTGGTCGTTAGAACACAAAGTCCGGAGTTGACTCAAGTATTCCTTCTTCATCGATTCTTGCTTCCTAAGATAGCACCTTCTTGCACTTTCTTCCTCATACGCATCACCTCCGTGTCCGTAGCTCGAGCAGCCTTTAACTTTATCAATTAAAGTCTGTTCTACTCAGATACTCGCCGTCATCACACGCGTCCCCTCGAGTCTTTAATTCTATCTCCATCCTTTGCAAGTCACACAAAATGGGCTCTTGCGTTGACAATATCGCACTTGTATTTGCATATGATTTCCTACCAATCGCGCCACCTACCACGCTTTGCTTTTCCAGATGGTATCGATGGTATGATCATAATCTTTCAATAGCCAAGCCAACGCCGTTGTCGCATGTTGAGTTCCTTTTGAGTGAAGAAATATTTGAGGCTTTTATGATCCGTAAAGATCTCCACTTTCTCCCCATACAAGTAATGCCTCCAAATTTTAAGTGCAAGAAGATAACAAATGCTAACTCTAGATCACGAGTAGGATAATTCCTCTCATATTCTTTGAGTTGTCATGAGGCATAGGCTATTACTTTTCCATGTTGCATGAGAACACATCCCAACCCTTTGCGAAGCATCATCAGAGATGACAAATCCTCCGAGCCGTATGGTATTGCCGTAATAAGTCTTTGAAATAAGTCTCCTCTTGAGTTCTTGAAAACTCTTCTCACATTCTTCGCCTCCAACCGAACTTTCAGATTCTTCCGAGTCACCGAAATCAATGGAATAGCGATTCGAGAAAATCCTTCCACGAATCTCCGATAATAACCAAATTTAAACCGAGAAAGCTACGACTTTTGGCCATCGATTTAGGTTGTTCCAACTTTGAATAGCTTCAATCTTTGATGGGTCAACAGATATTCCATGACTTGATACCACGCGCCCAAGGAATGCTACTTCTTCAAGCCGTAACTCGCATTTCTTCAACTCGCATAAAGCTTATATTCACGGCTTTTGGAGTGTCGACCTCAAGTGTTGCTTCATGATCTTCACTATTTTGGAATAAATAAGAATGTCATCAATAAAGACGACCACAAAGTGATCTAAATATTCCTCAATACTTTTGGCTCATCATATCCATGAAGGCGCAGAGAGCATTAGTCAATCCAAAAGACATGACTAGAATTCATAATGCCCGCATCGAAGTTCCGGAAGCCGCCTTTGAATGTCACGTTTCTAATCTTCAATTGGTGATATCCGTAACGAAGATCAATCTTTGAAAAGAATTTGGCTCCTTGCAACTCGGGTCAAACAGTCATCAATACGCGGCAATGGATACCTATTTTGATGGTGACATGATTCAACTCCCGATAATCAATACAAAGTCGATACTCCCATCTTTCTTCTTCACGAATAGAACAGAGCACCCCAAGGAGAAGTACTAGAGACGAATAAAGTCAATGTCTAACAATTCCTCGCAGTTGGGTCTTTAACTCCCAAGTTCAATAGAGCTATTCGACACGGGGCTTTGGAAATAGGTTTTGTACCGTTCAAGGTCGATACAAAATTCAATTTCACGCCTGGGGTAGGCCAGAAGTTCTTCTGGGAATACGTCGTGAAATTTATTAACAATAGGAATATCGCTTAAAATCGACATTTATTTTTATTTAAATCATGACATGAGCTAAGAAAGCTTGACATCCGCTTTTTCAATAAACGAATAGCTTTATGGCTTGAGATGACCGTGATTGATTTTAATGGTTTGGTCGTTTGAATTCAAGATAATAGGTTGATTAGGAATATGAAAGCTAACAACCTTACGAAAACAATCAATTTTGCATGATAAGTAGTTAACCAATCAATCCTTGTAATCACGCCAAATGCAAGTATTTTTAATGAAATAAGATCGATGTAATGTGAGGGTACCGATTTGAACCAAACAAGACTTATAAACAAAGGATGTAATGAAGGTTTCTCCCAACTGAGTTTCCACGATAAGTCAAAGTCTAATTTCTCCTGAGTCAAATTTAATCGATGAGCTAAAGTAGAGAAATAAAAGAATGGGTAGAACCTAGTATCAAATAAAGTATAGACTTCATTAGAGTTTATGATAAGCTTACCCGTGATGACCTCATTCGATTCCTCGCTTTTTGGGAGGTTACAACAAATGCCTCCCTCAGACTACCGGCTTTGAATTTTTCGGACGGCCTTTGGTGCTTCCATCCTAGTCGAATTTGTCTTTGTGAAACGACAAAATCGAGCTAAGTGACCTTCTCTTCCACAATTATAACATGCTTTGACGGCATGACGCAGCTTTGATCGATGTGTCCTCTCCTCCGCATTTGAAGCATATGATAGGTGGTCTTTCTCCTTCCTTAACAATGGGTGCCAGGTTTGACGCTCTTCCATCATTGTTGAATCTCCTTTTCTTGAAATGTCCATTCTTATTGTTTTGGCCCGATTACCACCAAGTGGTTACCATATCCGCACTCGTTGATTCCTCCACGCTTTTGTTGTCACCGCCATGACTATTCTCATTGGTATTATAATTTTGCCACCGCTTCTTTTTTAGTTAAGGTTGACTCATTATCGCGCCTCCACTAATCGAGCCCTATTTACAACATCCTAATACAAACACGCTTTATGAGAAATAAGATGTTGACGATTCCTGCTTCAAACCTCTTAAAACATTCGCGCCATTCTCTCTTTCATTATCCACCAAGGGGACGAAACTGTGATAACTCCGCAAATTTTGCCTCGTATCACGACACCGGCCATATTGTTTTGTTCCAACTTGATAAACTCCACCTCCTTCATGTGGGCGAATACTTTCAGAAAGTATTTGTCGTTGAATGCCTCCTGAACTTCTCCCAAGATATCTTCAAGATAAATTGGTTGAGTACGCTTTTGGAATTCCCACCAAGAATCCGCCTCCTCCATGCAACAAAAGGCGCAAGAAACCTTTTGCTCTCGGAGCATCCCAAGACATCAAATATCTTGGTAATGCATTTATCCATGCTTCCGCCGTAAGTGGTTTTGCTCTCCCTTAAACTCCGGTGGTCCCAGCCTTAAATTGTTTAATGGATGACCGCGAGAGTTTTCCGTGTTTCCACCCACGCTTTGGGCAGAGTCGCTCTACTCATCATTGCAGATAAATCGTATAAAGCCTCCGAACATTTGATCATTCGTCATTTGGTCAAGGTTGTTTGTTTGTATGAGGATTGTCGCCTTCGATGCACATTATCCTCGATTATTGATATGTGGTGAATCAACAATCGCCTCGCGCCCATTCGCTATTCTCAACATTCCCGATGTCATTTTCAGACATCGCCACAAAACAAAAGGTTAATTGACATGTAACAAATTATCCCTATCTTCCCACCAACCAATAAAATATCACATAAACTTAGTAGTCATACTAACAAGGTATTCCCCTGCCTCTCCCTCCTAGTACTATTCTCACATCTTAGCCGTGGATCATATCCCTAAGCTCGATACCAACCGCGACGCCTCCAAAATTAGGTATACATCACCCATCTCTGGGTCGACACTTACATGGTATGTAATTTAAAAACAACTTATTAACATAACTCGCCGTGTATACAATACGACATAAATCGTGAGTTTAAATACAAATATCGCCTACTAGATATTATACAAACTCAAATAAAAAGTCCTCATTATTAGATTATTATCACACTATTTTACTGTAATAGTGAGGACTACTAATGCTATCTTCAGACCATCACTGCTTCCCAGACTGCCCCAAATTTATATTATCATTTCTGAAGAGAATAAAATGAAAGAAAGGGTGAGCTCAACTAGCCCAAGAAGAAATATTATGACTAAGATAATGCGAATAAATTATCAATAGTCTTCAATAATGTTAAACCGATAAAATACAATAGACAACGGTTTTTAATCATGACTGGAATATCGCAATCCATTAAAAGAGTCAAGTGAAAATAAAGTCTACTATCTTTTAGGTTTTAAAAGGTTTTTTCATCATCATTATAGTCGAGACTCACTTTAATAAATATTCCACATCATCGAATCACCCCGCACTACGGCCAAGGATATTCTTTAAGATTATCACGACCACAATTATTCATGCACTACGGGCCAAGAATATTTGTGTATTCATTAATGGTCATGATCATGCTAACAATCGCCCATCAATGTACTACTACTAATCGAGGATTTTTTTATCACATCATTTGTAACATTACTACCAAGATGATTACAATCAATAGTCTCTCGGTCATAATCATACCAAGTCCATCTATGCACAACAGCCACGATGACTTTCAAAAAATATAAACATGAGGATGATGACAATGATATAAGAATTCAATAAAACAAGTTCAAGAATTATTTTATCCAGAATTATTAACGCCCAAATTGTCAATACGATAATCTTTGTTTTTAGAGTAAAATTCAAGAATGATCGGAAGAATATTTCCATGAAAAGATCTTTGATGAAACGCAAATATCAAGGATATTCTACTAATTTCATGGAGTATAAGTCAAAGTTTTAACCAACCGGGTATAATAAAGAATGGAATAACAAAAGAAATCACCATGCATGCGATGCATCAAGATGCATGGGTTATTCCAATGTAATAATAAATAACGGAACCGTGTCGTGAAATTCACACCAAGCGTGATGTTCCAATGTAATAATAAAGATGGAACCAGTCCGTAAAACACACGATAGGATATTCCAACAGAATAATAAAGATTTTAACCAGTCCGGTAAAACACACGCATGTGATGTTCCAATGTATAATAAAGATTTTAACCAGTCCTTGTAAAACACATGCATGTGATGTTCCAACAGAATGATAAAGACGGAACCAGTCCTGTAAAAACACATGCATGTGATGTTCCAATGTAATAATAGAAGAATGTCACCAAGTATAGTAAAACCACTTATACAAAGTTATTCCAATGTAATAATAAGCAATGGAATAACAACAGCTTCTTCTTCATGAATAAGAAAGAATAACACCCCTTACATTTGGTAGAGATTGAATACTTTTAAGCAGTAGTAATAATAAAATACTCTTCTTCTTTCTCTTATTCTCTCTATACTTTCTCTCTATAGCTTGAATGAATTCGTGAAAAATAATGAAGCCCTCAGCCTCTATTTATAGAAGATTTCTAGCTTAGCACCGTCGTGTGAAAAGGCAAGTGGCTCGCTTTGGTGATCGGTTTGACGCTCAGAATGTGAAACGACAAGTGGTTCGACGCATCAGAATGTGAAAACGACAAGTGGTTCGACGTCTGTAAAGGTAATTACTATTAACGAAGGTAAATACTATCGACGAAGGTAAATACTATTCACAAGGGTAATTACTATCGACGAAGGTAAATACTATTCACAAGGATAATTACTATCGATGGGTAAATACTATTCACAAGGGTAATTACTATCGACGAAAAATACTATTCATGAAGAGACTCTTAGATGATGACATATGAGCCCCCCATAAAATAATCAAACTTACCACAAATCATAACATATATTTAATCTTTCAATAATTATTAATCATTTATAACTTGTTATCTCAATTATTGATTTAATACTATAACATATTATACGTATGATAATGCGATAATAATTGAATCAATAATATAAGAGATATGATCAAAGAATTATCGTAGTAATAATTGAAAGCATACCGAATGACTTCTCACGTAAAGATCAATAATCAATACCGTGTGCTTACTATGCAACCACGCCAGATTATCAGATTTTTACCACCGGGTAGTTCAACGCTTTTAACGGTAGAATACACCTACCAAGTTATTTTTATAAAAATATTTTTGTCGCTTTTCTCAATCCGGCAATAATAATGTTGGGGTCCACCAATGATTGAGCCATTGTATGAAATATTCCCTAACAAAAAGAATATTCCCACCAAACGAATATTTTATAACAACTCGCATACTTTTGCAAAATTTATAAATATTACCCACAACTATAACATTATATCAAATTTATTCCATAATATTCAAAAATAATATTTATAGAAAAATTCATCTTTATTTATAAAAGTGAGGGTCTTACAAATAACCCACATTCTCGCTATTTAAAATAAAGAAAATATGAAGATAACATAAAATGCATCTAAGTCATTCATTTTAACCTCCATTCTTACCCAATTAATACCCATTTTAATTAGGCTAGGAAGCCATGCATCTTAAGAAAATATTCATTCACCACATCACCTTCTAGCTTCAATTTATAAAATTATGTCACTTGTTAGTCTACGAAAGTAGAAAACAAAATATTCTTTTTTTTTTTTTTGAGATTATCACAATAAAAAAATGGAACTCCCAATTTGTGATCATGTAGATAATTACGTACTTTAGTTAGATACTTGTGAAATTATATAACTGAGAAGCAAAAGAGAGGATCCGTAAATTGTGTCGACTGTTGAGCTATGGCCTATGGCAATATTTTTTGAAAAAATTTCTTTAAAAAGTCGAGATTAAGATAATTTACCAAGTAAAGTGATATTTCCACCTAGTTCTCCTCAAATGAATTAGTATACAAAATAAAAATATTACTTTTTTTTTAAAATAACCCATTCATAATAATTATCAAAATATAATACTTGTAAAAAAGTGATTAAGAAATAAGATCATCGAGATCAAAATATTGAAATTGAGACAATTATCAGAAGACTCCAACTTTTATAAATAAAGATGAATTTTTTATAAATATTATTTTGAATATTATGGAATAAATTTGATATAATGTTATAGTTGTGGGTAATATTTATAAATTTTGCAAAAGTAAAGTTGTTGTTATAAAATATTCGCTCATTTCGAGGAATATTCTTTTTGTCTGGGAATATTCGCATTTGACGACTTACCAATCATCAATTGGACCCTATTAACGGAAGTATTGTCGTAGTTAAAAACGACAAAATTATCTTCCTATAAAAATAACTTAGATGTGTTACCAAGAAACCGTTGAACTACCCTAAGTAGTAAAAGTACAAAGAATACTGTGCGTCAGATAAAAGAATAAGACGATATCGATTATCGATGCTTACGTGAGTCACCTACCTATGCTCAATTATCATACAATAATTGCTTGATCATATCTCTTATATTATCGATTCAATTATCACATAAAGATCATCTCAGATAATATGTTATAAAGATTAATCAATAATCAGACGACAAGTTATAAAATGATTAATAATTGTTGAAAGATTAAATATGTGTCGATTAAAATAAAATAATTTGTGGTAATATTTATTCAATCCTCGATGTATATAAAGAGTCTCATATGAGACGCTTGTTGTAAGTTTGATTATTTTATGGGGGCCCATATGTCATCATCTAAGAGTCTCTTCAATAATAAGAATTATCTTCGCCAATAGTAATTACTTTTATGAATAGTAATTACCTTCGCAATAGTAATTACCTTTACCAAACGCCAAACCACTTGCCGTTTCATATTACAAAGGCCGAACCACTTGTCGCTTCACATTACAAAAGGCCGAACCACTTGTCGCTTCACATTACAAAGGCCGAACCACTTGTTGTTTCACATTACAAAGGCCAAACCACTTTTCTTTTCACATCACTAAATACAAGCCACTCGCTTTTCACACGGCAAAGGCTAGAAATCTTCTATAAATAGAGGCCTAAGGCTTCATTATTTTTCACGAATTCATTCAAGCTATAAAGAGAGAAAGTATAGAGAGAATAAGAGAAAGAAGAAGAGTATTTTGTTACTACACTATCGCAGATTCAATCTCCTACTAAAAGTAAGGGGTGTATTCTTCTTATTCATGAAGAGAACTGCTGTTATTCCATCGCTTATTATTCTCATTGAATAACTCAGATACGCTGGCATTACCCTATACTTGGTGACATTCTTCTATTATTCTCGCTGAACATCCTGCTTCTGTGTTTTACACCTGACCGGTTCCGGCTTTTATTATTATTCTATTGGAACATCCTCGTCGGTGTTTTACACCTTAACCGGTTCCGCTTTTTATTATTCTATCGAACATCCTGTCTCGTGTGGTTTACACCGACCGGTTCCGCTCTTTATTATTATTATTCTTTGAACATCCTCGTCGTGGTGTTTTACACCCGACCGGTTCCATTCTTTATTATTCTCGCTGAATATCCTCGTCTGCAATGCGCTTTTACGGACCGGTTCCGTTATTTATTATTCTCGTTGAATAACTCGCCTGCAATGGCCTATCGCATTTACGGTGATTTCTTTTGTTATTCCATTCTTTATTATACCCAAATGATTAAAACTTTGACTTCTATACTCCATGAAATTAGTGAAATATCCTCGATATTTCAAGGCTTCATCCAAAGATCCTTTCATGGAAATATTCTTCTCAAAAGATTCTCAATTTTACTCTACAAAGCAAGATCATGTCGATGCTTTAATTTGGATGTTATCGTTCCTAGATAAATTAATTCTTGAACTTGTTTTATCAATTCTTATATCATTGTCATCATCCTCATGTTTATATTATGTCGAAAAGTCATCTGCGGGCTCGTTGTCATGTAGATGGACTTGGTATGATTATGACCACTGAGACTATTCTATGTAATCATGACCGTAATGTTACAAATGATGTGGTAAAAATCCTCAAGGGCCCGTAGTGCATTGATGGACAGTTGTTGGCATGATCATGACCATTAATGAATACACAAAATATTCTCGCCCGTAGGTATGAATAATTGTGGTCGTGATACTAAAGAATATCTTCGGCCAGTAGTAGTGGGGTGATTCGATGATGTGGAATATTTATTAAAGTTTCGAGTCTCAAATTTATAATGATGATGAAAAACCTTTTAAAATCATAAAAGATAATAGATTTTATTTTCTACTGACTCTTTTAATGGATTCTTTGGTTCCACCGTAGTTAAACTTGATGTTCATTATATTTTATCGCTTTAACATCATTGTTGTAGGCTAATGATAATTTATTCTCGCATTATCTTAGTCATAATATTTCTTATCGAGCTAGTTGAGCTCACCCTTTCTTTCACCGCTTCTCTTCAAATGAAATGAGAATATACCGGACGAGCCTGTGAAAGCAGAGTAATGGTCCGAGAGGATAAGATTAGTAGTCTTCACTATTCGTGAAATAGTGTGATAATAATTGTAATGAGGACTCCTTTTGAGTTCAGTATGATCTCTACAGTAGACAATATTTGTTTTCAAACTCACGCTTTATGTCGATTGCACACGGCAGCTTATATTAGTAAGTCAGATTTAAATTACATCATACGATGTCCGACTACCCAAGATGGGTGATATATACCTATTTTTGGGGGCGTCACAATTATTCTATTTTCAAACTAGAATAATTATTCAGAAAAAAATAACAACCAACAATAGTAAAAAAAATGTATTACTCAGAGGTGATATCCTCTTTGATTTTTATCCTTATATATCCCTCATATCTAAAAAGTTAATAGCAACACTTGCCCCAAAGATTATTGTGCTTCATGACTAATAAGTAGCAGCTTTTAGTTACTTTTTGATCACTCTTGACTTTCTATTTTCACTTGTTGGGAACTTCAATTTCAAATAATATGTAGAGTTAGTCATATCCCACACCAAGGATAATGTTGTGTGATGAAAGAGTTTTCAAAAATGATCATAGTTGTGGATCAACCCTTGTTTGTAACATTTTTTTGAGTATAAGACTACCTCCGTCCCACAATAATAAGTGTCTTTTTATGCTTAATATTTTTTCCCAAAATAAGCGATGTGTTAGAACTTCAATACAATTTTGTAATATTTTCTCATATATGCCTCTTATGTATTTAATGGTATTTATTGATCTTACCATCACTATAATTAAATGACACTCATTAACTATTCAATTTCAAAGAAAATATATTAAGGGTATTTTTGTCATTTTAGCTTGTGTATTGGTATGTGTGATTTAAGCTAAAAAAACACTTATTATGGGACGAAGGTAGTAACATTTTTGTAGCAAAAAAATATTTAGTAATCAAAATGAAAATCGATCACTAATACAGTAATCAAAAGATCAATTAACACTTCACGTAACATGAACCCACCTGCCACATATTCAAGAGCCCCATATCAAAACTATTAAACGTTAGTCTATTTAATACTTTCGTCAATTTTTTAAATGGAATGTTAACTAATGACTAGTTTGTAACATTTTTTGAGTATAATAATGTCTTTATAATAAAAAAAAAAATCAGTAACCAAAATAAAATCGATCTCTAGAAAAGTAACCAAAATATCAATTATCCGAAATAATATGCTCCATTTGATCAAATCTTTGGACAAATTTCTTGCTAAATAAGAAAGAAAAAGAGAGACCATATGGTGTATCCGGAAAGGAGAAAAGTGGGAAAAAGATGATCAAGAACACCTAGTATTAAATGAGCAAAAAGTAATAAGTTATCAAAAGGACTTATTCAACACTAAGGAACTCTGTTTCTTTTGTTCCTATACATTGGGTTTTCATGTTTCCAGCCTTTCTAAAGCAAAAAGCATGTACAAAAATGTACTTAAAAAAACATATTTCATTTACCAACATAAAAACATATTAGTGTTACTACGTGATCAAATGCTCCAAGTGCTACAAAACACAGTCACTTGGCATGCCAAAAGGCACAATGTTCATATTCTCTCCATCTAAATTCAACTCCATATGTTTCTTCACATTACCTAGCGTTCTTGAAAGGCTTAATCAGCCTCTTCATTCTTCATTTGACTCCAAATGATGAAACTTACAAATTTCTCCAAAACTAATTTTCCTATCTATTGCTGGTTCATTCAATTTGTTATTGTGTTAAGTTTGACCTCACTAGTAATATGGCGAAGTCTGATCCCAAAAAGTCCGATTCTTGCCATCAGGGATATACTCATTCTAACCTCACTAATTGGCCAGAATTCGACACTTCAACACGAATCACTTCTTTGTAACACTTCTCTCATCTTCAACCTTGAAATTACAAACCCTAACAAAGGCATAGGAATTTACTACGACAACATCAACATGATATATTGTTTCGCAGCAATCTAGTTGTTGGGACAAAGTCTATGTCAGCTTTCTACCAAGGTCACAAGAAGGTTACTTTGCTCCAAGTACTAGTTAATGCTGACCAGAAACACTGCAAAGGAATTCCCAGTGGAATATAGATCTGAGGGTGGCTGCAAAGACTGCGATTGTATATGAATATCGGATATTCAGGTGGAAGACAAAGCATCACCAAATGGGGTTTGAAGGATACATGACAATAAGTCCAAATGGAACCAGTTCAGGGAACAACACAGAGTTACACAAGACAATGAAGCAGATTTAAAAATTAAACCTAGACTTTGTTTAGTAGTTCTTTCCGAATTGGTTTTGTCCGCTCGTGTTCTAGACTTCAATTATATGCTTGCAATATTTCATACTCCAATCCTTTTAAAATTAATAATTAAAAATATATTTTTAGATTTTCAAACATACAAACATTGATATTAATACTAAATTGTATTATAGACTTTTTATATGTAAATAAAAGAATAATAAGATATACTAATTAAAAATGATCAATTTGACCATAAAAGTTAACGGAACGGAGGGAGCAACGCTACCACATTGCAAATAGCTTGAAAAAAATGGAGAGTAGAGCCATTATATTTTGATAAACTTAGAAACGTGTATTAACCAAAGAAATTGCAATTAGTCACATATTGGGATCTGACTAGTCTGCCGGCCAACTTGGAAACTGAAATATTACCAAAATATTACATTGGTCCTCTACTCTCCTGCCTAACATTTGTGCGTAATTTTTTTTTGTGTATAGTTTGTTCTCATAAAATTATTCAATTATCATTATTCTTCAATCCTTTTTCACTACTAAAGCTGATAGTTTTTGTTTTGTGGGGATGAGGAGGGAGCTAAAAAGGTATGAAAATCTGTTTGTTTTTCTCTTTTCTTAGTTTTGATTTCGTTTTTGTGGGTTGATTATAACAAACTGGCCACTATATTAAGTTCATGGTTAGGTAATATAATTTTTCAATTCAGTTATCAATTAACTGCAACTACGGACTACCCATGATTTTCCCCAAAAAAGGTCTCTGTCACCGCAATAATTCTGGTGCAAAAATGTCTAATTTTCTTTCAAATTTCAAAGAAAGTAACTGGATTGGAAAAGTATCTTTACAAGTCCAGATTCTGATATTCATTGCAAAATAATGAAAAAGTGGTCATCCTATAAGCTGCCATGGTGGCCAGTCATGTAGATTATTATTAGTAAAAGTATTTGAATCCTTTAGAATTGACCCCGTTTACTTGGAATAAAGGAGAGAGACATAAAATGTAAATGAACATGGAATCTGGAATTTAAGACAATGTTCATGGAAATTGATGGTTTGGTCTTTGTTTATAACTTTATCAAGATTTATGGATCAACCCAAACCTTATTACTTTTTTGTAAATGCAAAGTTGTAGCAATAAACTCTGAGAGATTGATTATCTTTAGAGTGCAGTTCACTCAAATAGATAGGAAAGTCATGGTTTCTCTGTCGAGTGCTCCAAAAATTACTTCATTGATATTGTTTAATCTTTTCTTTATCATTCTTCATGATCTTGTTCGTGCAGATCCTCCTTATCATCTCTGTCAAGGAACAACATTCACAGATACCAATCCATTTCAGAAAAACCTCAATGATCTTCTTTCTTCTTTATCCTCAAATGCTTCTGTCACGAAATTTTATAATACTTCCAAAGGGAATGACTTGGATACAGTATATGGTCTATTCTTCTGCTATGACTATCTCGAAAAAGTTGCCTGTGTGAAATGCATAGCCGCAGCCTCACAAAACATCCGAAAGCTTTGTCAAAACACAAAGGAAGCAGTTGTGTGGGAAGAGGATTGTCAATTGCGCTACTCCAACAAGAATTTTGTTGGCCATTTGGATGTTGATGGAAACATAAATCAAACCAACCCGGAGAATGTTTCAGATCCTAAACTACTGAAATCTCTCGTGAACGCCACATTACACAATATCAGCAACATAGCAGCTTTCAGCCCTTCATCTGGTATGTATGCTACTCAAGAGGTACGCTTTTCGGATGAAAAAACAGTATATGCTCTTGTGCAGTGCACTGTAGACTTGTCTCCAGATGAATGTAATACATGCCTTGAGATTGCAATATCAAACATTTCTAGTTGCTGCTATTTTTATCGAGGGGCGAGACTTCTTAGCCGTAGTTGCTACTTGAGGTATGAGTTTTATCATTTTTACATGGTGGTAACTGAAGGTCACGACTCAACACCCTATCCAGGTACAAAGCCAAATAAGTTATTCTTATTTTATATCAAATTCAGGAGTAATTTGCATAGTCCTATTAATTTGATGAAATATAATCAATCATATATATGAGCTGCTAATTAAGTTCTTTTATATCACCCACTTACTTAAAAATGGAGATCAACAAAACAAATGGATGGTAGTAGTCCTAACAATTGGATCTGCAACTGTATTGGTAGCACTCATCTGCTTCTGCATCTACTGTCTTGTGCTGAGGAATCAAACTAAGAATAGTAATCTCACTAGTTGGTGAAGGCTTTTTATTTTTATTTTTTTATTATTATTATTATTATTATATATACTTGTATGTTATTTCCGGTTACAATTTTTTGCTACTTGTTTTCAAGAATCCTGTACTTGTAATATTTCAGAAAAGGGGAGATTTTATTGTCAAGAAGTTCAATTACCTGAGATTGATGAACCCAGTAACACAAATAATATGGGCCGAAATTTTCAAGGAAGAGAGAACCTGGATCCTCAGGAATTTCCCTTTATTCCTATGGACTCTATAAAAACAGCTACAGATAACTTCTCTGATTCAAACAAGCTTGGACAAGGTGGCTTTGGTCCTGTTTACAAAGTAATAGTAGTTATCTGAAAGTACCAATTATTAGATTTTAAAATTTTAATTTTAAAGTGGCTTGACATGATGAATTGGCCTTTTGATTTTTTTTTATTTTTTTTATCAAGGGTATTCTACCCGGTGAGGAGGAAATAGCAGTGAAGAGACTCTCAGCCAGCTCTGAACAAGGTTCAGACGAATTTATAAATGAGGTCCTACTGATACTTAAACTTCAGCACAAAAATCTTGTCAGGCTTTTGGGTTTTTGTGTTCAGGGAGAAGAAAAACTATTGGTCTATGAGTATATGTGCAACAGCAGCCTAGATTTCTTCCTTAATGGTTTGTATTTTCCATGTATCACTTCCTCAAAATTTAAAACTTGATTGTTGCTAATTATACTCGCTTAAATTTGACTTTGGGATTTTATGAACTCAATCAATGATACTTGTTCTGACTATAGAGGATCATGTAGTTTACTCTCTTCTTTGTCAGATCAAAGTAAACGCGCGCAACTTAATTGGAGCTTACGTCTTGATATTATTAATGGTATTGCCCATGAATGCTGTATCTTCACCAGGATTCTCGACTTAGAATCATTCATAGGGACTTAAAACCAAGCAATGTGTTACTGGACAAGGATATGAACCCAAAAATCTCCGACTTTGGAATGGCAAGGATCTTTGGAGACGATGACCGTCAAGATAATAGTACTGCCAAAATAGTTGGAACATAGTAAGTGAACAAGTATACTTAACAAATGCTATGCTTCTATAGGGTGTAAATTAGTCTATATGTCTTGCAGTTTTTCTCTGTGTTTCTCTCATACCTTATGCTGGTTTCTCTGAAAGTGGATACATTGCTCCAGAGTTTGCAATGGAAGGTCTATATTCCATCAAGTCTGATGTTTTCAGCTTCGGTGTTCTATTGCTTGAGATCATTAGTGGAAAAAAGAATGCTGGATTTTCTCTCTCAAAACAAGCTCCTAGCCTCCTGTCATATGTAAGTTTATCCCGATTTAGTTACAATATAAAAGGAAGGGTAAAGTCTCACTTAGATTTATTTTATCTGCTGATGCTGCAGGCATGGCAATTGTGGAATGAGGGAAGAGGCGAGGATTTAATGGATCCGGAAATGCCTGATACTTGTTGCCTTGATGATTTTTTGAGATGCATGCATATTGGGTTATTGTGTGTTCAAGAAGATGCATATGACAGGCCAACCATGTCATCTGTTGATATTATGCTAAAAGTGATACCACAACTCTTTCTCAACCTCAACGACCAGCGTATTCTGTTGGAAGATTGCCGGATCACCAAAAACATGTTACAACAATTTGTCCATCAACAATTTTACAGTTTCAATATACATCCGAGGTAGTGAAACCGATGATGGGCTTGAGGCACTACTATATATTATCAACACCCGTGTGTGAAACATTGTTAATAATCATTCATATGGCTGTAATCTTCTTTTACAATGCATGTTATTTGGAAATATTCATTAATTTCAAGTTACCAGAAACCCCTTCTCATGAATCTTCAGTATCCATATTAAATTTCCAATGGAATAACATTTTGTGAAATGTTGTTTGAAGGCAGCATCATCCTAGAAACAAATAAATATTAAGCCATCCTCCTGGGGCAGTACCTTGTAACTAATCAAAACAAAGAAAATGCTGAAACTATAGTACTCAAAATATCACAGAAAACTTTTTCCTGCCAGAACGAAGGATTTTCTCTTAAAAAGGAAAACAGTATTTTGATAAGGAAAAATTGTGCCATTACACAAATACAAAGTCTGTCAAGAAGTCTAGCTAAACTCAGCTAGCACTAATCAGTTGTTTATTTAGCTAAATACAACAATCAGGCATAAGGTGCAGCATTCTAAATTTGAATATTCAATATATATCTTTGTTATTTTCCAAGGACAAATTTCTAATATCTGGACCTACTCTATGAATTAATATAGAATTGATAAAAGTTAAACGAATTGACCCCAAATGGTTTGTGTCATAACAAACCTTAACAATGTTCCTGAAGTTGTTTGTAACATGCAAGAGTAGTTAACGTACGTGTACCATTGTATACAACCAAAATAGCATACACGTTTGTAACATGCATAAGGCCAATATGTCTTTGTTATTGGAATTTTATGATATTGAATTTGTCGAGTGCGGAACCTTCCATTAAGCCAAGTCTTTTTTAATTTGATCAAGCCATTAAGCCAAGTCTGGTCTAAGGATTACCTTGTGATTTTTCCATGGTCATATTTGGCCAACAAGTAGCATGCATGGTCCTGACAAGGGATATAGAACCATTGGCTGGCTGGATAAGATGTTGAGATCTAAGTAATAGACTTAATTAAAAAAACTACCTCAAGCCTCACTCCAAGTGCGTTTCTAATAAAAATGTAACAGTTACAAAAATTTCTCTCAACTAACTACGGAAATTAACATAAAGAAGACTAATTCACCAAAGTCATTTAGGAAAAAGGGTACAATAATAGTCTTATAGCTAATTGTTTTCACTGGAGTTTATCTTTAAAAGAGCAGAAAGTTGCTGATCTAAACTGCGTAGTTATAGATTGTTTAGGCATTATAATCAAAACACTTGCTGCTTATTGAGGCTAACTATGGTTCAAATAGATTGTAAAAGCTTTATTAACTATATATGGATACAGGATACACATTTCAGGTAAAATGCTTAAACAAGAAAATTGCTGAATTGAAATTATTCTACCTGATGCAGTATGATTCTCAGTATCCTTATTACCAAATTCAATTTCTCGATAACTACTTTGAGCGGATCGTGAAATGAATTACAGCAAATCCATTACCCTAATTCTTTCTTTCCCATTATAAAAAATTAAGACAGTGATAGCCAGTCACCACCTGAAAGTCAAACTATTGAAGGTAGAATATTAACCTGTAAATTTTTCTCTTCAATAACTTGGGTAGTATAAATATTACCTATTGTTTGAATGGCTAGTTCAGACTTCAGACTGTAAATTTCTGATATCTTAAGATATTTTTAAGCTTTATTTATGAAAAAATTATTATTTTGTGCCATCTCTTTCAGAACAGGAACAGGGCCACAAAGACTATCAAGTTGTGATGAAGGAATAGATTGCATGAAAGTGTAACATCATATATTATTGCATAAATCTTTAGCAATTCCGATTATTTCTTTGCTCACATAAAAATTAAAATTTGTTTAAAAATCTTAACAATGTTTTAACTTACCAAACTTGCATAACCATATAATAACAATCACCATTACCACATAGATGGTCAATGATCTCTTTCTTAGTCAATTCCTGGACCAGCGCGTGTGGAAGTTTCTGGGTAACATTCAACAAAGGTTTTCAGCAAAAGATACTTTGTGAGACCTTTTGCAATTGTACCACCAACACCATCTTTTCCTTTAGTTGTTTAAATACTTTATTGATCTTCACTGCTTTTTTGGGTAAAACTTAGTTATGAGAACCCTTAGTAAGATCAACAATTTTGCACATTTAGCTTTGCATTTCATAATACATATGATCTCTACCCCTTGTGGTGCAGAACCTCACTTTAAATTTTGTTCGAGTAACACAGAAACTTATTCGCTCAATAGCCCATATGGAAAAAATCTTAGGAACCTTCTTTATTCTCTCTCAGTGAATACTTCTTTGAAAGAAGGATTCTACAACACTTCATTTGGAACTGATAATGATCAAGTATATGGGCAAGCATTGTGCAGAGGAGATGTCGCCGCAGATGTTTGTAAGAGCTGTGTTTCGAATGCAAGCAAAGAGATCATGAAGCAGTGTCCAGGTGCTCAAGAAGCTTTTCTATGGTATGAAAAATGCCAAATTCAATACTCATATAGCATGTCCCTCAACGAGGCTTATACTGGAAAGTATCCAGATTCAAATAATTATGAGAAAAATGTTTCAAATCCTGATTCTTTCCACAAGGATTTGAAGGATTTGATGAATAACCTCTCAAATAAGACTGCATATGGTCATTCCAAATTCATGTTTGCAACTGGTAAATCTAATAGTGTTTCAAAAATTGAGACCATATATGGGCTTGTACAATGTACGAGGGACATCTCGCAAAAATCATGCAAGAGTTGTTTGGATAAAGCCTGGGGAGATATTGATGGGTGCTGTGGTCATCGTCAAGGTGGGACTCTTTTTAGCCGGAGTTGTAACATGAGGTTTGAGGTCTACAAGTTTTATGAAGAATCATCTGCAAAAGGTAAGTAACCCTGAATCTTTAATGAACCACCAAATCAATATAATTTGTGGTTTCTACTTGAAAGAGGAAAACATAATGCTGTATTAAATAACTTTTGATACTTGAAAAATATCTGATTATTAATTTTTCAAGGTGCCTAGCATAGAGTTCTGTTCAAAAATATTTTTTCCCCCTTTAGAATCAGGGAAAAGATGGGAGATGTGGGTGATTTTTGCAGTTGTATGTGGAGCAGCAATTGCAATAGCAGGTCTCGTTGGCTGTTATGTTTTCCATCTTTGTCAAAGGAATGAAGTACAAACAGGTAGAAATAATTGAAATGTTTTAAACCAGAATAAAAACTACCATTGATCAAGCACTATATTTTCCTTGTAGATGATGATAACAGCCAACGCGTGCTCTTGCATACCATGGGTGCTTCAACCAGAGTTACGATAACAGAGGAAAGTAATATTTTTAGTTCTCAGGATTTGCCCTTCATGGAGCTGGCTATCTTAAAGGCAGCTACAGAGAATTTTTTGGACCGCCATAAGCTTGGACAAGGTGGTTTTGGCACTGTTTATAAGGTAGTAATGTAGTATCTTTCTTTCCATTTTGTTTTCCATGCGACTAGAGTACTTCTTTTGAAGCCCCAACCCTTTATTTTAATGGTGCTCACTCAAATGGAATTCCTTCAGGGTGTATTACCAAATGGGATGGAAATTGCAGTCAAAAGATTGTCGAGGAAGTCATGGCAAGGAATAGAGGAGTTCAAGAATGAAATAATACTAATAGCAAAACTTCAACACAGAAACCTTGTGAGACTCTTGAGTTGTGGCATAGAGGGGAATGAAAAGCTATTAATTTATGAATACATGCCCAACAAAAGCCTGGACAGATTCATTTATGGTTTGTTCTCTCTACTTTGTGTTGATAAGAAGCTACATTTATTTCATTATCTTATACATGCAATCTCAGATCCAGAGAAACGCTCTCAACTTGGATGGGATAAACGCCTTAACATAATAACTGGGATTGCGAGAGGGGTCCTCTATCTTCACGAGGATTCCAGACTTAAAATCATTCACAGAGATCTGAAGCCTAGCAATGTTTTATTGAATCATGACATGGTTGCCAAGATATCAGATTTTGGGATGGCAAGGATTTTTGGTGAGGACGAAAGCACATCAAACACCAAAAGAGTTGTTGGAACATAATAAGTTTTCACCTTCAACTTTTCCTTCATATTTTCCACCCAACTCATAAAGTTAATTGAGAAGAAAACACAGAAATTCTGATTTTTTAAACAGTGGATACATGGCTCCGGAATATGCAATGGGAGGACAGTTCTCAGTGAAGTCTGACGTCTTCAGTTTTGGGGTAATCTTGCTTGAGATCATCAGTGGGAAAAGAAATAGTGGCTTTTACATGCTCAAACACTCGTTGCATATGTAAGAATCTTTTATTAGGACAATTCTCTTTTCATGGTCTAGTTGAACGGACAAACCAGCTCTGGTGGTACAGTAGCCTATATGTTCATTTAAATTTGTCTTAATATCTTGTTCAGAATTGATCATATCTAAATAATAGTGTCTTTGCGAGAATAAGATTTACTAAAACTGTCAAACTTTTTTTCCTCTGGCCTAATTATGATGCGTGCCAAACATGGCAAAATCTGACCTATTTTCTCCATATATGTAAACCATTAGGCATGGAGGCTATGGAATGAAGGAAAAGAATTGGATTTTGTAGATGCATTATTGACGGAAACATGTCCAGTGGCAGAAGTTGTTAGGTGCATTCATATCGGACTTTTGTGTGTCCAGGAAGATCCTGAAGAGAGACCCACAATGTCATCCGTTGTGGTTCTGTTAGGGAGCGAGTCAATAGCACTTCCTCAACCAGGCCAACCTGCATTTTCTGTTGGGAGAGGTGCTCATAAAATTGACAAGTCTTCATCAACAGATCCTTCTGTAAACCAGGTTACTGTTTCTGATATATCTCCTCGGTGAGGACTTGCGCTTACATCGATTTTCAGTGTAACATTACCTTCAACTAAATGAATCATATGAAAAAGGTATATGCTAATGCTAAACATGAAATCTTCAAAAGGTTCCTCCTTGTTCCAATTCCAATGTCTATTTTTCTTGTAAACATACTGCATATTTTTTATTCTGCAAATTTTATTACACGTCCAGAGTTCTCATGTTCACGGGTTAGGTAATTAGTATCACAGAAAACTATACTCTAGGAAAGTTTCCTATAAATTGTAAGGAAGCTTGTTACTTCATAGTCAAGGTCCCTTTGTGTAAGCATATAGGCCTCCTTCTAGACATTGTGTAACATTTAGGCATTTAGATATCGTTCACGACGCAATTTTGTACTAGAACTAAGATTTGTTGACAGTAAACTTGGGGTATAATCATTAAAATTTGTCAGCTGTCACCTCTGCATTACATTCATAACCTAAACTTCCAAAATACCCAGTCTTGTTAGTCACCTTATCTGGGGTAGACTCCCGCAATCGATGCATCATCCACAGACCATGATTTTGCACCGTTTGTAAAAGAATCTGACTTGGATCTTTCTATTGTCTGTGGTCCTCTTCTACTGTGAATAAAAAATGGGGGTTGTGGAAGCATAGATAGAGTAACAGAGTAACTGTTAAGCATCAGAACCACTGATTCCATAGAAGGCCTGGCATCTACATGTTCTTGAACACACAATAAGCCAAATGGATGCATCTAATGACTTCATTTCTTGAATAGGAATCTGATAAAGTAGGATCCATCAATTCCAATGGTGTCCCATCCCTCCAAAGTCTCCAGGCCTGTAAAGTTGTTGCATTAGGCAAATAGATCATTTAACATGGACCGGAAACTTTGCATTAAAAGAAAGGAGATCATAGCATGTATTTGGTGTACACTTACACGGCAGAGAAGATCCTCAGCATGGTTTGATAGATAGAAATAATTGTTCCTTTTGCCACTAATGATCTCAAGAATTAAGACTCCAAAACTAAAGACATCGGACCTCACAGAGAAGTGTCCATGCATTGCATATTCTGGAGACATGTAGCCACTGAAAGCGAAAAACTCCATGAAGTTAACAATCTAGAGAAACAATTTTTGCTATTTTGATATGGCAATGCTGATTGCAGATCACTAGGACTAGGAGGAAGATGAGAATTACTATGTTCCGACAATTCTACTTGTTTTTCCTCGAGTTTAATCCACTCCAAAAATCCTTGCCATGCCAAAATCTGAAACTTTTGGGTTCATATCTGCATCTAACAAAACATTGCTTGCTTTGAGATCCCGATGAATAACTCTTAGCCGGGATTCTTCATGAAGATAAAGCATCCCTTTAGCAATTCCTCCTATGATTTTGTATCACCTAGCCCAGTCCAACTGTACTTGTCTTTCAGCATCTGCATTCATTATGATTTTTTTTCCAGATAATATAGCAAGCATGCAAGAATTGTAAATAAAACGAGAATCTATTGTGTATGTTAAGAGGAACTAACCAAACAAAATGTAGTCAAGGCTTTTGTTGGGAATATATTCATAGATTAGAATCTTTTCCTCTCCTTCAAGACAAAATCTCAGAAGCCTCACAAGATTTCTGTGTTGAAGCTTGGCCACTAAAATAACCTCGTTCTTAAATTCTTCTGCACCTTGATTTGAGCTTTTGGATAGCCTTTTCACAGCTATTTCTTGTCCATTAGCAAGCACACCCTGCAAGTTTTTGTACAACATCAGATGAACTATTACACGTTGCAATAAATTTCAAGTTCAAGATTATCTGGGATATGCAGCTTGTAAGAAGTACAAATTTCTTTGAAATTACTATCAGATTACTTGTATTTGAACTATAAGATCCTTCCAACTTTGTACCTTGAAGACTTCACCGAACCCGCCTTCACCTATCTTGTTATCAGCAGAGAAGTTGTTTGTAGCTGTTTTATCAGTGCCCAAATTAACTCGCAAGGTTTCTGCAGTTGTAATTTCCGTCTCAACTACACAGCCAAAAACAAACCAAGTTTATTGAGTATTGTAACTTGTATTACATTATAAATGTGAACTGTTAACTTATCCGAAAACGTAATCATATAATCTTCACCAGATTCTTCTTCTTGAGAAACTTCATATTTTCTCTTGGCTTTTTTCTAACTAGGAGACAGTAGCCTATGCCGCAAAGCACCAATGAAACACATATTACAGCAACAATGGCAACAACTTTTTGGGACGAAATTCTCACTTTCCCTGCATAAATATGTTTTTTTCAGTACCATATTCTATAATCTATAGCATATCAAATTGATGACAAAATTCAACTAGCTGAAATACAAACAATGATATTGTGTGTGTTTGTCTATCAGCTTTTGGGGTTTTAAGCGGATCTCAAACACACTTGAGAATCTTATTCATCTTAGACGCAACATATTCTAAACACAATTTATTAAACTCGCGAATGCAACTTATTTTGGTGTGGTGCGTTTTAACCAAATAAGCTGCCCCAAAGGTACAAGCCCTACACCCAAGAAGCTACCGGTCGAACATACCAATTAACCAATTCTAGCACAACCTAAGATATTAATGAGCTTGGAGCGCGAAGAATTTACTTCTAAGCTTTGTCAGTGAGCTTGGAACTGGTGAAGCTGAAGGCGGGGAGTCTCGAATATTGTAAAATGGGTACAACTCATAACGGAAATTACAATTATCCATCAGAACTCTGCCACCACGCTTTCCATTGCAGCGTTGAGGCAGAAAATCCATAGCCCATATCGAACCTGGACAAGTCCGGTGTACACTGAACTAGCCCATACAGAGTTTGTGCACTAGTGAACCTAGCAATTTCAGTAGCAAACCCCTTAACTAAAGGTTGATCAGAATTTACATAGTTTCCATTTGAAGCCCGAGTTACTAAATCATCCAATGTACTATTTAGTACTTGTTGAAATCGAGTTTGTTCCATGATATTCTGCGCACTCGTAAAATAAGTAACCGGTGTTTGATCCACAATGGAGAAAAAATACCGGTTGGCATAACGTACCATGCATGCTTCATACCAAATAACGGTCTCTTTCTTGTTGGGGCACCGCTTGACAATTTCTGCACTAGCCTCGGACACACATTGTTGACAAATGTCACTTGTAAGATCGCCTCGACAGAGGTAGAGACCATAAGCTACATTAGGAGAATGGCGACCAACGGTGGAGTTAAAGAACCGGTTGTTTTTTGTAGAATTTAAAGATAGTAAAGAGAGGAGATTAAGGTTTGTCTGAAAAGTACTATTGGATTGTAAGTAGTTGTGTTTGAACAGTTAAAATCGAGGTAGCCAGCTGGTGAACCTTGAGCCCTACTACTATTAAGATTGATGAGGAGCAACTAAATTATGGAGACAACCATATTAATGGTCCCTGGGAAGCTCCACATTGTGGCCAACAAATAATGCAGATAGATGGTAAAGCTTCTATGGACAAGAATATATATGTATTGTATGAAACAAGATTAGTCAAATTAAGTTAGGTACTGTGCATCAAAAAATAAAAATCTCGTGGCCTTTTTTGAAGTTGATAACTTCAAAGACTATATTTCGATTAATCGAAACTTACCCAAAAAACAAACTTCACGCTAACCGGATTCATAACTAATGCATTTGGATTTTCTGATTGGTGACACGTGTTAATAGTCTTTGGTCAAAGTGGGAATGCAAGGAAACGAACACTAGTAGTCTTCTCCCAAGTCTTTTAAGAGCATGCTACAATTACATGGAAACTTTATTCAATTTCTTGCACAATAATAATGTGTGTTTTGGTTGAGCTTGATTTAAATGCGGACGGAAATATGATATTATCGGGAGTTTGTTGCGTGCTTCGGGTGGGATTACTTACTATTTATATTGTTCCTCCTGTGGGCTGGGAGCCTGGGACAGCCAATGTTTTGGCTCCGCCCGAAATGATAAAAAATTGTATCTCGCGACATTTTTTTTGTGTGCGAATTATGTGGATTATAATTGATAATATTTTTACGATATATTTAATGTAGGGAGTCAACCTTATAATTATACATAACCTCATGTATGTATTAATATACGCCATAATTATAATTTTTCAGAAAAACTTTTGTTGTATATAACTACTCTAAAAAGAAAATGTTAAATATACATAGTTCACACACATTTTTTGAAACAATTTCATACTACTATAATAAAATGATATGAAGTTCTTGCATGTTATTACTAAGTAGTAATTATTAAGTAGATTGAGTGTTATCATATTATTTTAAAAAGTAACTTTTTCTTAAAAGACCAAAAGACATATAGTAACATAAAAACGGAATGGTTATGGTTATGTCATTTCTAAAATGTTATGGCGTAAGGAGGGCATATTAGTAATAGCCAAACTTCAAGCACAGAAACCTTCTAAGATTCTTGGGTTTGTGGACTTGTAGCAGAGAGGGATGAAATGAAAACCTTACTTATTATTAACAAGTAACCAGTTACTCATAAGCATGTATGTTTACTTTAGATGCATCCAATTTTTTTCCTTTTAAATGCAAATTTCTGATAAAATTGCAGTCGGCTTTTATGTACACTGGACGAGTTGTCCCGTCTGCTTAAACCCTGCCCAATGATATAAGATCTGTGGCGATTCAGTTTAAAATTAGTCTTTTTAATCACAAAAAAAAAAAAAAAAAAAAAAATTAGAAATTATTTACTAATGCAGAAATAGGTCAAAGAAAAGGAAATTGATGGGAGTATAGGAATCTGAATAGACAATATTGAAACTTTGATTTTCTCCTATCCTATTGGATGGTAAGAAAAATCGTATATTTAGGAAGGAAGAAGGAGAAATCAGAAAGGGAAGTAGAAATTCCTTAAGCTCAACAGTAAGAAATGGACCCCAAAATCCCCACTTTCATCTCATATTTCCTGCTTGCAAATTATGATATATTGCAGCCGTTTGATCTGCTAAAAAACTGCCAAATCTTCAGTAATATATATATATATATATATATATATATATATATATATAATAAGAATAATCAGTCATACATGCAGATAGTGGCAAATTTGAACAATCAACACTACTGAGGATATAAATCACCAACTGAAGCCTCATTTATGGAGAAATTAGCAGATTCTTTTCTTTCGTTTTACTAAAATCGCTCAACTGAGTTATTCTCCCCATGCAGTGGCATTTCTGGATCAATGCTACTGTGCATAAAAAATGCAGGTTCAGAAGGTACTGCGAGAGTGAGAGAAAAGCTATTGAGCATAAGAGCAACTGAAGCCATGGTAGGCCTGTCTGCTACATTTTCTTGTACACATAGCAACCCGATGTGTATACATCTCATCATTTCACGTATTGAACCTGAACTGCTTCTTAATATTGGGTCTACAACATTCGAAGCAGTTCCTTCTCGCCAATTTTTCCAAGCCTACACGCAAGAATTAAGCATGTGCAATTATGATACTACATATAAGCTTCCATGACTTGAAAATAAATGTAGATAGTGAAAACTTTTTCGAACTTACAAAGCTTGTAAGGTCCTCTACATTCTCTCCATTTCGAAAGCAATGGTTTTTCTGACCACTTACTATTTCCAGAACTAATACACCAAAGCTAAACACATCGGACTTAACTGAGAATTGTCCATGCATTGCATACTCTGGTGCCATATATCCACTGCAATAGTTAGAAACAAGTTATTGTCAAACTTAAGAGCTAGTGGATATGAAACTGCGTTTTATCAGTAATATTTTCATTAAATATGAATGAATATTTAGGATTCTCATGAATGCTTATAATCACTAGTTGTATAACTAGGTGTAAGACTTACTAGGTTCCCACAATTCTACTTGTATTGCCTTGGGTTTCATCAAAGTCAAACAACCTTGCCATACCAAAATCTGCAATTTTTTGATTCATCTCTGCATCCAACAGAACATTGCTAGCTTTGAGATCACGATGAATAATCCGCAGCCTAGAATCTTCATGAAGGTAAAGAAGTCCCTTAGCAACGCCTCCTATGATTTTGAATCGCCTATCCCAATCCAAATATGAACGCTTTACTCGATCTACAAGAAAAACCAAACATATTGCATGCTTCTTCAAAGCTCAATCACATCATAAACTTCCAAAACCAACAATTTATTACAAAATGTCAGTTTTAAACATTACATTTTGTTAGATTTATAAATGGGCCCAAAGTCAATATAAAGACATTAAACTCTCTAACTCAAAACCAATTGACTATAAGAAAAGTTGGTCCAAGTCATTGTATATTAGACATATTTTCTCAAGATATTCAACGTGGGACAATATATATACTCTAACACATTTCTTGAACATTTTATAATCTTGATGGAAATTAAAAGAAATGGTCATCTATAAAGAAGGGGAGAGTTATGTACCAAATATGAACTGGTCAAGACTTGCATTTGGCACAAACTCATATATAAGAAGTCTTTCTGTTCCTTCAAAGCAGAACCCAAGAAGCGTAACCAAATTTCTGTGTTGTAGCTGTGCCACTAATGTGACCTCATTTTTGAATTCTTGTTCACCTTGATCTGAGCCTCTAGAAAGCCTTTTCACCGCAACTTCTAGTCCATTTGGGAGCATACCCTATAAAATTAGAACAACAAGTCTTTAAAAAATCAGATCACTGTCATGGAATGCAAGTTTTTTCATTTTAAGACAGAGGAAACTTTTGCACTAGAATGTTGTTGTTACCTTGTAAACAGCTCCAAATCCACCTTGTCCAAGCTTATTAATATCAGAGAAGTAATCTGTCGCAACTTCTATGGTACCAAAGTCGTATTGCAAGGATTCCGCACTACTTATTTCATCCACAGTATCAACTAAATAAGAACAGGTAAAAGAATGAATCAGTCAATCTAATACTTGAAAATTATAGAGGAGCCCTAAATGAATGGATTATTGCATTTGCAGAGGTAAAACTACTCGTCACAATGTCAACCATTCTAGGTAACATTTTGTTGAAATGAAGTTCATTATTGAAATTAGTAGTTATAAATTTTAGCTGCAAAAAATTAAAAAAAAAACAGACAAAAAAAATGTATCCACTTGAGAAGTATGGTCATTTGTTGTACCATATTTCTTAAGTGGCTGTCAACAACTGACATCCACTTAAGAAAAAGTCAGTTGTTGACATAACTCTCAAACTAACACATGTTTTATTTTAACATTGCAACAAATCAAAGATGAAATTATTAGATGGATGTATAACTAAACAATCCAAAGCTTACTCTCCAATCTCCCCTTAGCATTCCTTTGCTTCCGCTTCCTTATGAAGATGCAAACGAGAACAGGTAGGAGTAAAACAACAGCAACAATTGGGACAACAATACTAATTACTGTTCGAGCTGTGTTATCATCCTTGCCTGAAGAAAGCATAACATTTACATATTACATCATATTGGCCGTGGAGATTTTTAATAATGTGTAATCTGCTGATGACAAAGTAAAACTCCGGCTTACACATGCATTGACAATTAAAGAAAATGATAAACTGCTATACTAACTAAGAATTGTCTTTTAGGCCCAAGTAACAACCAAGCGAATCGTTTTCTATAGAAAGAAATAGGGTTAATTGATGTTTTGGTTACTGTACTATAGGTCGATTTTCATTTTGATTACTGAATCTTTTTTTGCTACAAAGACATAACTATACTCAAAAAAATATTACAAACTAGTCATTACTTAACATTCCGTCCAAAAATTTGACGAAAGTACTGAGTAGACTAACGTTGTCGTGTGGGTATTTGACTATGTGGCACGTGCTACCTGTTACGTGAAGGGTTAACTGATCTTTTGGTTACTCCTAAAGAATGTCCCATTTAGTAGAAAAAAGAAAATTATATACTAGGGAGATTTGAAGTTTATTTATTTTTTATAGATTCATAGACCGAGCGGGATTTATGGGAAGATTCTCAATTAGAAAATTGCAAGGTATGATGAGGTAGGAAGAAATTAAGGAGAACTACATGACAGTTTATCGAAGAATCCCATAATGGATGCATAATTAATTATAGTTCATCTCATCTGTTATATCTTACAAATCTTGAGTAGACTTGGATTAAAGAAACAGCTTGAACTTAAAAAGGTGGAGAGGAAGAACAGAGGAAATGCAAAACTAGAGATCTGGAGGTTCTGAAGGAGACAAATAGAATCATAAGGTTTTATTAACAAGGTAATAATAATTAATTAAAAATTTTATCAGACTTATCTACCTATCTAGCACCAATTAAAGGTATGAAAAGCAGAAAACTTTACCAGGAGGAGGCAGTGATGGTGGTGCTGGTGGCAGCTCTGGCGGCGGCGGCGGTGCATCAGCCGGAGTGTCGTTATAAAAACGCACAATCTCAAATCTTAACTTACAGCTAGGTTTAAGCACTTGTCCTCCTATTTTTCCACTACAACACCATCCAATATCTCTAACAGCCTCATCTAGACAATTATTGCATTGCAGGCTAGATAAATCCGGGGTACACTGCATAAGTGCATAGATGTTTGTAAAACTTGGACCACTCGTGTTCCCCGTGGCAAACTTTCTTACAGAACCACCTCCAGAAGCTTGTCCTTTTAGGGTGTCCAACAAAGATCTAAGTGCTTGATTGAACTGGCCCACATCCGTGGCATTATTCACGTTAAATAATGCCCAAGTTGGCTGAGTTTGTGGATTGTAGAATATAGAACTATTCGAGTACCATAACATGCAATAATCATACCACCCAATTGCTTCCCTTTGGTTAGGACATATCTCTCTTAGCTTACTAATAGACTCATTCACGCAGCTCCTGCATATGTCGGCCTCAACGTCCCCTCTACAAAGCGCCAGCGCATTAACTCTGTCCGAGTTTTTGGCCTACGGAGGCATTGTAGAAACCAGAGTTTGTGGTGGTATTGGTGTTGGAAAGGGTGGACAGGGCGTTATCGAGGTTTGTTTCATAAATACTGTTGTTTGTGTAGTTTCCATTATCTCCACATCTGCTTGCTATGAAATCTTGAGGCTGGCCAATTATTGTGGGACAAAATGTTTGTATGAGAATGCAAGAAATGAATAAAATCTTCCCTAGTAGTACCATTGTTTTAAATTTGTGGCCGGGATTTTTAATTTGCAAGACACACAAGATTGAGAATTGATTGTAGAAAATGGTATGGTGATTTTCTCACCTGAATAAGTCCAAGTTTTAGATTGAAAAAAATGTAGTAGCTGATTGAAACAGGAGTGGTTAAGGACAAAGTTGGTTGGGAAACTTGGCTGCAATCTCCAACTTTTGACCTTCTCAATTTATTTAAGTAATTGTTTTTAGTTTTTTTTTATTTTAATCAAGATCATGTCTGTTTGCACGACACAAATAGGTCGTGTTATTATATTGTTAAAAATATTTAAGTGATTTTCAACAGAATTAAGTTCTAGATGGCATGGATGTGGGCAGATACTTGAAAAGTACCTAACTAGTTATGATGATGAGCACTATATTTATTCAATATATTGCGAGTGTCATCTGTGTTGGTAGTTAATCAATATGTTGTGATAGTGGTAATGTGCTTTAACTATAATGGTAAGTTTGGATCGAAGAAATGAAATATTTTTTTAATATTTTATATTTTATGTACATGGTTAATGTTAGAAATATTCATTCAAGAATGAAAAAATTATTATATTTAGAAATGACCTAAATACCTCAAATGTTTAAATTTAACTTAAATTCAATTTATATTTAAAATTTGACTCATATTTTGTAAAAAAAAATAATTTATAATTCTATCTTTCTTCCTTTTTTACTACTTATAATTTTTTTGTAATTTTTTCTTACTTATAATTTATTTATTTTTTTATAATATTTTTTATTTAGTTTCAACTCTATAGAATTAACTTCATTTTAATTTATGAAAACTAAAGATAAGGAAATAATTAGTATAACACTCCACTCAATAAATCCTTGACAAAACCCTCTTTTCGCTCATCAGGACCATCAACTCCTCTTCATGAGCAAAGCTTGCACACGACCTTGTTACGCTCACTATCAGTTAGACCGGGCACATTACTCAACGCATTACTAAGATTCTTGTGTTGTTCATTTAATAAAACCTCCAATCCAAAAAAGTTAGAAAATTGAGTAGATGATTTCTCGAACTATACAATCCAAACACAACAAAAGTTCATGAAAAGTCGTAGATCACGATTTTAATATGATTATGATTTTCTATTCTATTTTACAATTATCTAAAGATAGTTTTCAATGAATTTGGACTAGATTTCCTCCCTCCATTAAGACTATTACACTAATTACTCTCTAATAACTTGAGGGGACGTTAGTTACATATCATCTAAAATGGTCATCTTAAGTACCTGGTAATGTGACTAGTCATCTTTATAGATCGTGTTTGTTACATCGACGACGGCAAAGTCAGGAACAAAATTAAGTGGGGTCAAATTACTAAATGAATCACACCCAAAAAAATCTATTACATCATATATATATATATATATATATATATATATATATATCTAAATAATCGATTCCACAAAGAATACACGTGACTTCGCCCTTGTACAACAATAATATTACATTCCCGGTAATTATATACCCGATAAAGTGTTAAGATTCCCGGTAATCAGATGACTAAAAAATAGGTGATAATCTGTTATTTCCATAAATTTATCGCTCTGAAATTTTTATTTAAATAACAATATCCTTTATATTAAATAAGTGGGACATAAAATATCCTTAATTATTAGTCACATAATTTACATTTATTTTATTTGTTCGATTTACATGTTTAGTTTAACTTAAATAACTCGATGTCCATACAAAGTACGTGGTTGATGTTCACAGACGCCTCCAAAATTAGTATACATCACCCATCTCTGTAGTCGACATACATGGTATGTAATTTAAATACAACTTACTAATATAACCTGTCTGTAATAATACGACATAAATCGTGAGTTTGAATACAAATATTGTCTACTAGATATTATACAAACTCAAAAGGAGTCCTCATTATAATTATTATCACACTATTTCACGTAATAAAGGAGGACTACTAATGCTATCCTCCTCGACCATTACTCCGCTCCCGACTCGTCCCCAAATATATATTCTCATTTCCTCAAGAGAATAAATGAAAGAAAGGGTGAGCTCAACTAGCTCAAGAAGAAATATTATGACTAAGATAATGCGTAATAAATTATCATTAGCCTACAACAAAGGTTAAACCTGGTAAAATATAATGAACATCAAGTTTAACTACAAATAAACCAAAGAATCCATTAAAAGAGTCAAGTAAAAAATAAAATCTACTATCTTTTATGATTTAAAAGGTTTTTCATCATCGTTATAAATGAGACTCAAATTTTAATAAATAATCCACATGTATGTGATGATAAAGAATGGAACCAGTCCCATGAAAACACACATATGTGATGTTCCAAATGTATTAATAATAAAGATTTTAACCAGTCCCAGTAAAACACATGCATGTGATGTTCCAAATGTAATAATAATAAAGATGTAATAATAGAATGTCACCAAGTATAGGTAAACCACGATACAAAGTTATTCCAATGTAATAATAAGGAATGGAATAACAAAGTTTTCTTCATGAATACAAAAGAATAATATCCCTTACGAAAAACAACAAATAATATTCCCTACCTTAGAAGAATCAATATCGAAAAGTGAAGTAGTTAATACTTTTCTTCTTTTCTCTCTATAGTTTTCTCTCAGAGTTTCAAATGAATTCGTAAGAAATAATGAAGGAATGAGCTTTCTATTTATAGAAAACCGAGGGTGGCTCTTTGTCTTAACGGCGGTCAAAACGACTTTCGTAATATCAAGAGACAACTACTATTCATGAAGGGGTAATTAACCTCGAACAATCAAGAAAGCGCTTAACTCACGGTAATATCAAGGACAACTACTATTTCATGAAGGGGTAATTACTATCGACGAAGGTAATTACTATCGACGAAGGTAAATACTATCGACGAAGGTAATTACTATTCACAAAGGTAATTACTATCGACAAAGGTAAATACTATCAAGAAGGTAATTACTATCGACGGTTGTAAATACTATCGACGAAGGTAATTACTATTCACAAAGGTAATTACTATCGACGGTTGGTAATTACTATCGACGAAGAGACTCTTAGATGATGACATACGGGCCCCCATAAAATAATCAAACTTACCACAAACGCCTCATAATGTACTTTTATATACATCAAGGATCAATAAATATTACCACAAATCATTTTATTTTTAATCAACACATATTTAATCTTTCAACAATTATTAATCATTTATAACTTGTCGCCTCAATTAATAATATAATAATATAACATATTATACGTATGATACTCGTGACAATAATCAAATCAATAATATAAGAGATATGATGCAAAGAATTATCGTAGTAATAATCGAGTATAAATGAAAGTGACTTTCACGTAAAGATCAATAATCAATACCGTGCTACTATGCAACCACGCCAGACATCGCATTTCTTTTACCACCGGTAGTTCAACAGCTTTTAACTGTAATACCTCCGCCGTTATTTTTATAGAAAGATAATTTTGTCGCTTTCTAACTACGACAATACTTCCGCATGTGGGGTCCACCAATGATCGAGCCGTCGCATTTAATATTCCCCGACAAAAAGAATATTCCCACCAAACTAATATTTTATAACAACTTGCTTACTTTTGCAAAATTTATAAATATTACCCACAACTATAACATTATATCAAATTTATTCCATAATATTCAAAAATAATATTTATAGAAAATTCATCTTTATTTATAAAAGTCAGGGTCTTACAACCTCCCTTCTTATGAAATTTCATCCTCAAATTAGGGTACGACTGGTATGTCAAGAGGTAAGGATACCTTGATTTCATTTCGCATTCTAACTCCCAAGTCATTTCCTCAACATCGTGGTTCCTCCACAAAACTTCGACTTCGAGGTATAACTCTCGAGCGTAGAATATGTTCCTTCTTATCCAAAATTTGAACAGAACCTCTTCATACGCCAAATCTTCCGCTATTTCATCCTGGCTCTAACTCAATAATATGGTTCGGTCTTTCACATATTTACGTAATATGGATATGTGAAAACGCTTATGAACACGAGACATATTTCAAGCAGAAAAGCGAGTCTATAGCCACAATTCCTACTCGATCGAGGATTAAAATGGACCGATGAATCGAGGATTAAGTTTTTCTCTCTTCCAAATCTTGTAACTCCTTTCCATGGAGCAACTTTAACAACACACGATCTCCTATATCGAATTCCACGCCCTTTCGATGAAGATCAAGATAACTCTTTTGTCGATTTTGTGAGGTTTTTATACGCTATTTGATCGTTTCAATCTTTTCCGTAGTCATACGCATCAACTCCTATTCCCAACAACGTTGCTTCACCCACACTCATCCCAAAGATACCGAGAACGACACTTTCTTCCATACAACGCTCGAATGGAGCCATGCCAATACTTGCTTGATAACTCGCTGGTCAGAGAAAACTCCACCAATGGTAAGAACTTGTCCCAACTCCCTTGAAATCAAGGACACAGTAGTCTTAATAGATCTTCAAGAGTTTGAATAGTCCTCTCCGATCGTCCGTCTGCCTCGAGGATGATATGCCGAAGCTAAATCGTAAGTCTGCGCTCATAGCTTTTTGCAAACCAACCCAAAATCGTGAAGTAATCTTCGGTCTCGATCGTAAACTATGGATACCGCAGATACCATGCAGCCTTACAATCTCGCTTATGTATATACGAGCAAGACGCTCAAGTATAAGTTTCTCAGATTTGTAAGAAAAATGAGCAGACTTGGTCAATCTATCAACAATGACCCAAATCGCATCAATACCTTGAGAAACCTTAGAAGACCCAGAATTTAAATCCATGGTAATGTGCTCCCACTTCCATTCTGGAATTTCAAGTGGTTGCAATGGACCTTTTGGTACTTGATGCTCCGCTTTAACTCGCTGACAAGTTAGACACCTTGAGATAAACAAATACTATCTCTCTCTTCATATTGCTCCACCAAAATGTACGATTTAATATCATGATACATTTTGGTACTCCTGTGATGGATCGCAAAATGGTGTGTCAGGCGCCCATCATGATATTATACTTTAAATCGTGGTCGTTAGAACACAAAGTCCGGAGTCGACTCAAGTATTCCTTCTTCATCGATTCTTGCTTCCTAGATAGCACCTTCTTGACTTTCTTCCTCATACGCATCGCCTCCCAGTGTCCGAGCTTGAGCAGCCTTTAACTTTATCGATTAAAGTTTGCTTCTACTCAGATATTCGCTATCATCACACGCGTCCCTGAGTCTCTTTAACTCTATCTCCATCCTTTGCAAGTCACACAAAATGGGCCTTTCATACGATAATATCGCACTCATTTGCAGATATGATCTTCTACTCAACGCGCCGCCTACCACGCTCGCTTTTCCAGATGGTATCGATGGTACGATCATAATCTTTCAATAGCTCAAGCCAACGCCGTTGTCGCATGTCGAGTTCCTTTTGAGTGAAGAAATATTCGAGGCTTTTATGATCCGTAAAGATCTCCACTTTCTCCCCATACAAGTAATGCCTCCAAATTTTAAGTGCAAAAGACAACAAATGCTAACTCTAGATCACGAGTAGGATAATTCCTCTCATATTCTTTGAGTTGTCGCGAGGCATAAAGCTATAACTTTTCCATGTCGCATGAGAACACATCCCAACCCTTTTCCCAAAGCATCATCAGAGATGACAAATCCTCCGAGCCGATGGTATTGTCGTAACAAAATAAATAAGTCTCCTCTCGAGTTCTTGAAAACTCTTCTCACATTCTTCGCCCCAACCGAACTTTCAGATCTTTTCGAGTCACCGAAATTAATGGAGTAGCGATTCGAGAAAATCCTTCCACGAATCTCCCGATAATAACCAAATAAACCGAGAAAGCTACGATTTCTGGCCATCGATTTAGGTTGTTCCCACTTTTAATAGCTTCAATCTTTGTCGGTCAATGATATTCCACGACTTGATACCACGCGCCCAAGGAATGCTACTTCTTCAAGCCGTAACTCGTGATTTCTTCAACTCGCATAAAGCTTATATTCACGGCTTTTGAGTGTCACCAAGTGTTGCTTTCATGATCTTCACTTCGCTTTTGAATAAATAAGGATGTCATCAATAAAGACGACCACAAAGTGATCTAAATATTCCTCAATACTTTGCTCATCATATCCATGAAGGCAAAGAGGAGCATTAGTCAATCCAAAGGACACGACTAGAATTCATAATGCCCGCATCGAAGTTCTCAAAGCCGCTTTTTGAATGTCACGGCTTCTAATCTTCAATCGGTGATATCCTAACGAAGATCAATCTTTGAAAAGAATTTGCCTCTTGAACCGGGTCAAACAGTCATCAATACGCGGCAATGGATACCTATTTTTGATGGTGACATGATTCAACTCCCGATAATCAATACAAAGTCGATACTCCCATCTTTCTTCTTCACGGTCGTAATGTGAGCACCCCAAGGAGAAGTACTAGACGAATAAAGCCAATGTCTAACAATTCCTCGCAGTTGGGTCTTTAACTCCTCAAGTTCAATAGAGCTATTCGACATGGGCTTTGAAATAGGTTTTGTACCGTGTTCAAGGTCGATACAAAATTCAATTTCACGCCCGGGGTAGGCCAGAAGTTCTTCGTGAATACGCCAGAAATTTATTAACAATAGAAATATCGCTCAAAACCGACGATTTATTTTTGTTTAAATCAGTGATACGAGCTAAGAAAGCTTGACATCCGCTTTTCAATAAACGAATAAATTTTATGGCTTGAGATGACCGTGATTGATTTTAATGGTTTGTCGTTTGAATTCGCATAATAGGTCGATTAGAATATGAAAGCTAACAACCTTACTTAAAAAAATAGTATACATCACCCATTCTCGAAATGTCAATACATGGTACGTAAACAACTACAACTTTATTATTACAACAAGAAATCTGTGAGTTTAAATACAAATATTATCTTCTGCATAATATCTATACTCAAATAAATCCTCATCACATTTATCGATACATTATTTCACAAAATGGTGAGGACTACTAAACAACTCTTTCTAAAACCTTCATTCCATACCCCGACTTGCACTCGCTATATTCTCGCCTCCCGAGAAGAAAAAAATGGAACAAAAGGAAAAGGGTGAGCTCAACTAGCCCAAGAAAGAATATTACGACTAAGATAATATACAACAAATTATCGTTAGTCTTCAACAGGAAAAATCTAATAGTATACAATAGACAACAAATTTTAAATCAATATTCGCAATGAAATAATAATTCATTAGAAGAGTTAAGTAGAGAATGCAAACTACTATCTTCTATGTATGAATTTAAAAGTTCATCGCTCATCTTTTATCCCCGTAACATCAATCAATATACATCCGAATCAAATATTCATCTTTGCACTACAAAAGCCAAAGATATTCATCACTGGTCATGTTCATCTAAACACTGCTCATCTTCACTACTTACCAAAGATATTCTTCAGAAATCATTCATCTTTGCACTACAGCCAAAGATATTCAATAATATCATCATTTAAGACCGAGGATGATGAAAAATATTTTTTTAAAGAAACGAATCCAAAGGAAACAAAATGACAAGGATTAAGGATTAAGGATTCGTATTTGTTTTATCCATGTTCAAAAAATACCTCAAAAATAATCATAAGGTGTAAAATTCAAGAATGATCAAAACATGGATACAATCAAAGCTAGTATCCGTATTAGATATTTTGGACAAAAGAAGAAATTTTATTTTTCATTTGAATAGTGTCAGATACGTGAATAAAGGCCGAGATACGTGAATAAGAATCTCGACACCAAAAGATAGAAATTCCACAAAAAAATCTTCACGCTTCACTTAATAAGACTTGAATAAGAATCGTGAATAAGAATCTCGTGAATAAGAATCGTGAATAAGAACTCGTGAATAAGAACTCATTCCAAAACCCCGATATGAAAAAGTTCCAAATTTGATAAAAAGTTCCAACCAATATTTCAAAGATAATGATATCAAGAAATAATATCATTCGAGAAAAAATAACATCCCTTACCTCGAAAGATTAAGATTTCTAAATGAATACCGATATAAAGCTCAAGACTTGAACTTGCACCGCCTAACAATACTCAAAGTATACTCAAAATACTCACAAGAATACGCCGATAATATAGAGAGAGAAAACTTCAGCTTCGTGTGATTTTCAATTCTAACCCAAGACCCTATTTATAGAAAAATGCTAGAACACCAAAAGTTAGTAATTTAATAAAATATTAATATATATATAAAAAATTCACTACCCACCTTAGAAATCTGATTTCAGCATCATTTATAACACAACACAAGAGCCACACAAAACAAAAAAAAAAACGTTTTTCTTAATTTAAAAATATTTTAAACTTCCAAAAATCAATTATTTTGAGCTTCGTAACTTCAATAATTCATAATAAATAGCCCTTTCATCGTAAAATTCAAATCATGCGAGTTTTATAGGAAATTCAATTTCTACAACTTTGCGAAAGAAAGTTTTTCCAAATTCCAAATAGAAATTGACCAAATCCACAAACCAAGCATTTTACAAAGCTATAATCAAATTTCACCAATAAATGGGGTCCACCGACATGTTTAATATGTTTTAAACATTTATTGCAACAAAAAATACTCTTCCTCCTCAGATACTCATATATCCCACATTCGTTGTAAAAATATCACCATTATTATATTATTAAAATATAATAATATATTTAAATGAATTATTTTATCGTAAAAGATAAAATTTCAATTTTCAACAATTGTCACATTAAAAATTTTCTCCATCTATATCCACATAAAATCAATATTTTCTCATCATATGAATCAATAATTAATTATTCACAAATAATATTACGTAATCACAATATCGACAACCGTGCAGCTCCTGTGAGCAGGGGGGCTTCAATAAGAATTTCTCTCATCAAGCGCAATTAATTAGTGACCAAACCTCTCCTGTAGATAACTTTCTAGACATCGCCAATAATGTTATCTAATAATATTATTCAGATAATATGAATTATCGCTTCGATAATGAAAAATACGTAAATGACAATTATCAAACAACAAAGAATATAAAATATCAACGCAAAGAATTATTAACTCAATAAAATAAAATATCGAATAAGAATTATCGTAACCATTATCGAGTAGTGCCTTCACGTAAGAATCAATAATTGGTGCAATACCGCAACATCGCAACGTGCCATCGTGTTTTTTAACCACCGGTATTTTAACAAGATTAATCTGTGAATAACTACGCCGTTATTTTTAAACAACTTATATTTGTCGCTTTCTTCATCCAATCGCTCACATGGGGCCCACACACGGTCAAGGCCGTCAGCATTTAATATTCCCCGACAAAGATTTAATATTCCACCACCAAACGAATATTCCCCGACAACAATGAATATTTTATAACCACTTGCTTATTTTGAAATATTTATGATTTTACCCCTAACTATCCACATTAATCAAATCAACCCTTACTATTTCAAAATAATAAATAGAGAAAATTAAATTTCATTAATAATAAGTCAGGGTCTTACAACCTCCCTCCTTATGAAATTTCGCCCTCGAAATCGACGACGCACTGTGTGTTTCAAAAGGTGAGGATACCTCGCTTTCATTTCCGCTTCCAATTCCTGTGTCATTTCTCTATAAAGATGATTCCTCCACAAAACTTTAACTTGTGGTATGACCTTTCATGCAGTAGGATATGCCTCCTTCCTATCCAAGATCTTGACAGTACCTCCTCATACGCTAAGTCTTCTATTATCTCGTCCTGCTTCTAACTCTATAACGTGGTTCGGTCTTTCACATATTTACGGCACGATATGTGAAACACATTATGAACACGAGACATACTTTGAGGTAACGCGAGTCTATAGGCTACATTTCCTACTCTCTGGCCAAGAATTTGAAATGGACCAATAAATCGTGGATCGAGCTTTCCTCTCTTCCCAAATCTTGTAACTCCCTTCCACGGAGCAACTCGCAACAATACACGATCCCCTACACTAAATTCCACGCCCTTTCGATGAAGATCCGCATAACTCTTTTGTCGATCTTGTGCCGCTTTGTATACGCTTGTCAATCATTTGATCTTTTCCAGAAGTCATACGCATCAACTCTCTGTCCCAACAATGTTGCTTCACCCACCTCATCCCAACATATCGAGAGCGACACACTTTCGGCCCATATAATGCTTCAAATGGAGCCACACCTATACTTGCTCGATAACTCGCTGTCAGGAGAATTCCACCAATGGTAAATACTTATCCTAACCGCCTTGAAGTTCTAGGACACGTAGTCTTAATAAATCTTCAAGAGTTTGAATAGTCCTTCTCGATCATCCGTCTGCTTGAGGATGGTATGCCAACTAAATCGCAAACTGCGCTCATAGCTTTTTGCAAGCTAACCCAAAATCTCAAGTGAATCTTGGGTCACGATCCAAACTATGGATACAGCATGCCATGCAACCTCACAATCTCATTCACGCATATACTAGCAAGACGCTCAAGGAATAAGTCTCCGTGACGGCAAGAAATGAGCGCATTTGGTTAATCTATCAACAATAACCCAAATAAGATTGATGCCTTGAGAAACCGTAGGAAGACCCGTAATCGAAATCCATGGTAATGTGTTCCCACTTCCATTTCGAATCTCAAGTGGTTGCAACGACCCTTAGGTACTAGATGCTCCGCTTTACACGCCGACAAGTTAAACACATCGAGATAAACTTTGCAATCTCTCTCTCTTCATATTGTTCCACCAAAATGTATGTCAAGATCACGATACATTTTAGTACTTCCAGATGGATTGCAAATGGTGTATCAGGTGCCTCCATCATAATCTTGTACTTCAAATCGTAGTCGTTAGAACACAAAGTCTAGAGTGGACTCAAGTATTCCTTCTTCATCAATTCTCGCCCTAATAGCTCCTTCAGACTTTCTTCTTCATACGATCGCCCCGGCCCATGCCCTCGAGCAACCTTAACTTTTTCTATTAAAGTCAGGTTCTACGCGATACTTGACATCATCGCACTCGCTCCTCGCATATGATCTTCTACTCAACGCGCGCCACCACGCTCGCTTTTTCCAGATGGTATCAATAGTGTGGTCGTAGTCTTCAATAGCTCGAGCCAACGTCACGCCAGATGTCGAGTTCTTTTTTTGAGTGAAGAAATATTTAAGGCTTTTTATGGTCCTAATATATCTCCACTTTCTCCCCATATAGATAAGTGCTCCCATATCTTTAATAAAAACGATCACGCCGCTAACTCTAGATCACGAGTAGGATAATTCCTCTCATACTCTTTTAAGTTGTCGCGAGGCATAAAGCTATGACTTTCCCACGCCAGATGAGAACACATCCTAACCCTTTGCCTCAAGCATCGTCAGAGATAACAAATCCATCCGAACCAGATGGTATTGTTAGAACAAAATAAATAAGTCTCCTCTAAGCTCTTGAAACTTTTCTCGCATTCTTCGCTCCAAACGAATTTTGTATCCTTCCGAAGTTAGCCGAAGTTAATGGAGTAGCGATTCGAGAAAACCCTTCCACTAATCTCCGATAATAACCAAATAAGCCCAAAAGCTACGATTTCACCACCGACTTTTGCTGTTCCTAACTTCAGATTGCTTCAATCTTCACGGATCAACAGATACTCCATGTTTCGACACCACGCGCTCAAGGAATGCTACTTCCTCAAGCCGTAACTCGATTTCTTCAATTTGGCATATAGTTTGTTTTCACGGGCCTTTCGAGTACCAAATTTTCAAATGGTGCTCATGATCTTCACGACTTTTGAATATATAAGGATGTCATCAATAAAGACAACAACAAACCGATCCAAATATTCCTCAATACTTGCTCATCATATCCATGAAAGTCAAGCAGGAGCATTAGTCAATCCGAAAGACACGACTAAGAATTCATAATGCCCATACCGAAGTTCTAGGCGCGCTTTGAATATCCTCGCCTAATCTTCACCGATGATATCCGTAATCTAAGATCGATTTTTGAAAAGAATTGTGCCCTCAGCAATCGGGTCAAACAAGTCATCAATACGAGGTAGAGGATACCTATTCTCGATGGTGACATGGTTCAATTCCCCGATAGTCAATACAAAGTCGATACTCCCGCCTTTTTCTTTCTTTACAAATAAAACAGAGCACCCCAAGGAGATGTACTAGATTTAATGAAACCGATGTCCAACAATTCCTCGTAGTTGACCTTTAACTCCTCAAGTTCAATAGAGCCATTCGATATGGGTTTTAGAAATGGGCTTTGTACCAGTGTTCAAGATCAATAAAGAATTCAACTTCACGCTCGGGGTAGACCGGAAGTTCTTCAGAAATACGCCAGAAAGTCAATAACAACAGAATATTATTCAAATTCGACGGTCTTTATTCAAATCCATAACATGGGCTAAGAAAGCTCGACATCCGCTTTTCAATAAACGAATAGCTTTTATGATTAGATATGACAGATTGATTTTAATGGTTTAGTTGTTTGAATTGCATAACAAAGTCAAGTTAGAATATGAAAACTAACAACCTTACGAAAAACAATCAATTTTGGTATGATGAGTAGTTAACCAATCAATCCCTAAAATCACATCAAAAGCAAGTATCTTTAAAGAGATAAGGTCAATGTAAGGTGATGGTGCCAACTCAATCAAACAAGATTTATAAACAAAGGATGTGATGAAAGTTTCTCCTAACTGAGTTTCCACAGATAGTCAAAGTCTAATTTCTCCTGAGTCAAGTTTAAACGCTGAGCACACGCAGAGAGAGATAAATGAATGGGTAGCACCCAGATTGGTAAGGTATAAACTTCGCAAGAATTTATAAATAGCTTACCCGTGATCACCTCGCTTGGTTCCTCGATTATGACCAAATACAACAAACGCCTTCCCTAATCGCTGACTTTCGACTTTTCTCGGGATACCTTTTCGAGTCACCGTCCCTCACTAACTAGGTTTCGCCATCGCATAATCTCGAGCGATATGTCCTTCCTTTCCACAATTATAGCATACCTTGAATCACAGGGCGCTTGACCGATATGTCCTCTTTTCCGTGATTTATTTAGAGATACGACCGGTGGTCGTTTCTCCTCCCTTAGAACCAAATTGTCACGCCAAGACCGCTGCCTTCATACGGTCGTTGTTAAATCTCCTTTTTAAAATCTCCTCCCGACTCGCTTCTTCTATTTTCACGGCTATGATTACCACCGTAGAGTGGTTACCATTTTTGTCCGTCTGCTTTTCTCCTCCGTTATTATCATATTCTGCTGATCGCTATCTCCGGTACGATCCTCGTCATGGTCCTCTCAACCGACCGTACTCAATCTCTCGCCTAATAATCGAGCCCTCATTACAACATCCTAATAGAGAGAAAATTTATGAGAAATGAGATATCGACGACGCCGTTTCAAAAACTCTCTAAGAAACATCCGCCATACGCTCTCTCATTCTCCACCAAATGAGGTGCAAACCTCGATAACTCGCAAACTTTGCCTCGCATCGAGACACCGCCATGTTGTTTTGTTCTAATCATGAACTCCACTTCCTTCATACGACGTAACACTTTCGTGAAAGTATTTGTCATTAAATAGTTTCAAACGCTCCCAAAGACATGCCGAAAAGTACCGATGGGTACGCTTCACGCATTCTCCCACCAAGAGTCCGCCGCCACTTTAACATAAAGGTGGCGAATGGAACCTTCTCGTTCTCCGCGCATCCCAAGACATCGAATATCTTCGTAATTTGTTTGACCCATGTTTCCGCCATGATCGGATCCGCTTTCCCTTAAATTCGTGGTCCCAACTTTTCGAATCGCTTGGGTGCGATAACCCGTGAATTGCTATCATTTCTCCTCAGATTTTGAACACGAAGTCTCCTCGTCTCGATTTTTGCATGAATCGCAAAAAAGCTTCTAAACATCCCCTCGCTCATCATCTCGCCAATGGTGTTGTTCACAGAGGAACATCACACCTGTCAGCACGCTCTCCTCGCTGGTGAGTACAAAGCCTCCACTCTGCCTCATTTCCATTGTTAATATTCTCACGACATTCTCAAATACCGCCATAAAACAAGGGTTAATTAAGGAAATCAATATATCACATAATATCCCTATATACCCGACTAACTAACAAATAAGCTTTGTAGGACACACTAGCTAAGGATTTACTCGCCTCTCCTCCCTAGTTCTATTCCCCATCTCCGCCAGAGATCATATCCCTAAGCTCGATACCAACCGCGACGCCCCCAAAATAGGTATACATCACCCATTCCGAAAGGTCAATACACGGGTACGTAAACAACTACAACTTTATTATTACAACAAGAAACTGTGAGTTTAAATACAAATATTATCTTCTGTATAATATCTATACTCAAATAAATCCTCATCACATTTATCGATACATTATTTTACAAAATGGTGAGGACTACTAAACAACTCTTTCTAAAACCTTCATTCCATACCCCACTGCATCGCTATATTCTCGCCTCCCGAGAAAAAAAATGAACAAAAAGGAAAAGGGTGAGCTCAACTAGCCCAAGAAGAATATTATTACGACTAAGATAATATACAACAAATTATCGTTAGTCTTCAACAGGAAAAAAATCTAATAGAATACAATAGACAACAAATTTTAAATCAATATTCGCAATGAAAATAATAATTCATTAGAAGAGTTAAGAGAGAATGCAAACTACTATCTTCTATGTATGAATTTAAAAGTTCATCGCTCATCTTTTATCCCCGTAACATCAATCAATATACATCCGAATCAAATATTCATCTTTGCACTACAAAGCCAAAGATATTCATCACCGGGTCATGTTCATCTAAACACTGCTCATCTTTGCACTACGCCAAAGATATTCTTCAGAATCATTCATCTTTCGAAATCACTACAAAGCCAAAGATATTCAATAATATCATCATTTAAGACCGAGGATGATGAAAAATATTTTTAAAGAAACGAATCCAAAGGAAACAAAAATGACAAGGATTAAGGATTAAGGATTCAGATTTTGTTTTATCCATGTTCAAAAATACCTCAAAAAATAATCATAGTGGTGTAAAATTCAAGAATGATCAAAACACGGATACAATCAAAGCTAGTATCCGTATTAGATATTTTGACAAAAAGAAGAAATTTTATTTTTCTATGAATAAAGGTCAGATAATAGTGAATAAATAAAGTCATACGTGAATAAGAATCTCCACCACCAAAAGATAGAAATTCCAAAAAAATCTTCACGCTTCACGCATAATAAGTTCGTGAATAAGAATTCGAATAAGAACTCGTGATAAGAACTCAATAAGAATAAATAAGAATCATGAATAAGAACTCATGAATAAGAACTCCAATGAAAAAAAGTTCCAAATTTGATAAAAAGTTCCAACCAATATTTCAAAGATAATGATATCAAGAAATAATATCATTCGAAAAAAATAACATCCCTTACTCTCGAAAAGATTAAGATTTCTAAATTTAAACACCGATATAAAGTCAAGGAACTCTCAGACCGCCTAACAATACTCAAAGTATACTCAAAATACTCACAAGAATACGCCGATAATATAGAGAGAGAAAAACTTCAGCTTCGTGTGATTTTCAATTCTAACCCAAGACCCTATTTATAGAAAATCGCTAGAACACCAAAGCGTAAAAAATTTAATAAATTAATAATATATATATATAAATTTCTCCTACACATTAGAAATCTGATTCAGCAATCATTTACACACATATACATTCTAGACTAAAAAGTAAAAAAAAACGTTTTTCTAATTTAAAATATTTTAAACTTCCAAAATCAATTATTTTGAGCTTTCGTAACTTCAATAATTCATAATAAATAGCCCTTTTATCGTAAAATTCAAATCTCGCGAGTTTTTATAGGAAATTCAATTTCTACAACTTTGCAGAAGAAAGTTTTTCCAAATTCCAAATAGAAATTGACCAAATCCACAAACCAAGCGATTTTACAAAGCTATAATCAAATTTCACCAATAAATGGGGTCCACCGACATGTTTAATATGTTTTAAACATTTATTGCAACAAAAATACTCTTCCTCCTCAGATACTCATATATCCCACATTCGTTGTAAAATATCACCATTATTATATTATTAAAATATAATAATATATTTAAATGAATTATTTTATCGTAAAAGATAAAATTTCAATTTTCAACAATTGTCACATTAAAAATTTTCTCCATCTATATCCACATAAAATCAATATTTTCCTCATCATATGAATCAATAATTAATTATTCACAAATAATATTACGTAATCACAATATCGACAACCGTGCGCCTCCTGTGAAAGAGGGGCTTTCCAATAAGAATTTCTTCATCATCACCAAGCAATTAGTGACCAAACCTCTCCTTAGATGTAACTTTCTAGACATCGCCAATAATGTTATCTAATAATATTATTCAGATAATATGAATTATCGCTTCGATAATGAAAAATACCGTAATGACAATTATCAAACAACAAAGAATATAAAATATCAACGCAAAGAATTATTAACTCAATAAAATAAAATAATAAAGAATTACCGTAACCATTATCGAAAGTAGTGCCTTCACGTAAGAATCAATAATCAATAATGCGCAATACCGCAACAACCGTGTTTTAACCACCGGTATTTTAACAAGATTAATCTCAGAATAACTACGCCAAGTATTTTTAAACAACTTATATTTGTCGCTTTCTTCATCCAATCGCTTCAAGCATGGGCCCATATACGGTCAAGGCCATTGCATTTAATATTCCCCGACAAAGCATTTAATATTCCACGACCAAACGAATATTCCCCGACAACAACAATGAATATTTTATAACCACTTGCTTATTTTGAAATATTCACATGATTTTACCCCTAACTATCCACATTAATCAAATCAACCCTTACTATTTCAAAATAATAAATAAGGTCATGACTATACCGAATCACCCCGGGTCATAATCATACCAAAAACTATCCATCAATGCATTACAAAAGCCAATCGAGGACTTTTTATCACATCATTTATAATCAAGTCATGATTATACCGAATGATCCTCGTCATAATCATACTAAGTTCATCTACGCACGTAGTAAGCCAAAGATAACATAATATAAATACGAGGATGATGACAATGACATAATAATTCAATAAAACAAGTTCAAGAATTATTTTATCCAGAATTATTAACGCCCAAATTGTCAACACGATACTGCTTTGTAGAGTAAAAAATTCAAGAATGATCGTAAGAATATTTCCATGAAAAGATATCGATGAAACGCAAATATCAAGGATATTCTACTAATTTCATGGAGTATAAAGTCAAAGTTTTAACCAACCGGGTATAATAAAGAATGGAATAACAAAAGAAATCACCACGCACGCAGATTGCAGATGATGTGTTATTCCAATGTAATAATAATAATCTAAACAGTCAAAGTCGTGAAATTCACAATCCGATGTGATGATCCAATGTAATAATAAATGAATAATAAACAATGGAACCAGTCCTGTAAAACACACGCATGTGATATATTCCAAATGTAATAATAAATGTAATAATAATAAACAACGGAACCAGTCCTAGTAAAACACACGCATGTGATATTCCAAATGTAATAATAAAGAATAATAAAGAAGATCACCAAGTATATAGAAACACAGATATGTGATTATTCCAATGTAATAATAAAGAATGGAATAATATAAGAATTTCACCAAGTATAGGTATTCCACAGATACAAAGTTATTCCAATGTAATAAATAAGAATGGAATAATATAAGATTTCACCAAGTATAGGTACGCCACAGACACAAAGTTATGATAGGTATACTTTTACAAAAGTTATTCCAATGTAATAATAATGAATGGAATAATGTAAGTTCTCTTCATGAATAAGAAAGAATAACACCCCTTACGTACAAAACAAATAATATCCTTACCGTAAAAGAACCGGATATCAAAAAGTAAAGAAGAAGTATGTAATACTTTCTTTCTTTCTCTCTATGATTTTCTCTATAGCTTCTCTCTATAATTTCTCTCTCTGAGTTTCAATGAATTCGTAAGAAAATAATGAAGGAATGAGCTTCTATTTATAGAAAATGGAATGCATAAGAATTAATCCATGAACTATCCAGATTGATTTACTTTAATCTGACTATCCATATTTAAAGCAAAAATCTTTTAAATAAAATATAATATATTCTATTTATATAAAAAATTTTACTATTTTACTATGCAATACTATGCAAAACACTACGCAAAAACACTATGCAACACTATGCATAATAAAATATAATATATTCTATTTATGTAATAACTTTAATAAAGTATTCTATTTTATATAAAGATGTTTCGCTTTTATTACGCTAATAATACTAATAAAATAAAACGCCATTATCGCTATAATAATTCATATTATTAATCGACAATAATGGAATCAAACGAAAGTGACTTCTCACATAAAGATCAATAATCAATACCGCGCGCTACTATGCAACCAACCACACGACATCGTATTTCTTTTACTACCGAGTAGTTCAACAAAGATCAACCAGTGAAAACTTCCGCCGTTATTTCAATAAAATATTTTTGTCGCTTTCAAATCCGACAATAATTTCACTAGGGGTCCACCAATGATTGAGCCATTGTATTTAATATTCCCCGCTAAACCGAATATTCCCCACCAATCGAATATAATATAACCACTCAGATACTTTGCAAAAATTTATAAATACTACCCACAACTATAATATTATCTCTCAATTCACACCATAATATTAAAAATTATTTCAACAAAATTTAAATCTTTATCGATAAAATCTGGGTCACAATCTCCCCATTAATTATTTAATTCGCCTCAAATTAGTAGACGTTTTCATAAATTTATACCTTTCAATACCTTTATCGTTGAAAATATTAAATTCATCTTGTATAAATCGTATAAAGATATTCATTAACATTCATCTTCATTCATCATTTGCCAAGATATAATGTTTATTTAATATCGAGATCATTAATAATAATATCACTCAAAATAGGTCCATTCCATCCAACCCATTCTCGAGTCGCCAAATACATGGTACGTAAACAACTACAACTTTATTATTATCAAACAATAAAATCAGTGAGTTTAAATACAAATATTATCTTCTGCATAATATTTATACTCAAATAAATCCTCATCACATTTATCGATACATTATTTTACAATAATGGTGAGGACTACTAAACAACTCTCTCTAGAACCTTCATTCCATACCCCGACTACTAAGACTCGCTACATTCTCGCCTCCCCGAGAAGAAAAAATGGAACAACAAGGAAAAGGGTGAGCTCAACTAGCCCAAGAAGAATGTTACGACTAAGATAATATACAACAAATTATCGTTAGTCTCCAACAGGAAAAAATCGATGTATACAATAGTATAACAAGTTTCAGATCAATATTCGCAGCGAAATAATAATTCATGTAAGAGTTACGTAGAGAATGAAATCTACTATAATCTATGAATTTAATAACCATCATCAATATTTTATCCCCTCAGAACATCAATCAATATTCATCTCAAATCAAATATTCATCTTTGCACTACAGTGCCAAAGATATTCATCAATCCACCATGTTCATCTCAACACTGCTCATCTTTGCACTAAAGGCCAAAGATATTCATCACCACCATGTTCATTTAAACACTGCTCATCTTTGCACTAAAGCCAAAGATATTCATCACTTACGCCATGTTCATTTAAACACTGCTCATCTTTGCACTACAAAAAGCCAAAGATATTCTTCAGAAATCATTCATCTTCATTTAAACACTATCTGCCAAAAAGATATTCTTCAGAATCATTCATCTTCAGCACTACAGCCAAAGATATTCAATAATATCATCATTTAAGACCGAGGATGATGAAAAATATTTTTAAAGAACGAATCCAAAGGAAACAAAATGACAAGGATTATGGATTAAGGATTTAAACAATCCCATGTTCAAAAATACTTCAAAATAATCATAAGTGAAGTAAAATTCAAGAATGATCAAAACACGGATACAATCAAAGCTAGTATCCGTATTAGATATTTTAGACTTAAAAGAAAAATTTTCATTTTTCTATGAATAAAGGCCGATTCGTGAATAAAGGTCAGATACGTGAATAAAGGCCGATACGTGAATAAGAATCTCGACACCAAAAGATAGAAATTCCACAAAAAACATCTTCACGCTTCATTAAATAGACTGTGAATAAGAATCGTGAATAAGAACTCATGAATAAGAATCGTGAATAAGAACTCATGAATAAGAACTCCGAATAGTAACATGAAAAAGTTCCAAATTTGATAAAAAGTACCAACCAATATTTCAAAGATAATGATATCAAGAATTAATATCATTCGAGAAGAAAATAACATCCCTTACCTCAAAGAATCAAGATTTCTAAGGAAAGGCTCAAGTGATGTCAATGAAACTTGTAACTCAGACCGAATAAAGAACTCAAAAAGTATCTAAAATACTCACAAAATACGCCAATAATATAGAGAGAGAAAGAGAAAACTTTGTTTCGTGTGTGATTTTCAATTCTAACTTAAATTTCTATTTATAGAAAATGTTAGCCCACCAAGGCATTTCGACCAAGCACCGATGGCTTTTTTTACTCGCTACTATTGCCACCCACCACATTTGAAATAAAATTCAGCACATTTTTTCACCAACCACAAGTGGGGCCCCACTCAATTCTAGAATTTTCCACCAAAATCAATTATAAACCTAATTTCCTAATCCGACACCTCTTAAAATTCACAACAAATCATTCGTGCATTTTTTTAATCGCTCAAAATTTGTGGACATATACTCAACTTATGTATGTATAACATACCCAAAAATTACCACAATCCAACTATTTGATTAAAAATTATAACCCCGCAAATATATCTCAAAACCCCGATTTGATTTTTAATACCTCCAATCCGATAAAAATACCGATAAAACACCTCAACATTAATTCCTTCATTAATAACCACATAAATAAATCCATCATTTATATTCATATAAAATAAATATTTCTTTATCATATGAATCAATAATTAATTATTCACAAATAATATTACGTAATCACATTTATGACAACCAGCCGCTCCTGTGAGCAGGGGCTTCCAATAAGGATCTCCTCATCATCGCAAGCAATTAGTGACCAAACCTCCTTAGATGTAACTTTCTAGACATCGCCAATAATGTTATCTAATAATATTATTCAAATAATATGAATTATCGATCCGATAATGGGAAATATCATAAGCAAAGGACAATTATCAAACAACAATAATATAAAATATCAACGCAAAGAATTATCGAATCAATAAAATAAAATATCGAATAAGAATTACCGTGAAAAATTATCGAGTAAAGGCCATCTTACGTATTTAATCAATAATTCAACAATACTGCAGTAATACCGCAAAGCCATCGCAAAACCACGCCAGACATCAGATTTTTAACCACCGGTATTCCAATGCCTTTAATCTGCCTAACTACATACCCTTAATCTGTAGAATAACTACGCCTGCTATTTATAACCACCCAAACTTTGTCGCTTTCCTCATCCAATCGCTCACATGGGCCCACATATTCACACACTACGTCGCATTTAATATTCCCCGACAAAGATTTAATATTCCACGACCAAACTAATATTCCCCGACAAAGATTTAATATTCCACCACCAAACTAATATTCCCCACAAAAATGAATATTTTATAACCACTTGCTTATTTTGAAATATTTATGATTTAACCCTTAACTATCCACATTAATCAAATCAACCCTTACTATTTCAAAATAATAAATAAAGGAAATTCCTTTTATTTAAAAAATTTCGGTCTTACAACCTCCCTCCTTATGAAATTTCGCCCTCGAAATCGACGACGACTCGGTGTTTTCAAAAGGTAAAGATACCTCGCTTTCATTTTCGCTTCCAACTCCCGTGTGTCATTTCCTCAATAAAGATGGTTTCTCCACAAAACTTTAACTTATGGTATAACCCCAGACATAGGTCATCATGTTCTTTCCTCTACAAAATCTCGACAGTACCTCCTCGTGACGTTAAGTCTTCTATTATCTCGTCCGGCTTCTAACTCAATGACGTGTTTCGGTCGTCCACATATTTACGTAACATCGATACGTGAAAAACGCTATGAACACGCCATACTTGGTGGTAAACGAGTCTATAGCCACGCCCTATTCGATCGAGAATTTCAAATGGATTAATAAATCAAGGTTCGAGCTTTCTCACCTCACCGATTCTCGCTTTTAAAATAACAACTTCGCACCTCCTTCTTCAAATTCATCACCCGCCAGGTGTAGCTTCGAATAAATTTTAACTTTATCGATTAAAGTCGATTATACTCAGATATCATCACGCATCAGATATCATCACGCGGTACCTAGAGTTTTCATCTCCATCTCTATTATTTGTATATTATACTAAATTAGTCTTTGACAATATCGTACTCAGATTCAGATACGATCTTCTACTCAACACGCCACCACCACGCTCGCTTTTCCAGATGGCACGGTCGTAACATACGTCAAATGAGTCTCCTCGAAGTTCTTCAAGCTCTTCCCACATTCCTCGCTTCCATTCAATTTTGTATCTCTACGAGTCACCACGCGAATGGAATAAATGATTCGAGAATATCCTTCAACGAATCTCCGATAATAACCAACTAAGCCTTCAGAAAGCTACGATTTTCGACATCGACTTAGGTTGTTCTCAATCGCGACTCATATCCCAATCTTGATAAAGACGTCACAATGACACCTATCGCTTTACTATCGCATCTAATACGACGCCCCCTACAGAGAGTCTCGCTTAGTGAATTCCACAAAGGAAGTCACAAGATAAAGGCTCATGTACCAAATTTATAGTTGAATTTTTAACTCCTCAAGTTCAATAGAGCCATTCGATATGAGATTTTAGAAATGAGTTTTGTACCGGTTCAAAGTCGATACAAAATTTAATATCACTGGGAGTAAGCCAAGAAATTCTTCAGAAATACGCCAGAAAAATCAATAACAACAAGAATATTATTCAAATCGACGTGTTTTTATTCAAATCCATAACACGGACTAAGAAAACTCGACATCCGTAATAAACGAATGACTTCATGGCTTGATATGAAAATGTTTGATTACAATGGTTCGATCGCTGAATTCAATAACAAAGTTGCTTAGAATATGAAAACTAACAACCTTACAAAAGCAATCAATTTTGGTACGATGAGTGAGAAGTAACCAATCAATCACATCAAAAGCAAATATCTTTAAAGAGATAAGGTCAATGTAAAGGTAATGGTGCCAACTCAAATCAAACAAGATTTTTAAACAACTGATGTAATGAAAGTTTCTCCTAACTGAGTTCCATAAATAGTCAAAGTCTAATTTCTCCGTAGTCAAGTTCAAACGCTGAGCGCAAGCAAGAGAGATAAAAAAGAATGGGTAGAACCCAGATTCAGAAGGTATAAACTTCGCAAGAATTTATAATTAACTAACCTGCGCTAACTTCGCTCGTTCCTCAGATTTTGACCGGCCACGACAAACGCCTTCCAGAATCGCTGACTTCGACTTTTCTCGACATCCTTTTCGAGTCACCATTCTCACCGGACTCGGTTTCGATATCGCATAACTTTGTTTATATGTCCTTCTTTTCCACAATTATAAAGATACCTTAAACTGCTAGGGCGCTTAATGATATGTCCCTTTTCCCGAGATTTGTAACATACGACCGATGGTCTTTCTCCTCCTCGAACCAGCTTGCACATCGGCGCCGACGCCTTCACACGGTCGTTGTTGAATCTCCTCTTTTAAAATCTCCTCCCAACTCGCTTCTTCTATTTTCACGGCCACGATTACCACCAGAGTGGTTACCGCCTTTGTCCGTATTCTTCTTTTCTCCACCGGGTTATCGCTATTCGATGACTCGCTATCTTTGGTATGATCCTCGTTACGGTCCCCATTGAACGTATCAAGTATCTCGCCTAACAACCGAGCCCTCGCTTACAACATCCGGTAATAGAGAAAAAATTTACGAGAATGAGATATCGACGACGCCGTTTTCAAACCTCTCGTAAACATCCGCCATATACGCTCCTCATTCTCCACCAAATGAGGTGCAAACCTCGATAACTCCGCAAACTTCGCCAGATCGACACCGCCATGTTATTCGCGCCCAATCTAATAAACTCCACTTCCTTCATACGACGTAATACTTTCAGGAAGTACTTGTCATCAACTGCTTCAAACGCTCCCACGATACGCCGAAAAGCAAATGATGGGTACGCTTCACGTATTCCCACCAAAGAATCGCCGCGCCACTTTTAACATAAAAGTAGCGAATGGAACTTTCGCTCTCTCGCGCATCCCAAGACATCGAATATCTTGTAATTTGCTTCGACCCATGTTTCCGCCATGATCGGATCTCGCTTTCCCTGCACTCGTGGTCCCAACTTCTTCGAACTGCTCACGCGACCACCCGTGAATCGCTATCATCTCCTCCTCAGATTTTGAACACGAAGTCTCCTCGTCTCGATTTTGCATGAACTGCAAAAAGCTTCTAAACATCCCCTCGCTCATCATCCGCCAAAGGGTGTTATTCATGAGAGGTACATTGCCACTGCAGCACGCTCTCCTCGCTTGTTAAGATGCATCTCCACTATCTCATTTACACCACTATTAATATTCTCAAATGACATTCTCAAATATCGCCATAAAACAAGGGTTAATTAAGGAAATCAATCACATAATATCCCTATATACCGACCAACTAACAAATAAGCTTAGTAGACACACTAGCAAAGGATTTACTCTGCCTCTCCTCCTAGTTCTATTCCCCATCTCCGCCAGAGATCATATCCCTAAGCTCGATATTAACCGCGACGCCCCCAAAAATAGTCCATTCCATCCAACCCATTCTCGAAGTCGCCAAATACATGGTACGTAAACAACTACAACTTTATTATCACAACAATAAAATCAGAGTTTAAATACAAATATTATCTTCTGTATAATATTTATACTCAAATAAATCCTCATCACATTTATTGATACATTATTTTACAATAATGGTGAGGACTACTAAACAACTCTCTCTAGTAACCTTCATTCCATACCCCACTAAGACTCGCTACATTCTCGCCTCCCGAGAAGAAAAATGGAACAACAAGGAAAAGGGTGAGCTCAACTAGCCCAAGAAGAATGTTACGACTAAGATAATATACAACAAATTATCGTTAGTCTCCAACAGGAAAAAATCTGATAATACAATAGATAACAAGTTTCGCATCAATATTCGCAATGAAATAATAATTCATGTAAGAGTTACGTAGAGAATGAAATCTACTATAATCTATGAATTTAATACCATCATCAATATTTTATCCCCGTAACATCAATCAAATTCATCAATCAATATTCATCTCAAATCAAATATTCATCTTTGCACATCTCAACACTGCTCATCTTTGCCAAAGATATTCATCAATCCATTATGTTCATCTCAACACACTGCTCATCTTTGCACTAAAGGCCAAAGATATTCATCACCACCATGTTCATTTAAACACCGCTCATCTTTGCACTAAAGTGCCAAAGATATTCATCACTAATTATGTTCATTTAAACACTGCTCATCTTCACTACAAAAGCCAAAGATATTCTTCAGAATCATTCATCTTCACACTACAGCCAAAGATATTCTTCAAAATCATTCATCATTGCCAAAGATATTCAATACTATCATCATTTAAGACCGAGGATGATGAAAATATTTTAAAGAAACGAATCCAAAGGAAACAAAACAAGGATTAAGGATTAAGGATTCAGCATTTGTTTTATCCAATCCAACAAAAATACTTCAAAAATAATCATAAAGGTGTAAAATTCAAGAATGATCAAAACACGGATACAATCAAAGCTAGTATCCGTATTAGATATTTTAGACTTTAAAAGAAAAATTTTCATTTTTCTATGAATAAAGTCAGATTCGTGAATAAAGGTCAGATACGTGAATAAAGGCCGATACGTGAATAAGAATCTACACCAAAAGATAGAAATTCCACAAAAAACATTTCACGCTTCATTTAATAAGACTTGTGAATAAGAATCGTGAATAAGAACTCATGAATAAGAACTCGTGAATAAGAACTCATGAATAAGAACTCCGATATGAAAAAAGTTCCAAATTTGATAAAAAGTACCAACCAATATTTCAAAGATAATGATATCAAGAATTAATATCATTCGAGAAGAAAATAACATCCCTTACCTCAAAGAATCAAGATTTCTAAGGAAAGGCTCAAGTGATGTCGAATGAAACTTGACCAATAAAGAACTCTCAAAGTATCTAAATACTCACAAAATACGCCAATAATATAGAGAGAGAAAGAGAGAAAACTTTGTTTCGTGTGATTTTCAATTCTAACTTAAATTTCTATTTATAGAAAATGTTAGCCCGCCAAGCGCATTTCGACCGCACACCGATGGCTTTTACCGCTACTATTGCCACCCACCACATTTGAAATAAAATTCAGCACATTTTTTCACCAACCACAAGTGGGGCCCACTCAATTCTAGAATTTTCCACCAAAATCAATTATAAACCTAATTTCCTAATCCGACACCTCTTAAAATTCACAACAAATCATTCGTGATTTTTAATCGCTCAAAATTTGTGGACATATACTCAACTTATGTATGTATAATATACCCAAAAATTAATAACAATCCAACTATTTGATTAAAAATTATAACCCCGCAATATATCTCAAAACCCCGATTTGATTTTTAATACCTCCAATCCGATAAAATACCGATAAAACACCTCAACATTAATTCCTTCATTAATAACCACATAAATAAATCCATCATTTATATTCATATAAAATAAATATTTCTTTATCATATGAATCAATAATTAATTATTCACAAATAATATTACGTAATCACATTTACGACAACCAGCCGCTCCTCAGAAAGAGGGGGCTTTCCAATAAGGATCTCTCCTCATCGGGCGCCGCAATTAGTGACCAAACCTCTCCTGTATGTAACTTTCTAGACATCGCCAATAATGTTATCTAATAATATTATTCAAATAATATGAATTATTGATCCGATAATGGGAAATATCAGCAAAAGGACAATTATCAAACAACAATAATATAAAATATCAACGCAAAGAATTATCAATCAATAAAATAAAATATCGAATAAGAATTACCGTGAAAATTATCGAGTAAAGGCCATCTTACGTAAGGATCAATAATTCAACAATATCAGCAATACCGTGCATCGCAAACGCATCATCGATTTTTAACAACCACGCCAGACATCAGATTTTAACCACCGGTATTCCAACAAATTTTCTGAATAACTACGCCATATTATATTTATAACCACCCAAACTTTTGTCGCTTTCTCATCCAATCGCTCACATGGGCTCCATATACGGTCATAACCATTGCATTTAATATTCCCCGACAAAGATTTAATATTCCACTACCAAACGAATATTCTAATTTAATATTCCATACGACCAAACGAATATTCCCCGACAAAAATGAAATATTTTATAACCACTCACCATTATTTTTTGAAATATTTTATGATTTAACCCTTTACTATCCACATTAATCAAATCAACCCTTACTATTTCAAAAATAATAAATAAAGGAAATTCCTTTTTATTTAAAAAACCACATCATCGAATCACCCCTCAAGAATAGTCAGTGTATTCATTAATGGTCATGATCATGCCAACAACTCGGCCCATCAATGCACTACGGCCATCGAGGATTTTTACCACATCATTTGTAACATTACTACCATGATTACACCGAATAGTCTCTGTCATAATCATACCAAGTCCATCTATGCACTACAGCCACGATGACTTTCAACATAATATAAACATGAGGATGATGACAATGATATAAGAATTCAATAAAACAAGTTCAAGAATTAATTTATCTAGGAACCAATAACATCCAAATTGCCAACATGATATCGCTTTGTAGAGTAAAATTCAAGAATCTTCGAAGAAGAATATTTCCATGAAAGGATATTTGGATGAAGCGCAAATATCAAGGATATTCCACTAATTTCATGGAGTATAGAAGTCAAAGTTTTAACCAACCGGGTATAATAAAGAATGGAATAACAAAAGAAATCACCATGCAATGCGATAGATCGCACAGTGTGTTTATTCCAATGTAATAATAAATAACGGAACCGGTCCCATGAAAACGCATGCATGGATGATATTCCAATGTAATAATAAAGAATGGAACCAAGTCCCACAGAAAACACACAGATGTGATGTTCCAATGTAATAATAATAAAGATTTTAACCAGTCCGTAAAAACACATGCATGTGATGTTCCAACGTAATAATAATAAAGACAAAATAATAGAAGAATGTCACCAAGTATAGGGTGTCCACATGATACAAGTTATTCCAATGTAATAATAAGGAATGGAATAATCGAAGTTCTCTTCATGAATACAAAAGAATAATATCCCTTACGAAGTACAACAAATAATATTCCCTACTTTAGAAGAACTCAATATTGGAAAAGTGAAGTAGTTGTAATACTTTTCTTCTTTCTCTATATAGTTTTCTCTAGAGTTTCAATGAATTCGTAAGAAATAATGAAGGAATGAGCTTTTCATTTATAAAAAAAGCGGGGTGGCTCTTGGTCTTAACGAAGGTCAAAATGACTTTTGATAATATCAAGAGACAACTACTATTTACTGAAGGGTAATTAACCCTTGGAACAATCAAGAGGCGCTTAACTCACGGTAATATCAAGGGACAACTACTATTTCATGAAGGGGTAATTACTATCGACGAAGGTAATTACTATCGACGAAGGTAAATACTATTGTGAAGAAGGTAATTACTATTCACAAAGATAATTACTATCGATAAAGGTAAATACTATCGACGGAGGTAAATACTATCGACGAAGGTAAATTACTAATTAATTACATTCAAAAGGTAATTACTATTGACGAAGGTAAATACTATATTGACAAAGAGACTCTTAGATGATGACATATGGGCCCCCATAAAATAATCAAACTTACCACAAACGCCTCATAATGTACTTTCTTTATATATACATCGAAGGATTGAATAAATATTACCACAAATCATTTTATTTTTAATCAACACATATTTAATCTTTCAACAATTATTAATCATTTATAACTTGTCGCCTCAATTAATAATATAACATATTATACGAGATGATACTATGACAATAATAGAATCAATAATATAAGAGATATGATCAAAGAATTATCAGTAGAATAATTGAGTATAGCTAAGTGACTTCTCAATGTAAAGATCAATAATCAATACCGTGTCTTCTTACTACGAACACGCCAGACATCGTATTTTTTACCAACGGGTAGTTCAATGCTTTTAATCAGTAACACCTCCATAGCTTATTTTTATAGAAAGATAATTTTGTCGTTTTCTAACTACAACAATACTTCCGATGTGGGGTCCACTAATGATTGAGTAGTCGCATTTAATATTCCCCACAAAAAGAATATTCCCCACCAAACGAATATTTTATAACAACTTGCTTACTTTGCAAAATTTATAAATATTACCCACAACTATAACATTATATCAAATTTATTCTATAATATTCAAAAATAATATTTATAGAAAATTCATCTTTATTTATAAAAAAGCTGGGTCTTACAACTATTATTTATTATTATAAATTTAATGTATTATTAATAACATACTTGAAAACTTTGTGTTAATAATCGAATAAATCATGAATTGTTATTATATAAACATATTAAATTTTTAATATGGTTTACTAATTAATATTGAATTAACTAGTTTGATAGTATTTTGATAATTGTTAATAATTATATTTGACAATAACCCTAAGAATGAATCATTCAACTAAACATAGTACAAGGATATTTTAGTTTTGGATCAGTATTAGAAAAATATACCCAATAATCTTAAATTCATACTAATTAAACACTCACAATAACAATATGTGATTACGACTTATCTGCCAGATGGTTCATAATTAAGGTTAGAATATATTTTTTATGTATGCAAAAAATATAAAAAGGAAGGGAGTAAAAATGATGAAAGTTGTGTTGAGTTGAGTATTCTACAAGTTTATCAAAACATGGAAACTGATTTTCTCCTCATTCCTAATCTCCTATAAATAGTTGACTTGACCTCTATACTTTAATCCCAAGTTTAACTTGGCTGCAATTTTCTAACTTTTGACCTTCTCAAATTATTTAAGTAATTGTTTTTTTTTTCTTTTAATTCTTGACAAGAACATGTCTGATTGAACGATACGACACGAGTCAAATGAATGGTGTTATTTATATTGTTAAAAATATTTAAGTGATTGTTAAACGAAATTAATCTAGTTGTTATAGATTGCATGGATGGATGACTGCTAGTTACTAAAAAAATGGTCATTTGTGATGGCCTAAATCCATCACAAAAAATAAGAAAATCATACGTGATGGCTTTAAGATCACAAAATTACGTCTTGTATACGCCTCATCACGTAGAAAGGTTTTACGTGATGGTTTTGGCAATCACGTAAACGCTAAACTAATCTTTGTGATGATTAATACAATCACATTAACATATAATGTATTGTGATTGTCAAAGTCATCAAAAAAAACAAGACTTTAGGGATCAAATGTAAGAACGTGAATCTCTATTTACGTATAATTTATTTCACTATATTAATTATATATATATTAATTGTATCAAATGATACTTGTAAGATTCGAACCCTCTCCCATTTGCAAACTAAATAACGAGTATTACCACTACACCAAAGTCCAGATCATGATTATAATTTTAAAACAAAATATAAAAGGAAACATATGTGAGTTTACTTACTAAACAAAATTACTTTCAAATAAGATTTGGTGATTGCAATGGCAGTCACAAATACTCTATAATGATGGTAAAATTAGTCATCACTAAGAGCCATCATATATTGTATTGTTTTGTGATGGCTTGAAAATTTCATCACAAAATACCTTCTTTTTGTAATTGCAAATAAAAGTCGTCACAAAAATCTAACTTTTTAATGATTGTCACGACCGTCATAAAATATTTTTTTGATTATTTCTTATATTAAAATATTAGTGATAGCTTAAATGCAATCACGAAAAGGGTATATCTATAAGTGATGACTTTTGAGTGCGTCCACAAAAGAAAATTTATTTTATGAAAAAATTAGTGTGTGATTGACATGGCCATCACAATTATAATACATTGATGGCAAAATTAGTCATCACTAAGAGTCATCATATATACTATTATTTTGTGATTGCTTAAAAAGTCCATCACAAATTACTATCTTTTGTGATTGTTATTAAAAACTATCACAAAATTCCGTCACGTATTCTTGTTTTTCTAGTTATGATGTGCACTATAATAATTAATTATTACTAATTCTTAATGAATATGTTGTGAGTGGTAATGTGGTCGAGTATATAATTAAGTTCATGAAATTAGTGGTTCATGATTTTAATGCTCGACAGAGATTATATATCATCAATGTTCTTCTTTACATCGATCTGTCCATATGAAGACTAAGAATAGATAAATTTTGTTTGCGACTAGATCTCATTCAGCTTTTCTTTTTGGGCATGAATGCTTGCTTGCCTTGTGCTGAGGATCTGATCTCATCTGGTTTACCTGACTATATTTTTTCTAAGGTTGTTTTGAATCTTCAATCATGTATGCATGAAGTTGACGGTTTTATGTGGAGTAAACCAATTGTAATTTGTTGCGTACGTGTTCTGGTGCCAGTTATAGTCAACTTGTTTATTTCTTAATATCCTATACTATACCATTTTAATGAGAAATCTGGGGAAGGAGATCTACGGGAGGAAAAGTAGGAAGAACTTTGCATAAACTTTGGTTTGTTATGTAGCTCATATTGCTGAAATTGTTGTTGAATAAACTCGAATGTGAGTCGTGACCGTGCACAGTTAAAAGAGAAACTTTTCACTCTACGATCGTGAAATTAAAATTACACGGCTGTATACTTCATGTAAAAAGGCTGACAAATGAAGGTAAAGTTTGATTTATTTATTTAATACTCCCTCCGTCCCTATTTAAATGACGTTTTAGAATTTTTTATTTGTCCCTAATTAATTGACGTTTGTTCAAATCTAGGAGAATTAATAATAATTTTTCCAAAATTACCCCTCTGTTTTGACGGAAGGAGTAATAGATTTTATTAATTTTTTCTAGTTATAATAGTATTAAAAAAAATTAATGTGGCTGCTGGGATTCGAGCCCAGGTCTCCATGGCCACAACGTGGAATTCTCACCACTAAACTACAGCCACTTATAATAAATACCAATTTTTTATTATACAAAGTCTTATTTAATTGGTGTTCTTGGTCAATTTGTTAAATCTTAAAGTTCAGTATTGATGTCTAGAATGATCACAATTTATTTATATAAAAAAAAACTATATAGATTTTGACTGGCAAGAGATTTGCTTATGGTTCATTGCATTTATAAGGAACCTCTCCATTAATCTTCTGACCTCACAAGGCTTGATGAGTAATGAAAATTTTGGATGGGGGAAGAAGTTGATAATTAGTTTGTGCAAGTTTACCCAATCCATTTCATTCCGAGTCCTTGTTCAAACTCAACTCTTGTTGCTTGGATACAAGTAAGCTCTACATTTAAATTTTTACTTGAAACCAATGGCGAAATAAGAAAAAAAGTTGAGTAAGGTCAAATTATTAAATTACACCCACAAAAAAATATATTACATCATATATATATATATATATATATATATATATATATATATATATTCAGTGGAGTCAATGTGGTCAATTGACTCCACAGTGTTACTCCTAACTTCGCAAACCATTTTATATGGAAGAATGAATCATGTGAACTTAACTAAAATATTTCCAAAAATTAATAATAAAAAAATAAAGAGCAGAAGTTGCAGCATTTGTCAGGTATTCCAAAATTAGATTTGCATGAAAAATTAAAAGTAGAGAAGCTAAAAACCACAACTTTAATTAACACTATTTCTTTATTACTACCTACCATGCATAATTAATAATGCATCGATCTTTCGAGTCCAAAAGCTCTGATGATGGTCCTTCCGATAGGAAGCTGACTATGATATGTAATCAATTTACATCACATAATGTTGTACTAATGCTGAACATAATTACAAAATGTGAAAATTGTCTTTGCTATATTAATTCTAGTGCGCACAAGCAAAGGAGCATTAATTAGTATGTATATGGACAACTGGTCCAAAGATATTGAAGCAGGCACTAGGCAGGCATATTTCTGGAATCTGGCTGAGGGTTCAACATATGGAATGAATATGAAGTTGGAATATTTTAAGTGAGTTAATTTCTTGTTATAATAAAGTTAGGCAACCCTAGCTTAATGGCATAATTACGTATATTACCTACCTGTTAAAGATAAGACTAGTGTTATATATTCAATACTTTAACACATAATTTTTGAAATGAAGGGACGTTTTAATATCACACATGATAATTGGCCTTTGGAAGTACTTAGTTGCACTTTTTATAATGGTTCATGTTTATCCACAAGATAGAAGGTGATAAATATTGCTGTTTTTCAGCAGATTTTTCTTCAAGAATATAATCATATCAATTACGATATCCTTGTCTTTATATATATATATATATATATATATATATATATATATATAAAAGATCGAGTACACAATTGTTGGTTGGACATTGGTAACTCTGTATTTAAAATTGAAGTTATTGCAAACTAGTCATGTTGCAAAGGAAGTAGTACATATTACCACTTGGTTTTAGTTGGTGCCTTGGTGGGGCTACTATAAATTAAAAGCTAAAGGCAATATTCCCCTAATAGGCTTAAGAAAAGTAGAACACAGTAGTTAGTTATGCACAGCATCAAAAATCTGCAAAACTGATGCAATGTCACATGATAAAAAAGAGTAAAATCCAAGAGCTGAATCGCCCTTTTTTTCTTTAATAATACACAATAAAGCCATTGTATGTGGAAATTTAGTTACCCAGTTATGATTAGTTCAAAACCACTTTTTGCTTCAACGTTTCAAGTAGTCGCCAATTTTGACTAACTAAAAGAGGAGCACCAGCAGAGATCATATGGTTCACTGATATCCTCGTCAAATGAAATTGGAATCGACTCTTGCTTAGCAAGGGTCTAGTATACCGACTGAGCCAATGGCGCTTGTTACCATAATGATATGACCTACCACTATAGAAGAAGACAAGTGTTTAGAAAACTAACATTTAGTACAAATAATGTAAATGAGGAGACATAAGGTTGTGCAAACCAGAATTATCTAACAGTGAAGGGTAAGTATAGTCAGAGGTAGAACCAGGGGGTCATATGACCCTAACAGTGAAGGGTAAGTATAGTCAGTGAAGAGTAAGTATAGTCAAAGGTAGAACCAGGGTGTTAGAGATGTGGCTGGAAGCCATGGACTACAAGACACTTGTAACCTTTATTACTGACCAAGATAGAGTCGTGAGCAATGTTATTGCTAGGGTACTCCCATCCTTGTTTTCTTAGCATATTAGTAATAAATTTTCCGAGAAATTGTATCATCTATATTCTGAACACCCATCATTTAAAGATGATTTTAACAATTGAATTTATAATTTATTGTCCATCAGCGAGTTTGAGGAGTATTGAGAAATCATCAAGAGGGATTATGAATTGCATAACAATGAGTGTCTTAGAAGTTTGTATGATGTGAAGGAGAAACGAATAGGTGCATATACAAAGAGATTTTTTGTCACGGGAATGACGACTACGGGAAAAAGTGAAGGCATAAACTATTTTTTGATGAATATGTAAATGCGTCAACAAAGAATTTGTAGTCAAAACTCAAAAGATTATTGAGAAAAATTAATTATAGAGACAAAAACTAGTTACATAACAAAACATCATAAATGGAGTCTGGTGTGTGGATCATTATTGGAAATACATGCCACGAAAGTGTTCTTTTGGAGATGTTCAAACATTTTCAACATCAACTTGTGTGTGTGTCGTTGATTCACCACTTGTTCATTATTTGTTTGGTTGACTATTTAAAATAAGAAACAACTCCTCAAAATCTTACCAATTTGAAAATAAGATAGGAACCAGCATAGTGAATAAAGTAACTCTCTCCTATAGATGACACATCACTTAAAAATACAAGTTTATGCCATCACAATTTTTTTGTTTCCATAGAAAATCCATTCATCACCTCCTTCCCTTGTCCCTATATAACAAGAATCATAACACTCGCACAAAATAAAAATACATGCAATAATACCTCCAACCCAAAATGAAGAATCACCTTTCTTTGCAATTGCTAATCATCCCCCTCATTTTCATCTCCGCCTTTCACAATTCCCAAGCACAACCCATATCAGAAACACTCAGCCTTAATGAATTCTTTAACTCGGGTTTTCGTTGGATTGTTAGTCAGCAACAATCTCAAAACACCCACCTAAGTTTAACAGTTCCTCTTGTGCTAGCAGGATTTCTATGCTTCATAGCTGCCTCGATATCTAGTGCTGGTGGAATTGGTGGTGGTGGATTGTTCATACCAATACTGATTATAGTTGCCGGCTTGGACCTTAAAACAGCCTCAAGCTTTTCGGCTTTTATGGTCACAGGAGGCTCATTTGCCAATGTTTTGTACAATATGTTAATTGCAAGCTCAAAATGTGATGATAAGAGGACATTAATTGACTATGATATTGCACTCTTATCAGAGCCATGTATGTTACTAGGAGTAAGTATTGGAGTGATCTGCAATCTCATGCTACCGGAGTGGCTTATTATTATTTTGTTTGCTGTTTTTCTTGCTTGGTCTAGCTTTAGGACATGTACAGCAGGGGTAATGTACTGGAATTTTGAATCAGAAGAGGTGAGGAGAAAAGGGTGTGGGAATTTGGAAAGTGGTGAGAATTGTAATGGAAATGAAGGGATTGTCAAGAGCATCACCGTGCCTCTTTTGGATAGGGAGAGGAAGAGTAAAATGAGGATTCCATGGATGAAATTGGGGATCTTGATCATGATCTGGTTTTCATTCTTGGTTGTGTATCTTTTTTGTGGGAATCGATATGGACAGGTATGGCTACTTTTCTTCCTTCCCTTTTGCTGCTGCCTTAACATTTCAAGTTCCATAACCTTATGATAAGGTGACATTAGTATATATATTTGACTGCCCAAATTGTATATGCAAATGCAGAGTGTGATTCCTATAAAGCCTTGTGGAGTGGGATATTGGATTCTATCATCAATTCAAATTCCTCTTGCCATAGTGTTTACTATTTGGATACTGTACAGAAGAGATAATCCCAACCAGCAGGTGCTTCAATATCTGTACTACTATTACATTAAAACTTATTTGCCTTTTTTTTTCTCTCTTAGGAAGAACTTGAAAATTCTTCTTGAAGGAATTAGGTGCCAAAACTACATGTGAATCATCAAAGAAGCTCACTTTCCCAATAATAGCCATACTAGCAGGGGCTTTGGGTGGAGTTTTTGGAATTGGAGGTGGAATGCTTATCAGCCCACTTCTTCTTCAAGTTGGAATATCACCTCAAGTAAGATATTTTTCACTAGATAAATCAAACCAAATCATTCTCTCTTACAGTTCTCCCGCTGTCGCTTGCTCGGTGCAGGTAACAGCAGCAACTTGTTCATTCATGGTATTCTTCTCATCTACAATGTCAGCAGTTCAGTACTTGCTTTTAGGCATGGAGCACACATTCAGTGCCCTCATATTCGCTATCATTTGCTTTGTCGCTTCACTTATTGTATTGATGGTAGTACAGAAAGTCATTCAGAAACATGGGAGGGCCTCCCTCATTGTGTTCTCAGTGGGTACAGTGATGGTTCTAAGCACAGTGCTTATGACCAGCTTTGGAGCTCTTGATATCTGGAGGGACTACACAAGTGGAAGATACATGGGGTTCAAACTGCCTTGTTAAAGAAAAAAAAATGTAAAATGGTTCTCTTTTGTATGTTTATGGAGTAACATGATCCATGTTTTTTGAATTCTGTAGCAATGTTTTTGTGAGAAAGAGAACGGGAGTTCTGTTAGTTTTTAAGTAATGCAGAAGACTGGTTTTATGAAAGGTTGCACATTTTCTGCCATGACAATTGACACCAGCAATGGGGTAAGTGCACTATGCCTGAGCAAGAAGACACCGTAAGAGGCGAAATATGGATTCCTGAACTCTCAGGCAGACAGTCAGTTGGCCATTATCTGCTGATATGCAGAAGAAGGTTGAATATATAGCCTATGAAATTATTCCTTGCTTTGGCAATACTAGTTTACTGACAAGTTATACCTTCATATACAAATGGACTCATTACAGACTAGTTATCAATCCAATCAACAACTAGGATTTCATTTATGAACACACAAAGTAGATTGCCCAAAAATAGTTGAGCAAACCAATTGCAAGGAAATATAATCAATGCTTTCTTTAGGTGGTCAGAAGTAAAAATGAATAGTGAACTGTAATATGAAAACAAATAAAGAACAGTAACTCCCAATGGTATCATTATCCACCAAATTCTATTTCAACGTTAAAAATGAATGTAAACAAGAAGAGTACCGAGATTAAAAAAATCAACAAGATGGTTAACAGGAACAGAAATTAGTACTTCCTCCCGCGCAAGCGTTGTAGGTCCACCAGAAAGACTACCAAATTAAGCAACTGGGGAATGGAATACATGATCCTGCGTTGTGTCTACTGTAGCAGGGGGTGTGAACTGCCACATAGGAACTCCAGGATATCCCATGAACGGCACCATCTTGCCACCAAAAACTTGGCCAGGCCCTGCAAATGGAGCAGGAACTGCAGAAGGCAAGAAGCCTGATTGAGTGTGCACGGTTTTCATTTGGTGTTCAAGTTTCTCTTTCTCTGCTTTCAGCTTCTGCTTCTCGTCACGAAGTTCATTCTTCTCAGCCTAAAAAAATAAATTCAGCTCAGCCCAAAACCTGAATAAGAAGTACATGCGCTTACTATTTTCAGAAAAATCATCTTCACCTCAATTACTTAAGTGAGAAGAAGGTCGCTGATTCAAATTTGCATAACTGGGCCAAAGCTTACATATTCGCAATATAATATAATATAATATGATGAAAAAATGTATAACAACAAAACACACCTTCAACTCATTAATCTTATCCTGCAAAACTTCATGCGACTCCTTCAGTTTCTTGGCTTCATCCCTCAATTGATTCACCATCCGGACAGCATCACTCAGTATAACAGCCTTGTCCATTTTGGGTGGCCTTCCAGGCTCCAGAATAGAACTTAATTCTTGGAACCTAGAAACAATATCAAAGTCATGTTAAGACAGAGTGCATGCACAAAGGAAAACGCGCACATGTGCAGAATGAGCACAATCAAGAAGAAGAAGAGAAAGACAGGGAGCTTACCTATCATTTAACCTATCTCTCCTCATTTTCTCTCTACCCGCTTTGGAGTCAGATGCACTGCATGATCCAGACTTGATCCTGTAAGGCAATTGTATAGAAATTGAAGGAAATGAAAAAACAGGAGCTGAAGCAGGATCAAGTAAAATAACAATTATCTAATGGTTAGACAACATTGGTCTACGACATTCACTAAAAATTCCAAAGCTAATGCTAAAAGCAATAATTCCCTATCAAAACTAAGTATTCAAGAGGGTAGTGAAGATGCATTACTTTACTTCCAAAGCCTCTAGATATGACTAACTACGCTACATTTTGTTTACAAGTTTATAACAAAGTTAGTTCCATTTAAAAATAATTAGTCCAATTTACAAAAAATAATCTTCCATACAAGGGACTAAAAGAGGGGAGGAGGGTCCCCATATCAGGGTCCCACTTAATCCAATGCTTCAAATAAACATGCCCTGAGTGGCTAATATGAAGAAATAGATGCATACCTCTTTCTGGAGCCATACTCCTTGATGCCATCTGAGGTTCCAAATGGGTCGACAAATTCTGCACTGAAAATAACAATAAAAGCATGAGAATGCTAATGATATACACAGTACTATATTGTGCCCAAAACTGTAACAAGTTTTCTATTAAATGATTAATTATACATACAATTTTATTTTTATTTATTTATTTGAGCTTTTGGGGGTTTTACTTTCTTATAAATCAAACCACAATAATTCACAGGATGAAAGTGAGTAAAATGTCACCAGAGTAATACATATATGTTTTGAACCAATGAAAATACATATATATATATATATATAAATCAGTGACTTTTTATTAAAAAAGAATCGATTTTTCAGTTTAAATGGCAAAGAAATACAACAAAAACCAAAAAATTAAAAAGATCGGAGAAACTGAAAAACCTTGGACCAGTTGAAGCAGGGAAAGCATTGGTAGGCCACTGAAAATCGGGTTCGAGGGGAGGGAGATCGCCGCCAGGGACGGGAATATAGTCGAGCAAGCCATAATCGAACACCCAATTCGAATTATTCTCCGGAGAAACCATCTTTTCCGGTGGTTTTAGTGCCGGAGGAAAATGAAGAATTTGGGAGGTGGGGAAATGTTGGAATATTATATTATTGAAAAGGTGGAAGGAATTTTGTGGTGGCGGGCGGTGTATCGTTTCTACTTTTGAGAGTCTAAAAATTTCAAGCCACGGAATACAACTAGTAAGTAATAATAATAAATAAATAAATAAATAATGGGTTTTGTTAACTAGAAACTCATAAAACTCAAGCAGGTATGTTATGTGGCTTCGTCATCAGTAAATTAGTGTATGTCAAAATTAATATCAATTTATTTAACAGACTTTGATAAAAGAGAGTGAACAGAAGGATTTGAACTAACAAAATTGAAGGGGGTTTTTTAATCAATCTTATTAACCAATACACCAACTCTTGGTGTTGTTTAATCTAGATTCCAATTTTATTCATTCAAAACAACTTCCTATTTATAGTGATTCTCAAATTTTTCAAACATAACCTCCTAGTTAATTTTAAAAGTTTTTTTGAATTTTGATTAAATATTTATTTAACATACATCGCGTAAAAAAATTTATATAATGTTCATATACACACACTATATGATATACATACGCGTGAAACCCACAAATATGCATGTGTATGTGTATATTTTTTATATGATAGTAGCATTATTTATATTTATTATCTCTTTAAAAATTAAAATGCATGAATGTAAGATGGAGGTGCGGGGGATGGACCCACCCAAGTCACACATTTACTTGGATGGTGTCTATAATTAAGAACCAAATTATCATTGCACAAAGGAGACTCCCAAGTTTCTTAAGAAAGAAATATTTGCTTGCTTAAATTAGAATACTAATACACAAAAAGACTGGAAAACACAAGCCACAGCTTACTTGTACATACATATATATATATATACACACATATGTATATATTGATTGTGTTACAGATTTAGCCATATTGTTGTTGTAAGTTGTAACTATGAGTAAATTAATGAGCTAGGCCACCACAGATATGGGACTGGAGTGAGGGAGACCCGCTATCCATTTCTTTATCTCATCTGGATTGGCACCTACTAGCTTCTTGTCAACCAGCTGACCTCCTCCTTTCATCATCAAAAATGTCGGCATTGCCTTTATCTCATATTTGGCTGCTACCTCCTAGATTTCCATTTAGTAGTAAACAGTAACTAATTAATATCTCAAACTGTCAATATGAGTACCAGCCAGACAAATCCTACTAAATCAATTATATAACCCTTTTTTTTAGTTACTCCATATATATATATATATAAACGAAATTCCTACTTTCTTTGTAATTTCTATATAAAAATTGATAGGATTTTCTTCTAGTGGGGAGGGGGGGGGGGGTGAAAGGATGCAAAAATAAGATGAAATTACCTTGACTTCATCCACATCAACTGTGAGAAACAATACATTTTGGTGAGTTGAGGCTAATTCTTCAATATATGGATTCATCGTCACTGATGGCATGCACCATGCGGCTGTAAAGTGTGCCACAATCTACAACTCCCAACCCAAAAAAATAAAAAAAAATTGTGTTAACAGAAGACTATATAGACGTACATAGAAGAGAATATCATCCACAAAATCATCCTATCCTATTTCCTGTTTATGATTAACCGGAATGAACATGGGGTTTTGGTTAAATAAATGTATAGTCATGTCAATATTTAGGGTTTATTGAACTGGGGTGGGGATGGAAGGAGAAGTGAAATGAAATGAAAGCTAAAACGTTCTTGCTGGAGCTCAATTAGCCATTTATAACTGATCTTTTGAAGTTGAGGTGAGGGGAAGTAACTATATATACTTACAGGACAGCCTTGTATAGTAGCAGCTTGAGTCACATAGAAATCCCATGAATCTTTTGAATCCACCTTCACAACTTTTGATTTGTTTTGATGATCTTCTCCTTCTCCTTCCATTTCCATTTCCATTTCCATTTCTCCTTCTCCTCCTTCTACTTGTTCTTGGCACAAGTATCTATCTGTATTGCAAATTCTTAATTATGGAATAAATACTGTCTCTCGATGGTTCTTGTTAGAATTATAGGATCACACTCCTTATACGATAGTAATTAAAAAACACAAAGAGATTTTACGCTAGTTTCTCCATTTGGAATGACTCTACATGATCTCTTGTTGCTTATCATGATTCTGCTATTTCTTGCGCTTTCTGATAGATAGATTTATAATTACTAATCTTATTCCAACCTTTATTTCACATTACGCCTCAATTATTCATAATGTCCCTCTAATAAACAACACGTGTATACGTCTTCGCCTCAAACACTTCACCTTGACCTTCTGGATCAATCTCCCGATGGATTAGCATTCACTTGGCTTTTGTTCAACGACTTCCATATTATTAATACAAATTCCCAAAATACTTTTGTATTTTAGTACTATGAATGGACAAAATATTCTAGATGATCAGGACTTGGATCCTCTTTTTCGATTTATGGGGCCAGCGGAAGATTTCACAAGGGCTATCGTATCACTGCTTCTTTGAATAATTTATTTCTAAGCTACTCCCTCCGTCCATTTTTTCATCCCCAAATAAAAGGTCAATATGTCATTTAGGATCTAAATATAAGTTTATGAGATTACTAAAAAGAAAATTACCCTGTTTTCTCTATTCTATCTTCTCTTAATATATATATATATATATATATATATGCAAATTATATTCTCTCTTTTCTTTATTAATTTATCACCCTAAACTTTATCACCCTAAAAAAAATGTTTTTAACTTATAAAAAATAAATAAAATAAACCTAATAAATACTATAAAAAAATATGCAAAAATTTGATTATTAAAAAAATAAACCCTTAATAGTTCCCAAAATAAGAATACTTCATGGACGGAGGAATATATATTTTTTACCTAATAAATACTATGCAAGTCAAAAATCAACCCTCAAAGTTCAAAATCTAACACTTCGCTTTTCTATCTAAAAATGAAGCGTTAATGTCAGTGGAAATTAAATTAGGAAGACAGAGTTAAGGTACTATCAAAAGGAAATGGGATCTACAAACAACTGCAAGAAATTGCTGTAAAATTTCAACTTTTACTATAAAACCTTCTCATCACAAAGTTATGTCAAATTAACAGCCAAATAGATAGAAGAGCATTCCCAAAAATGGGCTACTCTTATAGCTGTAAGAATGCATGTGAACTGAATTGGAAACCTACAGAAAAAATACAGGCTACAGATGAATACATGATACAAGTAAATATGTTAGAAACCTTTTCACTCCTCTTCACAAATAAAAGTTACTTCAAATCAAATTATAGTTGTAGCATGATGCAACAGCCCAATATCTTCTACAACTTCATCCATAACTCAATCGAGAAGAGTCTAAAGGCCGCACAGTTTGTCGTCGAGGAATCCCAATCTCACACGAATTCACTCTAGCAGCAAACCGGAGTGAGCACAAAGATTCGCTGGTAGATGAGGAATCGGGAGAAATATTGACAAACATCAAAGTTTTAGAGTCACCACCAAGGCAAGGCTGCATGACAATCAAACGAAATTAAAACATTTTCAACAAATGCATCTTCTCACTTAATGATTATGTCTAATCTGAACAAACCCCCATTGGGAAGTGCATAAATACTGTATAGACTTTTATATATAGGTTTCTGTTCCATTATTATCATCCAGATCTGAGTGATTAGTACTGAATATGATTTGAGACAATATACAAGTCAACTGATTCATCACTTTAAATTAGTAGATGATAAAGCAAGCATACACCCCCAAAAGAACAAATGGAGCAAGGCATCACTCATTGAACTGAACTATGGGTAACTCATCACTTACAATTCACTTATGTTGCATTTGAATTAAAGGAATGGAATGATTTTAAGGTATTTAAAGTGTATGTTTGGTTGTTGGTGGTGGTGGGTTGTAAAATTATCACATATATTCATTCCATTGGAATGGATTTTATTCCACCTTCTCCACATGGAATAAAAAAATAAAGGGATGGAATGAATTTTCATTCCATTGGAATGATTTATTCTCCAAAATGATCAAATACACTATTTTTATTTCATTCTTTCCTCTATTCCATTCCCTCAATCCAAACGTAGCATTAGCACCTACAAGTTCAAAGTGCCTACTTACCTGCAGAAGATATGTCAACTTTGAATTCCTAAATGGAACATGGTCTTCTTTCTTTGCCAAGGCAAAAATAACATCACTCAAGCAAGATAGACTCTTGTTAATGGCCTGTTTATTACAGTAACCAGATTAGAACAATAATTTTGATTGTATGCAATTAAAACATGGTAAAAGAATGAGGGGCATTAAAAAAAGTTAAGATATACTTGGGTTTCCTTAAGCCGGTCCCCTGTTGCTCCACTCCTTGCAAGTCGTTCGCTACCAGCTAAATCGATGAGATTTAACACACCCTGAACTTGTTGCTCAGTACTCTGGTTAATGAAGAATTGTCAACAATACATAAGTATTTGTGAGTCCAAAAGAATATGGAAGAATCAGACTCATGATAGTATACCTCGTTTATTCCATATATTCTCAAGGTGAAAACAAAGTGACTTCTTGATGATTGTTCATTCATATCAGTCCTGCCAACAGACCTGGGGGAAATGAAACGTTTAGTACAAAATAGATTCACATTTAAGATACTAAACTTCCAGTGAAGCTTCACTAAGAATATATATATATATATATATATATATATATATATATATATATATAATGGACATATTACAAACCTATACTTCAGAACATTAAAAGAAAGAGGTTTCATACCAAACAAGCAATCGCTTCATTAGAATTCTGTCCAAATTAATCTAATGCTTCCACCTTCATATAATTTCAACCAGCAGCACACTGCTCACACACGCAATGCGTATGTATGTGTGCGTGTGTATGTGCATGTGCTTCATGGAGTCATTACAAGAATTATTTAGAGAAAGGAGTATACATGGAATTTTTTATTTTATTTTTTGACAGAGTACATGGAAGTTAATTATGGAGAGCGGGATTGGAAGTGGACATGAGTGGATGCAAGTTAAAAGCTGCCTTGTAATATGAAGAGGCATTACCGTGTAGTCCTTACTTATTTTTGTTACTCCCTCTGTCCCAGAATAAAAGTCCCAGTGGACTTTTCACGCATATTAAATATTTTCTAGTTTTTCAATTCAAAATATTTTTTAGCACATAACTAATTATACTTATTGAATATGAAGAGAAATTAGAATAAGAAAAATATGAGATTTTTAATGCTATATAAGAAGTGTAAAAGAATTTGATTATTAAAGAAAATAGACATTTAACTTGAGACTACTTTTATCCTAGAATGGAGGAGTCAAAAAGTTAAATATTTTTAGCACATAATTTGCCTATACTAATTATACTTATTGAATATGGAGAGAGAATTTGAATAAGAATAATTTATGAGTCTGATAAGGGTTTTTTATTTTAATAACTACCCAAAATAGGTTAATATATATTTTTCTAATAATTTGTATTCATAAAGTTTGCATTCAAATCAGGAAAAAAGTGGACATTTCAACCAGTTGAATTTTTTGATCCAAATTAGTAATAAGAACTTTTAATATTTAGTTTAATTCAATATAATTCTTAAATTTATGTTTAGTTTCTTAAGTTTTAATATTGTATTAAATTCTTGAAATTTTAAATTTTATTATTTAATAAGAATCTTGTTTATGAATAAAACTAATACTTAAAACTATGTTTGACCTTCAATTAATTTGTTTTTAACATTAGCAATATAGATATGTATTTGAACTTTAAGTAAAGGCCTTACTTTATTATAGATCATTTTGCTTTATATTATTATAAATGTAAGATAAAATATTTATATTCCGCCCTCTATGTATCCTTTATTGCCCTTATTATTAATTGTTATATTCATATTCTCTATGCATAATTGTGTAGCATCACTAGTCATGTACAGACAACTATGCAATTAAATGAAAATTTAAATATGATAAATTTTGTCATTTTATCCTCTTTCTTAATATGCGCAAAAAGTCAACTAAAACTTTTATCCTGGGACAAATGGAGTATTAAATTAATCATTTACATAATTACATGGATAATATTGGTACTTCAATCTTTTGGTGTCTGAACTATCCCCTTAAAAGTCAAAGAAACTTCCCTTTCTAAAATAGTACATTTACCAGAGTGAAACCCCACTAAAATAAATGTGCAAAGAGCAAGTCAAATTGGAATATAACAATGCATGCATGATCAGGTATAGGGTTAACCAGAAACAAACACCCAAGCACCCACACGCACTGAGATGAAATATTGACACTGAAGACTTCTTAACAGATAGAATACTACATCACCTAGCACATTTACCTGCATTGTGCAGCCTGCTGAAGAAGGGAGGAGACCTCGTTTATACTACAAACATCAACAATGGTGAGATCAGAAACATATGTGTTTCCATTTACATCATGCCTGATTGCATACTGCTTCCCTACACCACCATTTTCTGAACGTGTAATGTCTAAGGCGCTTGATCGCACAGATAGCAAATCACGGATAGTTTCATTGTAAATCTCTAACATAGAGGCCTACATTATTAATCACGTTGATTATTGATACAGCAAGATTAGTCACACATATTTGAAAATTAATGAAATAGATAATAAAATGAAAAAGAGAATTTAGCAAATTACCTGCATTTTGTATCTCCAACCCTGGGCTGAAAGAGCCTGACTAGTTTGAAATATCTGTTCTAGTGAACGCGGTATCAGACCCTTCTGCTGAGGGGCTTCTGGCCTACCCATCATGGTATATGTTTTACCCGAACCTGTCTGACCATAGGCAAATATGCACACCTAGTAATTCAAAGAAGTACAAAACATAGTGACAATATAAGGCGCTAATGGCTGATCAGATCCTTTTTTTATCATAGACGAAAATCAGATCTAATGTGTGACAGTGAAGCAAGATATACGAAATTGTTTTAACTGCGTGATATAGCACCATTCAACACATTTTACTATCAATCACCTTGTAGCCATCAAGGGCACTCTGGACCAGCTGTGATATTTCCACAAAAACATCCTGCTGAGAGGCCTCATGTGAAAACACCTTATCAAATGTGAAAGGATATTTCTGCCCTATTGAAAAAAGTGTAAATTTTTTAACTTATAATATGATAAATATTACGCACAACTATACAATTGTAAGTACCAAGAAGACAATGATATGTATAAAGCACAATTGAAGTCGGAATTTATTTCTTTTAGAGGAAAATTTATCATGTACAATGCAAATAACTTTTAGAAAAGGTAAAAGCAAATGAATTTCAAACCAATCCAACAATACCTCTATAGTATATATGCACACATACAATCAAAAGAATTAATAACTATCAAGTGGAAAAATTGCTTCATGGACTTTTAAAACATAGAAAAAGTAACGGAAATGAAAAATAGATTGGGCTAAATATAGGAGATCTGTAGAACACATTGCAAAAATTACGGCACTAACAAAATCTTATCATGGTGCTTTGGACCAACTCGGCCAGGAAATTTTAGAATCACAACTTTTACATCAATACAAAATCTCATATACACACACGCACGCACAACAAAAGTACCAAAATTTTATAGAAAGCAATAGAAACTATGTTCTATTGTGGTTTTCATATTCTCAAATTTAGAATAAGAGGCATGCATGCACCGTATGCTAACTATTCAACCCAAAAGATAACTAACATATATTGTTTAAGATAATAAATTATAATTAAAAACAGGAACTAATACCACTTTGTATCAAATCGATGCCTCGGCCAAGTGATTCTCCTGAGGTAGGAAAAGAGACAACTACTTCTGTTCCAAGACCATCATCAGGCAACAAAGGCCTAACTCTGCAGAATACACGAATATTCCCTTTAAGTTCCTGCAGTAGAAAAAAAATTAGTACCATTAAAGAATCATGGTCCAACAAACAGTGAGACAAAATAAAATTACCAATATTGTATTGTGAAGCTTCTTCCGCAATTTCTCTCCCTCAATAATTTGACGTTCTGCATCCCCAAGCCGCTCCTGTAATTCACACACAACTCGCTTTTGCTCTTCAAATTCTGTCCTTATTTCTGAGGTGGATAAATCAGCCATCTAAAGAAGAAGCAAATAATCAACGCCGAGAGCACACGAAGTATAGAATTTTACAACAAGAAAGAAAACCCAAAACAGAAAGAAGTGACTTTCGACAACCTTCAGCTTCTCATTTGCTGCAGCTAGCTGATGCTGCAATATACGAATTTGCTCTATTTGAGAAGAACATCTATCCTGCAAAGGAAACCAAATATGTCATATATCACCAACACCAGTACAGTAAGTAAGGTGGTGTTTGTTTGTGTCTGAATGCCTCTTAATTCTTAATTTACCTGCCTCTGATTCAGTTAGAGGTAAATCTTGTTTGGTAAAAAAAAATTGCCTCTTAATGTCTCTTAATCGTTAAGACAAAAACTCAAATCTTAACTATTAAGAGTTGTCTCTTAATAGTTTATTTTAAAGTTATGGATAAAAATAGCCTCAATAAATATTGTACTCCTTCAATTTCAAATTTTAAGATCATTCAAATAAAAATTTTAAATAACTTGGAGAGTTAAAATGATAAAATAGTGTCATTCAGATATTTTACACTTTTTAGTTATCAAACAGTTTTTTAGATTCAGATGTTATTTCATTCAGATGATCTTTATTATCCATTCAAATCTTAATTACTCCGTTTTATCAAACACCACCTAAATTAAGTTTTAAAAATGGAAAATAATGCAACTAACCTCTAAAGCATTGGACTTCATAGTCAAATTATCTAGCTCTGCCACTGATTTTCCAGTACTTTCTTTATACTTGACAAGATCAGCACTTAAAGCCTGCACTTGTGATAACTGCCGATCACGATCATCCCTTACTTGTTGTAATTCTGCTCTAAGTATCCCAGTTTCATTTACCAGTGTTTCTCTTTGCTTCACAGCCTCATCTTGAAGAGCCTGTTGAAACAATAAAAAATCATAAAGTTCAGATACTACCCAAAATTATGTTTGAAAGTACAAACATCCATAATCAGGATGCTCTCACAAATGAAAAATGATCATCTGTCTGACGTATTAAAAACTTAATAGGCCAGTGATAACAATTAAACATAACTCTGACTTAAAGCGAATTCGGTGTACATAGAAAAGGCTAAAAATTTAAAGTTACTTAATCGAGTTTTGCATCTCATTCCTATTATTATGCAGGAAAGATAAAAGTGTAAAAGTTTTGCATGACTTGTTAACAGAAGATATCTATACCGCCTAATGTATGGTATCTAGAATTTAAAAGTTTTGGCCCCAATAGAATGAAATTCTAACGTTCCTATTAATAGACACTTATCTCTCACAAAATGACCAACGAAGAATTTTGATGATCAAATATCTAGAAGTCTGGAACTGGAATAAACATCACTGATCTTTATTTTTATGATGTAAATAGCAAAAAGGTAATCAAAAAAAGGCCTACCTTGGAGGAAGTTAGTTGCTCCTGCAACAATTTATAGTGGCCCCTTAAAGTGCTGAGGTTCTCCACTATAGCAGCTTTTTCTTTTTCTACACGTTTAACTGACTCATTAGCTGTTGCAACATCTGTCTGAAGTTGTCTGTTATAATGCTGCAGGCTTTTGTTGTACTCTTGCAACCGCTTGTGATCAGCGTTAACTGATGTAAACTACAAGTTTCAGAAAATCAAGGCATTATACTGAATGAAAATTCTGAAGTTTGTGGCAGACTATGAGAAGATAAATGGCCTTTGGTATCACTAATTTACTATACCTTCTGATTGACATCTAATTTCTCCTGCTCAATCTTCTGAAGTTCTTCAGTTAGAGATGCTTGCAACTTTTCTACCGCATCCCTTGCTTCCTTTTCCCTTTTGTGACAGTCAATTGCATCCTAATTGCATTAAAAAAGTTGTTGAATGGAAAAAATGAAACAACAACATGCATAAGATAGAAAAGAAAATATGAATAGCAATCTCACCAATTTCATCAATTCTTCTTTTCCCAATTTCTCTTGTAAATCAGCATTATTCATATTCAACTCAGCAATAATTTTATTGAATTCCTCCTCCTTGTTCTTCATTGCCATCTCTAAAAACATAAAAACCAACTTACATCAAATGCTCATTTCTCCATTCTACTGGATTTCAGTAACTTGAGGTAAAATACTAACCGGTTTCTGTTGACCTTTTCTCAGCAGACTCTAACGAACTCCTTAGCTTTTCCAGTTCTTGAATGTTGCCTTCTTCAACATTTTGAAACCACTTTACACATAGCTTTAGCCTTTTTATGTGTTCACTTAGTAGTTCCATTTTCCCCTATATAATCAAATAACTAAATCAAATGTTAACATCCTGTCCAGACACACAAGATAACTCATTTTTATTTATTTTTTGTTAGGTAATAAACAACGAAACAAGCTAACTCAATACTGCAATAATCCAGCGAAATTCCCCAAAAAGGGCAATTCAAATAAAGACAATAGCTGTCATACATCGACGCTTAATTGTTAGGGCCCCAAGTAAAACTTACAGGAAAACAACACTTATGAGTTTACAGTGCCTAGTGAACTTCTCAGCCCAATTGGAAAATATATGAAAGCAATGAAGCGGACCTTTAAGTCAAATCTCTTCCCTTTAATCTTCTCATTCAGCAATGCCTCGACCTCGTCCTTCGAGAATTCAACACTTCCAGACTCGGAGCCCTCAGTTCCACCCAAATCACCAGTACCACCCACAACCCCATCCTGGCGATTATTCACCACAGCAAAGGCTTGTCGCCCTCGACTAGCAGTAGTAGATCCCATCATCCGTCCACTTGCAATCTTCCTACGCTTATCTAAAGGCACATCATCATGGCTGCTAAGTTTCTACAGATAAAGAGCAAAAACACCTAAATTAGTAAATCAAAAAAATGAAGAACCTTGCAGCTCATTCATAAGTTTATACACACATATAAACGTATATCATCAAGTCTAGTTTTACTCCAGTTACCCAAAGGGATTACAAAATTCAAAACTGGAAAAAGGACTTTAAAGCCTACAGGCTACAGATATGTGTATACATAAACATACACAGAAATATAAATACATTTACAACCAATCGAACAAAAAAATAGTAACAAAAAGGAAGAACCCTTGAGAAATCATCAACACTATTAAGGTCATGACAAAAAAATAGCCTTGCAACTCACACGTATGTTTAAACAAAATAAATGAAAATTTATTCACATGGAAGCATCTAACTTTTCATAAATCCAATCAAATAACATATTACTAAACCTATAACACATACATTTGAAGGGCTGCGAGGTGGCGGCTTGTTTTGATTTCGTGAAGTCATTTGTTCGCCGAGAAAAAACGTGGCCGGAGTCAGTAGTCGGAGATGGAGTTTTCTGAAGCAGCCGATTGCATTCAAAAGAAGTCGAATTTCAGGCTTATTGGTCGATTAAGGAGTGTAGGATAATTTGGAGCTTGGGAATGTTCGGGGAGAGCGTAGAGAGAGCCCTAAAATGAAATTTGAATTGTTTTGAATTGAGATCTGGCGCTACTCGCTGAAAATTCCTGCTGGGCCTTTTGGACGGGTTATGTCGGGTCAACCCGTATGTTTGTTAATTAAAAAATGGAAAAACTTGTATGGTATAACACTAGAATTTTTGTGACTTCACAATTTTTTGTTTAGAAAAAGAAGTTGTATTTCTTTTTGTGTTAATTTTATAGAGAAAAAAAACATGACATTCTCAAAAAAAATCATCAGAATTTCATTATCTTGTCAAAATTCCTAAACTAAACAATTCAGAATTCTAGAAACAAACATAAAATAAAAATATTTTCATATAATTTATAAATTTAATAAATGGAACTCTTTTTTTGTAATGGATGGAGTCACATTTACCTAAAAAATTGACTAGGGGAAGTGAAATTAAATAATAAAATCTTTGGTGGTAGTAATATTATTATAAAATGTGTAGGATAAATGTGACGCCCCAAAATAGGTATACAACACCCATTTTGAGTCGTCAAATACATGGTACAGAAACAACTACAACTTTATTAATACAACATAAAAACAGTGAGTTTAAATACAAATATTGTCATCTAGACAATATCCACACTCAAATAAGTCTTCATTACAATTATTAATACACTATTTTACAGAATAATGAGGACTACTAGAACAACTTCTAGAACCATCATTCCACACCCCAACTAGTACTCGTTACATTCTCGCCTCTTGAGAAGAAAAATGGAACAACAAGGAAAAGGGTGAGCTCAACTAGCCTAGTAAAGAACATTATGACTAAGATAATATATAACAAATTATCGTTAGTTCTCAACATGAAAAAATCTAATAGAATATAATAGACAACCAGTTTTAAATCAATCTTCGCAATGAAATAATAATTCATTAGAAGAGTTAAGTAGAGAATACAAACTACTATCTTCTATATATGAATTTAAAAGTTCATCGTCGATATTTTATCCCCGTAACATCAATCAATATATATCTAGAATCAAATATTCATCTTTTCACTACACGCCAAAGATATTCATCACCGGTCATGTTCATCTAAACACTGCTCATCTTTGCACTACGGCCAAAGATATTAATCGATCGGCCATGTTCATCTCAACACCTGCTCATCTTGCAGACTACGGACCAAAAGATATTTGTAAATAATTCAAATTATTAATAAATGAAATTTAATTTCCTCTATTTACTATTTTAAAATAAGTAAGGGTTGATTTGATTAATGTGGTTAGTTATGGGTAAAATGCGCAAATATTTTAAATAAGCGGTGGTTATAAAATATTCATTTTTGTCAGAAATATTCGTTTAGTCGTGGAATATTCTTCATTGTCGGGAATATCCGCATTTACCAGTAGCATCTTTTGTGGGCCCCATAACTGAAAAGCGATTGGATGAAGAAAGCGATAAGTATAAGTTGTTTATAAATAATTCACAGAAGTTGTTATTCTGTTAACATTTGTTGGAATACCCTATGTGGTTAAAACACGATGTAATACGCGTTGTTCAGACAAGAAGATACCTCAGTATTGCACCAATTATTGATTCTTACGTGAAGAAGGCACTACTCAATAATTATTACGATGAGTTCTTTATCGGTGTTTTATTTTATTGATTCAATAATTGTTGCATATTGATATTTTATATTATTGTTTGTTTCAATAATTGTCACTACACAAGATTTTCCATTATCGAAGCAATAATTCATATTATCTTAATAATATTGTTAGATAACATTATTGGCAATGTCTAGAAAGTTCGCTTCAAGGAGAGGTTCGGTCACCTAATCATACGCCAAAGAAGAAGAGAGAAATTCTTATTGAAAGCCCTCTTCCTTGAGGAACTCACACCGTCTTCACAAGATCGTGATTCTGTAATATTATTTGTGAATAATTAATTATTGATTTATATAATGAGAAAAATATTAATTTTATGTGGATATAGATGGAAAAAAATTTTAAAGTGACAATTGTTGAAAATCGATATTTTATCTTTTCTGATAAAATAATATTTTATTATATTATTCTAATATAATAATGATGATATTTTTACAATGAATGTGGGATATATGAGTATATGAGGAGGAAGAGTATTTTTGTTGCAAAAGTTGTTTAACACATGTTTTGTGTGTCGGTGGACCCCATTTCTTGACTGAAATTTGATTATAGCCTGTAAAATCATCTGTTTGTGAATTTCGGTCAATTTTTGTTTGAAATTTGGAAAAAAATTCTTCTGCAAAGTTGTAGAAAATTGAATTTCCTATAAAAATTCGCGAAATTCGAATTTTCTGATAAAAAGGCTATTTATTGTGAATTATCAAGTTAAAATTTCAAATAATTGATTTTTGGAAGTTTTAATTATTTTAATAAGAAAAACGTTTTTGTAAGCTTTGTGTGGTGGCTACTTGGTGGTGATGTTTTGGGAAAAATAAGGGTGCATAGGAAATTTAAAAATATATATTAATATTTTATTAAATTTTCTCGCTTTTAATGTTCTAAGCAATTTCCTATAAATAGGGTGCTTGGGTTAGAATTAAAAATCACACCAAAAACTACATATTTCTCTCTCTCTCTCGATATATTGAACGTATTCTTGTGAGTATTTTAATACTTTGAGTGTTCTATATCTGATGTAAGTTCAAGTCATATCTTATATCCTGTGTTTAACCGGAAGATCTTGTCTTTACGAGGTAAGGGATGTTATTTTCTTCTCAAATGATATTATTTCTTCAATATCATTATCTTTGAAATATTAGTTGAACTTTTTATCAAATTTGGAACTTTTTCATGTCGGGTTATTATTCACGAAGTTACTTATTCACGAATTACTATTCATGAATACTATTCAATCTAAGCGTGATGATGATGTTTTTGTGAAATTTCTATCTTTTGGTGTCTGAGTTACTATTCACGATACGACACTTATTCACGATACTACCTACTCTATTCACGAATACGCCTTATTCACGTATGAATATTTGATTCCGGATATATATCGATTGATGTTACAAGGATAAGAGATGACGATGAACTTTTAAATTCATATATGTAAGATAATCGTTTGATTCTCTACTTAACTCTTCTAATGAATTATTATTTTCATTGCGAATATTAATTTAAAACTTGTTGTCTCATCAGTATTCCATTAGATTATTCCCATTGAAGACTAACGATAATTTGTTTTACATTATCTTAATTATAATATTCTTTATTGGGCTAGTTGAGCTCACCCTTTTCCTTGTTGTTCCATTTTTCTTCTCGTGAGGCGAGAATGTAAATGAAAGTAATACTAAATGGGGTGTGGAATGATGGTTCTAGAAGTCGTTTTAGTAGTCTTCACCATTTTTATAAAATAATGTATCAATAATTGTAATGAGGACTTATTTGAGTGTGGATATTGTCTAGATGACAATATTTGTATTTAAACTCATAGTTTTTATGTTGTATTAATAAAGTTGTAGTTGTTTTCATACATGTATTTTTGGCTTCGGAATGGGTGTTGTATACCTATTTTGGGGGCGCCACAATTAATATCGAGCTTAGGGATATAATCTCTCGGCGGAGATCTAGAATAGAACTAGGAGGGGAGAGACGAGTAAATCCTTCGCTAGTGTGTCTTACCTAAGCTTAGTGACCATCCAAGTTCAAAAATACTTCATAAATAACCAGATTGGAGTAAAATTCAAGAATTAAGATCAAAACATAGATCCAATCAAATATAGGAATCATAACAGATAATCTTGGACACGAGAAAGAAAATTTAATTTTTACGTGAATAAGTGTCGTATTCGTGAATAAGTCTTGGAGATCGTGAATAATCACAGTATATGTGAATAGTAACTCTCGACACTAAAAGATAGAAATTTCACAAAAATATCATCATGCTTCGTGAATAGTACTAAGTGAATAAGAATTTTGAATAAGAACTCATTTGAATAAGAACTCGTGAATAAGAACTCGTGAATAGTAACTCATAATAGTAACCCCAAGCATGAAAAAGTTCCAAATTTGATAAAAAGTTCCAACCAATATTTCTAAGATAATGATATTGAAGAAATAATATCATTTTAAAAAAATAATATACCTTACTCGAGAAAGAATAGTATTTCGAAGTGAAATCTTCGGATATATAGTCTTTGAAAGAACTTGCACCAGATAAAGCAATACTCAAAGTACTAAAATACTCACAAATCGCTCGATATTATAGAGAGAAAGAGATAAATCTTTAGTTTCGGGTGTGATTTTCAATTCTAACCTAAGCACCCTATTTATAGAAAAATGCTTAGAACACCAAAGCGTAAAATTTAATATTGTAAACCCCAACTTTTTGAATAAAGATGAATTTTCTATAAATATTATTTTTGAATATTATGGAGTGAAATTGATATAATAGTTATGGGTAATATTTATAAATTTTGCAAAAAATCATCGTGAGTTGTTATATAATATTCGATTAATTCGGGAATATTCGTTTTAACAAGGAATATTAGTACAACTAAGACAATCATCAGTGGACCCCATAACGAAATTATTGCCGGATTGAGAAAACGATAAAATACTTTATAAAAATAACGGCGGAAGTTTTACCATTAATCGTGAAACACCCTTGTTAAAAGTACAAGAATATCGTGTGGTTGCAAGTATCACACGGTATTAATTATTGATCTTAAGTGATAAGTCACTCGGTTTTGTTGGTATTATTAATGTAATAATACGAAAATCTTTTTATATATAAAATGTAATACTTTTATAAAGTTATTCTATAAATAGAATATATTATATTCTATTATGTATAGTGTTGCATAGTATCTGCATAATATTTTGTATAGTAAAATCTTTTTATATAAAATGTAATACTTTTATAAAGTTATCTGCTTTATTAGATAATAATTAGAATATATTATATTTTATTATGCATAGTGTTTGCATAAGACTGCTGCATAATGTTTGCATAGTAAAATCTTTTATAAAGTTATTCGTTTTATTAGATTATAAATAGAATATATTATATTTTATTTAAAAGATTTTGCTTTAAATATGGACCGTCGATTAAAGTAAATCAATCTCGAATTGCTCACGAGTTAATTCTTATGCATTCCATTTTTCTATAAAAGAAGCTCATTCATTCATTCATTATTTTCATTTAATTCACCTTGAAACTCTGTAGAGATAAACTATAGAGAGAAAGAAGAAAGTATTCTGCTACTTCACTACTTATATATCCAGTACTCTTCTTCTTAAGGTATGGAATATTATTTGTTGTACTTTCGTAAGGGGTGTTATTCTTTCTTATTCATGAAGAGAACTGTTGTTATTCCATTTCTTATTATTCTGTTGGAATAACCTATATACGAGGTCTACCCTATACTTGGTGACATTCTTCTATTATTCTGTTGGAACATCCTCATGCATGTGTTTTACACCCGACACGGTTCCGTCTTTATTATTATTCCATTGGAACATCCTCGTCTGTGTTTTACACCCACTGGGTTAAAATTTTATTATTATTCTGGCTGAACATCCATGTTCATGCTTTTACGCCGGACTGGTTCCGCCTCTTTATTATTTTATTCTTTATTATTACATTTGGAACATCCTGCTTGTGATTTTCACCCTAATTCGGTTCCATTATTAGTATTCTATCGAATAACTCCGCTCATGCAAAGCACTGCATGTGTATGGTGATTTCTTTTGTTATTCCATTCTTTATTATACTCGCTTAGTTAAAGTTTTGACTTCTATAATCCATGAAATTAGTAGAATATCCTCGATATTTAAGCTTCATCCAAAGATCTTTTCATGGAAATATTCTTCCGATCATTCTTGAATTTTACTCTACAAAGCGGTATCATGTTGACAATTTGGACCTTAGTAGTTCTTGGACAAATTAATTCTTGAACTTGTTTTATTGAATTCTTATATCATTGTCATCATCTTCTTCATGTTTATATTATGTTGAAAGTCATCGTGGCTTCAGTAGTGCATAGATGGACTTGGTATGATTATGACCGGGATTATTCGATGTAATCATGGCCGTAATGTTACAAATGATGTGGTAAAAGTCCTCATTGGCTGTAGTAGTGCATTGATGGATAGAGTTGTTGGCATGATCATGACCATTAATGAATACACAAATATTCTCGGCCAGTAGTGCATGGATAATTGTGGTCGCGATACTAAAAGAATATTCTTGGTAGTAGTGCGGGGTGATTCGATGATGTGGAATATTTATTAAGCTAAATCTCAAAGTGATAACGATGATGAAAAATCTTTTAATCATAAAAGATAGTAGATTTTATTTTCAACTTGACTCTTTTAATGGATTGCTTGTTCATTGCGAGTTAAACTTGATGCTATTATATTTTATCGGTTTAACATTGTTGGAGACTAATGATAATTTATTCGCATTATCTTAGTCATAATATTTCTTCTTGAGCTAGTTGAGCTCACCCTTTCTTTCACCGTTTCTTTGTGAAATGAGAATATAAATTTGGACTGAGTCGGAGAATCGGAGTGATGGTCCAAAGGATAGCATTAGTAGTCCTCACTATTACGTGAAATAGTATGATAATAATTGTAATGAGGACTCCTTTTGAGTTTGTATAATCTCTAGTAGATAATATTTGTATTCAAACTCACAGCTTTATATTTGTCGTATTATGCACGCCATTGTATTAATTAAGTTGTATTTAAATTACGTACTACGTATCCGACGACCCAAGATGGGTGATGTATACTTAATTTTGGGGGCGTCACAAATATAATATTAATATTTATATTATAAATTCTCTACGCACACTTAGCATCTGAAATCAGCCACCTAATCACATGTTAAATGAGTCCCAACAATGTAAAAAATGTTTTTGTTAATATAATTATTTAAAACTTCCAAAAATCAATTATTCTGGAACCTCGGAACTTCAATAATTCCTAATAAATAGCCCTTTATCAGAAAATTCGAATCTTGCTTTTTTTATAGGAAATTCAATTCTCTACAACTTTGCAAAAGAAAGGTTTTCCAAATTTCAAACAGAAATTGACCAAATCCATAAACAAAGCGATTTTACTGTGCTATAATCAAATTTCGATCAAGAATTGGCCCACGGACATGTTTAACATGTTTTAAACAACTTTTGCAACAAAAATACTCCTCATCCTCATATACTCATATATCCCACATTCATTGTAAAATATCCTCATTATTATATTATAATAATATAATAAAATATTATTTTATCAAAAAAGATAAAATATCAATTTTTAACAATTGTCACTTTAAAAATTTTCTCCATCTATATCCATATAAAATCAATATTTTCTTCATCATATAAATCAATAATTAATTATTCACAAATAATATTACAGAATCACAAGATCTTGGGCAACCAGTAGTTCCCAAAGAAAAGGGGCTTTCCAACAAGGATTTCTCACTCTGCACGCAATTAGGTGACGAAACCTCTCCTTGATGCAGAACTTTCTAGACATTGCCAATAATATTATCTAATAATATTATTCAGGATAATATGAATTATTGTCTAGATAATGGAAAATACTCGTAGTAGTGACAATTATTGAAATAACGATAATATAAAAAAAATCAACGCAATTATTGAATCAATAAAATAAAATCTTTGAGCGATAATTACCGTAACAATTATTGAGTAGTGTGTCTTCACGTAAGAATCAATAATTGGTGCAATCTTACAAGTCTTCTTTGTTCAACAACGCGTATTACATGTTTTAACCACCGGGTATTCAACAATGATAATCTGTAACAATAACTCGCATCATTATTTATAACAACTTATACTTGTCGTTTTCTTCATCCAATTACTTTCCGTTATGGGGCCCACACAAGTCTGCGCCGTCGTACGAATATTCCCCGACAGCAAGAATATTCCACGACCAAACGAATATTCTCCGACAATAATGAGTATTTTATAACCACTTGTTTATTTGAAATATTTGCGCATTTTATCCATAACTAACCACATTAATCAAATCAACCCTTACTATTTCAAAATGATAAATAGAGGAAATTAAATTTCAATTATTAATAATTTGGGGTCTTACAACCTCCTCTCCTTATGAAATTTCGTCCTCGACATTGACATGCGTAGGACATGTTCCTTCCTATCCAAGATCTTGATTGGTACCTTCTTGTACGTTAAATCTTCTGCTATCTCGTCTGGTTCTAACTCAATAATGTGGTTCGGGTCATCCACATATTTACGTAACATCGATACACGAAAAACGTTATGAACACGCGTCATACTTGGCGGTAAAACGAGTCTATAGGCCACAGTTTCTATTCGATCGAGGATTTCAAGTGGACTAATAAATCGAAGGTTTGAGCTTTCCTCACATCGCCGATTCTCGCTTTTGGAATAACGACTTCTTGTACCTCATTCTTCATATTCATCAGCTCTGGTGTGTAGTTTGAACGGTTTTAACTTTATCGATTAAAGTCGATTCTACTCATATATCATCACATGGGTACCTAGAGTCTTCAACTCTATCATTTGTAAGTCATACAAAATGGGTCTTTGACAATATCGCACTTGTAAGACCCCGAAATTTTTTTAAATAAAAGGAATTTCCTTTATTTATTATTTTGAAATAAGAAGGGTTGATTTGATTAATGTGGATAGTTAGGGGTTAAATACGCAAATACTTCAAAATAAGCAAGTGGTTATAAAATATTCATTGTTGTCGAGAGGAATATTCTTGTTGGTCGTGGAATATTAAATGCTTGTGTCGGGAATATTCGTATGACGATAAAGTACCACGTGTGGACCCCATGTGAAAGCGATTGGATGAAGAAAACGCAAAATATAAGTTGGTTAAAAATAACGCGTAGTTGTTACCGATAAGATCGTTGAATATTCGGTGGTTAAAATACGATACGCGTGGTTCGCACAAAGATGGCACCAGATATTGCAAGATTGTTGAATTATTGATCCTTACGTGAAGGCACTTACTTTCGATAATTTTCACAAAGTATACCGCTTCAATAGTTTATTTTATTGATTCAATAATTCTTTGCGTTGGTATTTTATATTATTGTTGTTTCAATAATTGTCATCGCATGATATTTCCCATTATCGGATCAATAATTCATATTATTTGAATAATATTATTAGATAACATTATTGGCAATGTCTAGAAAGTTACGTACAGGAGAGGTTTGGTCACCTAATCAAGCCGCCAAAGAAGGAGAGATCCTTATTGAAAGCCCCTCTTCCTCTGCGAATGTACTGGTTTGTCATAAATGTGATTCGTAATATTATTTGTGAATAATTAATTATTGATTCATATGATAAGGAAATATTTATTTTATGTGAATATAAATGATGGATTTATTTATGTGGTTATTAATGAAGGTATTAAAAGATCAAATCTTGTTATTACGACTTTATTGTGTGTGAGTTATAATATTTAATCCACCGTTGGATCGTGGTAATTTTTGGATATGTTATACATATATAAGTTGAGTATATGTCCACAAATTTTGAACCGTTAAAATGAGCGTATAATTTATTATGAATTTTAAGAGGTGGTCGATTCGAAATTAGGTTTATAATTGATTTTGGTGGAAAATTCTAGAATTGAGTGGGCCCCACTTGTGGTTGGTGAAGAAATGTGCTGAATTTTATTTCAAATGTGGTGGGTGGGAATAGTAGCGAGTAAAGCCATCGTGTAGCGTCAAGTCTCCGCTTTCGGCGGTAAGTAACATTTTCTATAAATAGAGGGCTAAGTTAAAATTGAAAATCACACCGTAAACAAAGTTTTCTCTCTCTCTCTATATTATTGAGCGTATTTTGTGAGTATTTAGATACTTTGAGAGTTCTTTGATCGAAGACAAGTTTCATTCAAAGATCACTTGACCTTTCCTTCCGGCAATCTTGATTCTTTCGAGGTAAGGGATGTTATTTTCTTCTCGAGATGATATTATTTCTTCATATCATTATCTTTGAAATATTGGTTGGAATTTTTATCAAATTTGGAACTTTTTCGTGTATAGGTTACTATTCATGAGTTCTTATTCACGAGTTACTATTCATGAGTTACTATTCACGAGTTCTTATTCACGAGTACTATTCAATGAAGCGTGAAGATGTTTTTGTGGAATTTCATCTTTTGGTGTCAGATTCTACTATTCACGATATCTGGACTATTCACGATATCTGACACTTATTCACGAATATGGCACTATTCACCAAAAAAATGAAAATTTTTCTTTTAAATCTAAAATATCTATTACGGATATTAGCTTTGATTGTATCCATGTTTTGATCATTCTTGAATTTTACACCACTATGATTATTTTTGAGGTATTTTTGACGTGGATAAAACCAAGTACTCAGAATCCTTAATCCTTGTCATTTTGTTTCACTTGGATTCGTTTCTTTAAAAATATTTTCATCATCCTCGGTCTTAAATGATGATATTATTGAATATCTTTGGCTGTGGTCAAAGATGAATGATTTCTGAAGAAAATCTTTGGCTGTAGTGCAAAGATGAGCAGTGTTTAAATGAACACGACCGATCTGATGAATATCTTTGGCCTTTAGTGCAAAGATGAGCAGTGTTGAGATGAACATGACCGATTAATGAATATCTTTTCACACGTAGTGCAAAGATGAATATTTGATTTGAGATGAATATTGATTGATGTTACTGGGATAAAATATTGATGATGGATCATTAAATTCATAGATTATAGTAGATTTCATTCTCTACGTAAATCTTCATGAATTATTATTTCAAGCGCGAATATTGATCTCAAACTTGTTGTCTATTGTATTCTATCGATTTTCCCCGTGAAGACTAACGATAATTTGTTCTATATTATTTTAGTCATAACATTCTTTCTTTGGGCTAGTTGAGCTCACCCTTTTCCTTTTTTTGTTCCATTTTTCTTCTCGGGAGGCGAGAATGTAAATCTACTAGTGGGTATGGAATGAAGGTTCTAGAGAGAGTTGTTTAGTAGTCCTCACCATTTTTATAAAATAATGTATCAATAATTATGATGGGGATTTATTTGCGTGTGGATATTGTCTGCAGATGACAATATCGTATTTAAACTTCGTAGTTTACTATGTTGTAATAATAAAGTTGTAGTTATTTCTATACCATGTATTTGGCGACTCGAGAATGGGTTGGATGGAATGGACCTATTTTGGGGTCGTCACACAGATATGCATCAGTATCGATCTTTTACTCAACACGTCGGCTACCACGTTCATTGTCCGGATGGTATGGTCGAACATGTACCAAAATGAGTCTCCCCTTGAGTTCTTGAAGCTCTTCCCATATTCCTTGCTCCATTCAAATTTTGTATCTCTATGAGTCAACCGAGTTAATGGAGTAGCGATTCGAAAAATCTTTCCACAAAATCTTCGATAATAACCAAATAAGCATGTAAAGCTACGTATTTAGATTCTTGACTTAGGTTGTTGTCAATCAGAACTTCATATCCAAATCTTTGATAAGACGTCACAATGACACCTATCGGTTTACTACTGCATCGAATATGGGCGTCCCTACGAGAGAGTCTCGGCTTTGCATTCCACAAAGGAAGTCACCGGATAAAGGCTCGGGTACCAAATTCTATAGTTGAATTTTTAACTCACGAAGTTCATAGAGCCATTCGATATGAGATTTTAGAAGTGGGTTTTGTCTTTGGATTCAAAGATGATACAAAATTCAATATCACGCTTTCTGAGAGGTAGGCGAAAATTCTTCAGAAATACGTCGAGGATTTTACCAACAACAAAAATATCATTCAAATCGGCGTATTTTTGTTCGAGTCCATGACATGGGCTAAGAAAGCTTGACATCCGTTATTCAATAAACAAATGGCTTTATGGATTGATATTAAAGAGTTTGACTTCAATGGTTTGGTTGCTTGAATTGAATAACGGGTTGGTTAGAATATGAAAACTAACAACCTTACGAAAACAATCAATTTTGGCGTGATGAGTAGTTAACCAATCAATCCTAAAATCACGTCAAATCAAGTATCTTTTAAGAGATAAGGTCAACAAGTAATGTGATGGTGCCAACTTGGATCAAACAAGATTTATAAACAGGTGGATGTAACGAAAGTTTCTCTAACGGAGTTTTCACGAGATAGGTCAAAGTCTACTTTCTCCGAGTCGAGTTTAAGCGTTGAGCACAAGGCGGGAGAGATAAATGAATGGGTAGCACCCAGATCTAGTAATGTATAAACTTCGCATGAATTTATGATTAGCTTACCCGTGATCACCTCGTTTGGGTTCTCGCGTGATGTTGACGATCACGACAAACGCTTCTTCCGAGGAACCGTTGACTTTGACTTTTCTGGGAACGACCTTTTGAGTCACCATCCCCATTTGGGCTTGGTTTCGCTTCTGCTGATCTCGAGCGATATGTCCTTCCTTTCCACAATTATAACATACCTTGAACTGTTGTGGGCGGTTTGGATGTGTCCTCTTTTCCACATTTATAGCATCTGACCGTGTGGTCGTTCTCCTCCACCAAAACCAATTCTTCTTTGGTCTTGGCGTCTTCAGCGGTGTCATTGTTGAATCTCCTCTTTTTAAAATCTCCCCAGACTCTAAACTTTTCTATTTTCATGGCCACGAGTACCACCCGTGAGTGGTTGTCGCTCTTGTCCGTCGTATTTTTCTTTCTCCATTGGTTATCGTTGTTACGATGGCTCGCCATCCATGATGTATGATCCTCGGTTGCGGTCTCTTGGTTGAAACGTCTTTCATTATCTCGCTCTAATAATTGAGCCTGCTGACAACATCCCGAATATAAAGAAAATTTATGAGAGATAAGATATTGTCAATCTCGGGTTTTAAACCTCTCGAAACATTCTCGTCATTCGTTCCTCATTCTCTACCAAATGAGGTCTGAAACACAGATAACTCTGCGAACTTCGCCTCGTATTGGGACAATCATCGTTTGTTTTGTTCTAGTCTAATAAACTCTACCTCTTTTCGTATGGCGAATACTTTCGGAAAGTATTTTTTGTTGAAAAGTTTAAAACGTTTCCCAAGACATCTTTGAGTCTTGCGGCGGTTGGGTCCGTTTCACGAGACTCCCACCGATGAATCTCCTCGCCACGGAACATAAAGGTGGCGAATGGAACCTTCGTTCCTCCGTGCATCCCAAGACATCGAATATCTTGGTAATTTGCTTGACCCATGTTTCATTGCGTGATCGGATCCGGCATTTCCCTTAAATTTTGGTGGTCCCGACTCTTTGAACTGCCTTGGCGTGATAAGCGTATGCGTTCTATCATTTCCACCGTATTGCATACCACGAGTCTCCTCGTCTGGTTTTGCATGAACTGCAAAAGCTCTAAACATCCGGCGTTCATCGATACTTTTCGGTGGTGTTGTTTACGGGAGGAATATTGCCTTCTGTTGTTGCGTTCCCACAGGTGGTGATTAAAGGTGTTTTCACGGTCTCATTAACTCCACCAGTTAATATTCTCATTTGCCGTTCTTAAATCTTGCCATAAAACAAGGTTAATTTAACAAATTAACATATCACATATTAACCATATACTTGTTGACCACCAAAAATAAGCTTAGGTATGACACACTTAGCGAAGGATTACTCGTCTCTCCCTCTGTAGAACTATTTCCCAATCTCCGAGAGACCATATCCCTAAGCTCGATACCAACCGTGGCGCCCCCAAAATAGGTATCTGACACCCATTACGAGTGCCAAATACATAGTATAAAACAACTAGAACTTTATTAATCTGACATAAAAACATTGAGTTTAAATACAAATATTGTCATCTGAGACAATATCCACACTCAAATAAGTCCTCATTACAATTATTAATACACTATTTTTCTGAAATAGTGATGACTACTAGAACAACTTCTAGAACCATCATTCCACACCCCAACTATTACTCGTTACATTCTCGCCTCACGAGAAGAAAAATGGAACAACAAGGAAAAGGTGAGCTCAACTAGCCTTCTAGTAAAGAACATTATGACTAAGATAATATAGAACAAATTATCGTTAGTCCTCAACGGGAAAAATCTAATAGAATACTGAATACAACCGGTTTTAAATCAATCTTATAATGGAAATAATAATTCATTAGAAGAGTTAAGTAGAGAATGCAAACTACTATCTTACATATATGAATTTAAAAGTTCATCGTCGATATTTTATCCTGTAACATCAATCGATATATATCTGGAATCAAATATTCATCTTTTGCACTACAGTGCCAAAGATATTCATCATTAGTCATGTTCATCTAAACACTGTTCATCTTTACTACTGAGCCAAAGATATTAATCGATCGATCATGTTCATCTCAACACTGTTCATCTTTGCACTACTGGCCAAAGATATTCATCAAGAAATCATTCATCTTTTTACCTTCTGAGGCCCAAGATATTCGAAATATCATCATTTAGGGTGAGGATGATGAAAAATATTTTAAAGAAAAGCGAATCCAAATGAAACAAAAGAACAAGTATTAAGGATTAAATACTTTAAATAATCGAGTTCAAAAATACTTCATAAATAACAGTTGGAATAAAATTCAAGAATTAAGATCAAAACGTAGATCCAATCAAAGATAGGAATCATAACAGACAATCTTGGACACGAGAAAAGAAAATTTAATTTTTACGTGAATAGTGTAAATGATTCGTGAATAGTACCATATATCGTGAATAGTCTTGAGTATCGTGAATAAGATCTTCGACACTAAAAGATAGAAATTTCATAAAAAATCATCATCACTTAAATGAATAGTACTTTCGTGAATAGTAACTCATGAATAGTAACTCGTGAATAAGAACTCATGAATAGTAACCCAACGTGAAAAAATTCTAAATTTGATAAAAAGTTCCAACCAATATTTCGGCATAATGAAATTGAAGAAATAATATAATTTAAAAAAAATAATATCCCTTAACTCAGAAAGAATAGTATTTACATTTGGAATCTTGGATATAGTCTTTGAAAAGAATTTGCCACCGTATAACAATACTCGATGTACTAAAATACTCACAAATACGCTTTCGATATTATAGAGAGAGAAAGAGAGATAAATCTTTAGTTTACGGTGTGATTTTCAATTTAAACCTAAGCACCCTATTTATAGGAAAATGCTTAGAACACCAAAAAAGCGAAAAATTTAATATAATATTAATATTTATATTATAAATTCTCTACGCACACTTAGCATCTGAAATCAGCCATCTAACCACATGTTAAATGAGTCCCAACAATGTAAAAAACGTTTTTGTTAATATAATTATTTAAAACTTCCAAAAATCAATTATTCTGGAACCTCGAAACTTTAATAATTCATAATAAATAGCCCTTTTATCGGAAAATTTGAATCTCGTGATTTTTTATAGAAAAAATTCAATTCTCTACAACTTTGCGAGAAGAAAGATTTTCCAAATTCTAAACGAGAAATTGACCGAAATCCATAAGCGAGCGATTTTACTGGTATAATCAAATTTCGATCGAGAAATGGGCCCACGAACATGTTTAACATGTTTTAAACAACTTTTGCACAAAAATACTCTCATCCTCATATACTTTCATATATCCCACATTCATTGTAAAAAATATCCCCATTATTATATTATAATAATATAATAAAATATTATTTTATCGAGAAAAGATAAAATATCAATTTTTAACAATTGTCACTTTAAAATTTTTCTCCATCTATATCCATATAAAATCAATATTTTCTTCATCATATAAATCATTAATTAATTATTCACAAATAATATTACGAATCACAAGATCTTGTGACAAATTCAGTTCTCGGGAAAAGAGGGGCTTTCCAACAAGGATTTCTCCTTCTTGGCCTTGATTAGGTGACCAAACCTCTCCTGACGTAACTTTCTAGACATTGCCAATAATATTATCTAGTAATATTATTCGGATAATATGAATTATTGCTCTGATAATGGAAAATCTTTGTGTAGTGACAATTATTGAAATAACGATAATATAAAAAATCAACGCAACAATTATTGAATCAATAAAATAAAATCTTTGAGCAAGAATTCATTGTAACAATTATTGAGTAGTGCTTTCTTACGTAAGAATCAATAATTGGTGCAATAATGCGCGCTATCTTTGTTCAACAACGCCAGACATCGCTTGTGTTTTAACCACCGGTTCCAACAAGATAATCTTGAATAATCGCTACCAAGTTATTTATAACAACGATATACTTGTCGTTTTCTTCATCCAATTGCTTTCATTATGGGGCCCATATAATTTCAAAGGCGCGGTCGTATGAATATTTCCTACGACAATGAGAATATTCCACGACCAAACGAATATTCTCCGATAACAATGATGAGTATTTTATAACCACTTGCTTATTTGAAATATTTACATTTTACCCATAACTAACCACATTAATCAAATCAACCCTTACTATTTCAAAATGATAAATAGAGAAAATTAAATTACAATTATTAATAATTTGGGATCTTACAATAAAGCAATGGTTTGAGGTCTCCTAAAATTGAGAAGACCTCCAAATTTTAATAATATTCCATTAAAAAAATTTAAAAAAACTAAAAAATTCCAACAAAACAGTATCTACAAGTACAATCATGCAAGATATTTTCCCCTCTCTAACAGAAGACTAAAATTTATTCTTCTTTTTTTCCGAAGGACACACTGGTCTTCAGTCTTTCTCTCCCAATTTAAGATTTGGCTCGAGATGAGACGGGCACTCAAAATGTGAACACTACTTGACTTGAAAATATAAGTAGAATATTTTATATAAGAAAATATAAAATGTTCGCATATGAAAAATAGAGTTTTACTATGTATTACGATAAATTTATATTGAATTAGTGCGAAACATGTGAATACATAACATTGGTAGGAATTATAATCTTTCTAAAAAAATTATCACTAATACTTATTCACAATAAAAAAATCGATTAAAACATTCGCAATATACATCATTTTTCTTTAAAATATAGATGTTTCTTATAACTGCCTTTTTATTTCTGTTTATATGTTAGTACCAATTGTAATAAAATATACGTCTGCGCGGAACAGAAGAAGTAAAAGATGTCCAAAGTGCGTGCCTTTGTGGATAGTGTAGCGCAGGTCAATTTCATAAAAATGTATGTATATGATTTAATTCCTTATCTGAAGATTTATTTTTAATAAAGATAATAATATAATGAATTCCACCCAAAATCAATGGATGACACTTGTTGAAATACTACACGCTCACACAATACCTCATCCAATTTGTCAACAACTCAATCAACCATTGGCCAATAGCATATCCAAAAAAAATGCAAATGACAGATAAGATGCTGAGCCTACATCACAAATATCAACAATACAACCAAAACTAAGGAAAATCAGAGCGTTATATTTTCTATCCCTCACATTATTACATTGCTACAAACCTTTTGTCAAGGCTCACAAACTGAACAAGCAACACCAAAGATGGCTCAAGCTATGGCTTCAATGACTGGTTTATGTGGTTCCTCCCAGGCTGTCTTGGAAGGGAACCTGCAGCTCAGTGGCTCGACCCGCTTGTGCCAGGCCAGCAACACCCGCATTGCCGTAGGCCGGCCAGGGTTCGTTGTTAGAGCCCAGCAGGTGTCAGCTGAGACTGAGACTAGCCGTCGTGCTATGCTTGGTCTTGCTGCTGCTGCTGGTTTGGCCGCTGGCTCTTTTGCCAAAGAAGTGCTTGCAGCGGCCACTTCAATCAAGGTTGGGCCACCTCCACCGCCGTCTGGTGGATTGCGTAAGTCTCCAGTTTGTTTTGCGCCTCCTGTTTCTTTTTCCATATACCATATTTCTTATGTCGAGTAATTATTACAATCAACAAATGTGACAAGAATACGATAATATGTAACAGTTGAAGATTTTACATATAAATGTTGAATGTTTCAATGAAGAATGTAAAATAGTCACGGGGTAGATCAGTTTTTCCTAACAAAGCAATAAACTTCTAAAGCTTATACCTTACATAATTATGTCTTTTAAGCTATGTTATATGGACTCTTCATTTTTTCTGTCTTGGAATTTTTATTTTGATGTAAAAATTGAAAAACTGAGGAGTACCTACATTGAACTTTTCAAAGTACCTGTGTCTGAAGTCCATGTAACTTTGCTTATCGGTTCTTCTATATATTGTACAATTATATCTTACAAGTTCTGATTAGATGTTTAAGCACTCCACAAGCCAAACAAAGATATAACCAAATCACCTAGGCTCACCAAGCTAGTATCAGGAAGGAACACCAAAGGTTCTTCAGGCTGTTATAGAAAGTAAAGAATATTGATTTCTTTAAAGGCTCAAGTGTTAGTATTTTTTATACTTCTGACGATCTTGGTGGCCAAATATGTGGATCGGCAGCTGGAACTCTAAATTCAGATGAGGCAAGAGACACTGACTTACCACTGAAGGACCGATTTTTCCTGCAACCACTGCCACCGTCTGAGGCAGTACTGAGGGCAAAGGATTCAGCAAAGGACATTATTAATGTGAAGGAGTTAATTGACAAGAAGGCCTGGCCTTACGTCCAAAATGATCTCCGTCTTAAGGCAGGGTATCTCCGTTATGATCTGAACACTGTCATCTCTTCAAAGCCCAAAGACGAAAAGAAATTACTCCAAGATCTCACCGGAAAGCTCTTCAATGTCATCTCTGATGTGAGTTGAAACTCAAGTTCCTGATCTAAATATTTTCATACATACGCAAACACACTGAGACAGACATATTGATATACACTGTAAATGTTATCTGGATACTAGTATATACTAATCTTGTTATATTTTTTTCTTCTTTCAGTTGGACTATGCAGCAAAGACCAAGAGCACCCCTAAAGCAGAGAAGTCCTATGCTGAAACTGTATCTAAACTGAATGATGTTCTTACTAAGCTTGGTTAGAAAAAAAATCCATGTATCATGGTGTAAGCTTTACTTTTCTATTGATATAAACTTTGTTCAATGTGATTTTGTTAGAATAATGAATTTAAAGTAAATTAAAGGTGGAGTTTTTGGAAAATTGCTAACATCAGAAGACAAATTAAGAACTAAGTATAAATTTGGGTGAAACAAGGACTCCTCTTATTAAGTTTATTAGATCAGCTAGAATGCCATTGAGTAAGAGCATTAGGTACCTCAAAGTCAAAATGTTAGGACAACCATGTCAATAATTAATATTCGACGCAAAGATTTGGGGGTTTCTTGAGAACTTCTGTAGCAGTATGGAGATGACATTACTTGTTACAAAATTTAAGAAAATCATGTTATCAGTATGTATCGAACATGGGAATAGTACCTTTACTTATATTGAGATAATTTGGAATGAGCAATAAATAGAAAATATACCAAACAAGCGCAATAAGATGTTTACATCAAGGGAAAGGATACCAAAATAAAATTGAATCATAATTATAGATGGAGAGAGGTAACCTAACAATTTTTACCAAACATCATAACTATATATGTGAAATTTTGACATGGTGAGGTAGTCTAAACATCAAGTCTCTGTTTCTCATCTATTTCATGCAGAGTTTATGAGCAAAATTAAGAACCTCGTAATCACAACCAAAGAAATTGAGTATTCATAAGTGTTAACGCCAAGATCCTCTCTATGGCGTCACTCACGTAAGACGCCGCGATCATAACGCATGAAACACGATAAATACTGCTTCGACTTCGGCGGTTCCAGTTGGGATAGCTTCGGCGTGAGTCGATAAAGCGTGTTCACGAGGTTAACAAAATGGAAGTAGTAATATCTATTGTATTGAGAGAGAGAGAGATAATAATTCCTTTTGTGTATATTTAATTATGAATCGAATAAGTGTATGAAAACATCCTCCTCGTGATGACTTCCTTTGTTTATATCCTCCTCCCTGGATTACTGATCTGCCACTATTACTACGACACACCCCCTTGATCGATGGGATCCACCATTGCGTATAGTTTATCCATTGCTTTTTTGGTCATCGTTCTACCACCGTACGGTTATAATCCCATCCACATTAATCGTGGCGGGTTCTCTAGTCAACAACCGTGCTTTTTTCATCATCAGTAAAGTCGAAATAATAGATATTAAAATGTCCAAAGGATCGACTCACATTTGAATGGCCCCATCTATAAGTCAAAATGGAAATAATAGAGACAACCTGGGCTCAAACTTTCATGGTTCGATAATAAAGGCCCAATAGATTAATTAAAGAGTAAGCCAATATATACGTTAATGGGAGAAAATATCACGACCCAACATTCTTTTTCTGTTTTTTGTTGAGCAAAAATGTTTAATAGAAAACTAAAAATAGTCCATGATATTTTACTTGAAAATCAATAATAAGAAGTAATTGAAATGTACGGTTATTGCTCACGAAATGAGATGAAAGGAGAGATCAAAGGCCCAAATCTAAAAGGCCCTATCTATTAAATATCTGGACCAGGAGACAGGACGCTTCCCATTCAAATTCCAAATTATCACTAACATTTAATGTAAGACCTTGAACACCGTAAAAATCGATATAAAAGGATAACTTTACCAAATTTGCGATTTTACTGTTCATTTGAAATTCGAAATACTTTCAAACTTTCTGATCCTTCTCTGCAAATCGTCACAAATGGCTTCTCACAACTCTGAACAAAGTTCCCCAATACTAGTAACACCAATCACAGTGGTTCCACCAAACCCCAACCCTCATGAAGGAACTACAAGCGCGAATCCTAAGTCGAAAACTCCAAAAACCCCCTCTGAATACTACAGGAGTACGGACCGCTTTTCTCATGCCAACACTCCTTCCATCATAACTGAGGTTGAACTAAAGAGGGTTCGATCTCGGTTCCACATTCCGGATACCACGCCGATCGTGGTACCCGATGCGGTGAAAAGATGTACCAACGACCGAAGGTTGGGCTGGTAGTCCGGTGACCTTCTTTGGGAGAAGGGGTTCGTTTTCCCCTACACATCTTTATAGTGACTCTCTCTTGGGGGTTTACGGGTGTGGGGTTTTCACAATTGGTGCCAAACTCCTACATTCACATTCTCGCCTTCGTGGCCTTCGATGAGTTGGGCGTCGAGCCCTCCTGGACTTCTTCTTCACCGTCTATAAAATAGTACAATCTAGGGAGAAGGGGTTCAGGCCCTTAGCAAGCATTCTCCGAAGTCCGGAGAAAAATTTGATAGGCGTTCATTTGGTGAACACCCCTTGAGCAATAGGGGATGGCACGAGAAATGGTTCTTCGTCAAAGGCCACGAGATTTCTTCTTTCTCAAATCAGGCGGCCGACGAAAAGATATCTGGCGACTTGGAGACATTTACGAAGAACGGGAAGTGGAAATGATGGAACTATTCGACAACTTCCCTAAGGAAGAGTGGAAATCTGGACTCTCTCAAAGCGAGGCATGGTTATATGACCATAAGTGTAAGTAATGACTCATTTCAAATATATATGTATTTTTGAAAATATTGTATGATATGTAATTTTAACATAGAATTGTTTGATTTATCACAATTATCTTTGATCGAATGAAGCTCTTTAGAAATAAAGGAGTTGAAGATTTTTTGTCCGGAAGTCTTGAGCGGATGAGACTATACCAACCGTTACTCCAGAAGTCGAACCCAACCCCGAAATTCATACGGATGAATTTCAAAGCGAGAAGTTAGCGGTAGAAGAGGTTCTCATACCGGAAGAGACCCTTCATCCTCGACGAAGAGAGAGAGCCACCGAAAACCCGAGTCGACCCTTCATCACCCCTCCCGAATCCACACGAAATAGAACCAACCCCAGAACCATTCCTCGGCCAGGCGGTTTTACTTGATCATACGATCGAAGAAATATACCGGACCAAAAATTAAAAACAAAATAACCCCTCTAACTGCCGAAAAACTCGGGGTGCCTCGGTCTTGATCATCCCACCCTTCGTGCCCCAGTAAAAATCTGATTGAAGAGGGTGGTGACCGGGACGAAGGGATTAAGACGCTATCCGGGAAGAGAAAGCGCACTCACGATAGCCATCAGGAGTCGCTATACCTTGACACCCAAAGGACCCACCCCAAATAAATCTCCCATGGCCCCGAAACCATACACGCAGACCTACCCTCCCGAAAAGCCCCTATCTCCTGAAAGGCGAGACTTTCCCGAACGACCGGTCCCTCGGTCGAGTTACCATCTGAAATTTGTGGGATCTCCGACCACATGCCCCGGTTTGATGCCAACTTCCCTTCGACCTCTTGAACTTTCGTTCGAACAACGGCGACCACCGGTTCGATGATCATCTGACGAAATCTTCTCGATGAGGGATGAGCTATTTAGCTAAGGTAAATAACAATCTCTTCTTCCTCTATATCTCTGTTTTCCTTTGAATATTTGGACATTTGACTTGAATATTTTGAAAATATCGAGTTAATCTTTGTCTTGAACGACATTGCGTCAAGAGACACATAAATGGAGGCCGAGGAAGATTTCATGAGACAAGAGATAAATATGTTGAAATCGACCTTGGGCCAGAGAGGCGTCGTGAAGATGCTTTTCATACCATCAACGGTCTTGAAGCAATTAGATCGGGCTAGGATGGATTTGAAGACATCGATGATGAAATTAAGGACTACGAGGATGGGTTGGTCTGCGTCATCCAAAGCCGACCGAACAAACTTTGATGACACGAGAGCAATTTGGTTTGGTTGAAGAAAACTTCCTCTGAAGGCAAAAAATGAGGAGTTTTCTTGACCAACCGAAGCTTGGTCATCCTGACTTAGTGAAATTGAGGCGAAGGCTCAAGGCGAAACCTGAAGGCATAAGGCCAAACATCCACAAGCTCATACAAAATAAAGGATCTTGAGGGATGGGTCCTCTTACGTTGAAGAGCTCGGAAGCGATTCAAGTGGACTACTGAGGGACTTCGGACGAACTTAATCTTTGAAATCATGAAGGTATATTCGGAGGGTATGAAGATTAGAGGCGAGGAAAAGAAAAGCTATCAATTTGTTTCAATTTGGACCGGCATTGCTTTCAACTCCGATGATGAAGGCGGTGCACAGAATGTACATCTGTTGTTTTGTTACATGTAATAATTTAACTACTTTAAGCTTTTTATGTTCATGTAATTAATTTATGATTGACTTGAATGAATGAATGTTTTATATTATTGATAAATCTTTAAGCTGTCTTGATTATGACTTACATTTTGATCAATTTCTTGTCGATAATTCAATGTCGATAAAATTTGAACCCAACTAGTGAATCGGATATGGCATATAACAATTAATTTATGAAATGAAGTGAATTGAATTTTACTGGACATGATTCAACTTAACGAATTGAATGAACCCGAACTCAACACTTAAACAAAATAAAGTAATATATACTCATCGATGCAAGAAGAGTGAGATCGGTCGTGTGTGAGGTAAATTTGGTGATCCTCCTTACACCATCGAAATCTTGCTTACCACTCGGGGTATAACAAGTATATAAGGACCAAGATATAAGGATCAATAGTGACCATTGACTTACCACCACGATAAGATCAATATAGGATCATAAGGACCTTGAGGCTACCATCGAATGGCCCGTGAGTCCTACCATACCTCCTTACATCATAGTGACCTTAGGACAAATAGGACCGGGATCGATAGTGACCATTGACTTACCACCTGATAAGATCGATATAGGATCAAAAGGACCTTGGGCTACCATCGAATGGCCCGTGAGTCCTACCATACCTCCTTACATCATAGTGACCTTAGGGACAAATAGGACCGGGATCGATAGTGACCATTGACTTACCACCTGATAAGATCGATATAGGATCGAAAAGGACCTTGGGCTACCATCGAATGGCCAAATGAGTCCTACCATACCTCCTTACCCATAGTGACCTTAGGACAAATAGAACCGGGGATCAATAGTGACCATTGACTTACCACCACGATAAGATCGATATAGGATCAAAAGGACCTTGGGCTACCTTGAATGGCCAGGTGGTCCTACCATACCTCCTTACACCATAGTGACCTTAGAGACAAATAGGACCGGGATCGATTATGAAAAAGTAACCTTTTATTAATAACGAACAATCGTATCTGGACTTCCGTGAAGCCGGACTTAATCTTTATTGAAAATATTTAGAAGCTTTGCCAAAGTGCCAAGTATTCTTGATCTCGGAACCATCGAGTGCCTTTAGCAGAATAAGTACACGGCTTTGGTACTTGATCACTTCATATGGCCCTTCCCGGTTCGGCATTAGCTTTCTGTGTTTTGAGGCGTAGAAGCTTGACTTCTTCTAAGGACGAAGTCTCTATTTGAATCTACGAAGTTTGACCCTTTGTTGTAATGTTTGGCCACCCTTCGTTGATAAGCGACCAATTTGAGCAAAGCTTCCTCTACGACTTCGTCTGCGCAGTCAAAGTTAACTTTCGGTCCTTCGTCGTTGTAGATTTCTTTGAATTGACTTACGAAGACTTGGAGATCCGATTTTTGGGACTAAGGCATCGATACCATAGGCCAATCGGAAGGCGAATCCCGTAGTAGTCCTTGGTGTGAGTTCGGTATGCCCACAAGACGCTCAAAGAATTCTTCCGGCCATCTCCTTAGCTTCATCCAATCTACGCTTGATTAGTTCAACGGCGTCATCTGTTGGTCACCTCGACTTGCCCATTCATTGTGGATGAGCCACGAAGTCTTCTTGTGTTGAATCCTAGATCATTCAAAAATTCTTCAAATTTTGAACCCACGAATGGCGTCCATTGTCGATATCAACACCTTAGGGATCCGGCGAAACACCACGAGACTCCTTTATAAACTTTAGGCACTCTGTTCGTTATTGGCCAAAGTGGTTTTGCCTCTACCCACTTAGTCGTATAATCAATAGCAACTATAATGACGAAGCTAACGACCTTTAGCTTTAGGTAATTGGGTCCCAATATATCCACCCCCGACGGCGAAGGGTATAGGAGATAAAATCGAGTATAGCTCTTGGAATTGGTGATAATGGAACCGGACTATTGAAATGACATTTTCACATTTCTTGGCGTACTTCTGTAGCTTCTTTGAAAATTGTAGGCCAATAGTATCCTTGTCGAAGTACTTTATGAGCGAAGACTTGGCGACCCGTATGATCACCGCAAATACCTTCATGAACCTCCAAGAAGATACTACTTTCGGCAGACGGAACCAAACATTTCAACAATGGTGAGGAAAATGCCATCGATAGAGATCCCCATCAATAAGACTAAAATTGGCGCTCTTGTACCTAATCTTCTTTACTGACATCGATCCAGAAGGAAGGACGCCCATCGCCAAATACTCGATGTAAGGGGTCATCCAACGGTTAGATCGCTTTCGATACACATCAACGCTTACGTCTTTGAACACTTGGGCCTTCTGAAAACTTCCAAATATCTGGATCCGTGAAAAACATCTGCATCTGTGGTGGGCCGACTTTGACAATGCATCGGATAGAATGTCATTCATTCGCTCTATGCTCAAAACTCATACTGGCGAAATATTGAAGTTGGTCTCTTAATTGACCAGATTGTGACGCCCCCAAAATTAGGTATACATCACCCATCTTGGGTCGCCACTTACATGGTATGAAATTTAAATACAACTTATTAACATAACTCGTCTTGTATAATATCGACATAAAGCGTGAGTTTAAATACAAATATCGTCTCTTACTAGATATTATACAAACTCAAACAAAAGTCCTCATTACAATTATTATCACACTATTTCACGTAAATAGTGAGGACTCTAATGCTATCTTGGGACCATCACTGCTTCCCCAGGCTTCGTCCCAAATTTATATTCTCATTTCAAGAGAAAACGGTGAAAGAAAGGGTGAGCTCAACTAGCCCGAGTAAAAATATTATGACTAAGATAATGCGAATAAATTATCAATAGTCTTGAACAATGTTAAACCGATAAAATACAATAGACAACCGGTTTAAGCAGAATGAATATCTGATCCATTAAAAGAGTCAGTAGAAAATAAAATCTACTATCTTTTTATGATTTAAAAGGTTTTCATCAATGTTATATATTTGAGACTCGACTTTAATAAATAATCCACATCATCGAATCACCCCTAGCTACGGCCAAGGATATTCTTTAAGATCACGACCACAATTATTCTCGCACTACGGGCGAGAATAGTTGTGTATTCATTAATGGTCAAGATCATGCCAACAATCGTCCATCGATGCACTACTGACTAATTTGAGGATTTTTACCACATCATTTGTAACATTACGGTCGTGATTACAATCGAATAATCCTCGGTCATAATCTCATACCAAGTCCATCCATGCTACTGAAAGCCACGAGATGACTTTAAAAAAAATATAAACATGAGGATGATGACAATGATATAAGAATTCAATAAAACAAGTTCAAGAATTATTTTATCCGTGAATTATTAACGTCCAAATTGTCAACATGATCTGACTTTGTAGAGTAAAATTCAAGAATGATCGGAAGAATATTTCCATGAAAAGATCTTTGGATGAAACGCAAATATCGAGGATATTCTACTAATTTCATGGAGTATAGAAGTCAAAGTTTTAACTAATTGGGTATAATAAAGAATGGAATAACAAAAGAAATCACCATGCATGCGGTTGCAGATGAGCGAGTTATTCCAAGAATAATAATAACGGAACCGGTCGTGAAATTCACACCAAGCGGGATGTTCCAACGAGAATAATAAAGATGGAACGGATCCGGTGTAAAACACACGGATAGGATATTCAACGGAATGATAAAGAGCGGAACCGGTCCGGTGTAAAACACAGCATGAGGATGTTCCAATGTAATAATAAAGATTTTAACCAGTCCGGTGTAAAACACTGCATGTGATGATGTTCAAATGAATAATAGAAGAATGTCACCAAGTATAGGGTAAATCAGCGTATCAAAGTTATTCCAATGAATAATAAGCGATGGAATAACATAAGGATTTCACCAAGTATAGGGTATCTGGCAGTATCTGAGGTTATGTATAGGGTATACCACTTTTACAAGTTATTCCAATGAATAATAGTGAATGGAATAACGAAGTTCTCTTCAAGAAGAAAGAATAACACCACTACCGTAGTAAAAATGAATATAAAAGTAGTGAAGTAGCGAGAATACTTTCTTCTTTCTATAACTTTCTCTCTATAAACTTCTCTTTATAATTTCTCTCTAGAGAGTTTGATGAATTAAGTAAGAAAATAATGAAGGAATGAGCTTATTTATAGGAAAATGGAATGTATAAGAACTAATCCATGAATCATTCAGATTGATTTACTTTAATCGACTCCATATTTAAAGCAAAATCTTTTAAATAAAATATAATATATTCTATTTATATAAAAACATTTTACTATGCAAACACTTATAAAAACACTATGCAAAAACACTATGCAACACTATGCATAATAAAATATAATATATTTTATTTATAAAATAACTTTAATAAAAGTATTACATTTTATATAAAAAGATGTTTACATTTTTATTACGTTAATAATACTGAATAAAACAAAAAGTCATTATCGCTATAATAATTAATGATGATAATGGAATCAAACCGGTGACTTCTCACATAAGCATCGATAATAATCAATACTGGTGTTTCTTATGCAACCACATGTATTCTTGTATTTTTACTACTGAGAGTAGTTCAACAAATGTCAATCCAGTAAAACTTCCATGAGTTATTTCAATAAAATATTTTTATCGTTTTCTCGATCAAATGATAATTACATTATTAATGGTCCACCAATGATTGAGTAGTTATACGAATATTCCCTAACAAACCAAGATATTCCCAGCCAATCGAATATAATATAACCACTTGCATACTTTGCAAAATTTATAAATATTACCCACAACTATAACATTATATCAAATTATTCCATAATATTCAAAATAATATTTATAGAAAATTCATCTTTATTTATAAAAGTTTGGGGTCTTACACGATACTTGATCATTCGGGTCCCACGAGCTTCATAATCTCCAAAAATCATTTAACAACCAATGAGAATCACTATAGATAATCAATCGTTGGACTTGAGACTCTTTGCCAATCGGACACTTGCTAACACCGTTGCTCGGCTTCATTATTCGTCGCTTTAAGCGAGAATCGATGGCTTTCTTTGACCTTGAATCCTTCCGACTTATTAAGATAATTCTGCTCCACTTAACGATCATCGTAGAGGATCCATCTGCATCTGACGTCACGCCTTCCGACCCTGCCAAGAACGGCCACCGCCTCGTCGAAGATTCACTTTCGTGACTCGCGTCTCGCTTCGGTGAGCGAGCATTCTACCATAAAAGTCGGCCGGGGCTTTGGCCTTTAATGGCGATTCGAGGATGATACTCGATAAAAAATTAGGATAACTCCATAGTCCACGCTAGTTGAATGCTTTTGAGACCTCTGGCTTGCCCATCACCTTCTTCATGGTCGATCCGTGTAGGCGACCGAGAGTCGACCTTGAAAATATTGCGAAGCTTTCTCTTGGCAATTATTAAAGCAAAGGCAAATTTCTCAATATTTGGATACTGGTTTGACATCCGTGGGGCGTGGTGACATAATAGGCCGGATCTACTTCCACCGATCTCCCGAACCAACACCGCCTCCAACCGCCAATGAACTTGGCTGCAAGGTATAAATATAAGGTCTCTGCTTTGGGCGAGCTTTACCAATAAAGGAGCGGAAGATGATATGTCTTTATGCCTTGGAAGGCGTCTTTACACTCCAAAGTCCACTGGAGCGTCTTTCCGTTTCTTGGTCCCTTGATGTGTCGAAGAAAGGAAGGCATCTCTCCGCAGATTTGGCGATTTAACCTCCTCAAAGTCGCAATCCTACCAATCGACGTGGATGTCCTTGAATGATTGAGGAGTCTTTATGTCGAAGAATGGCCTTGATCTTTTCCGGATTGGCCTCGATGCCCTCCGACCGACCGGGTAACCTAGAAACTTTCCGGACCGAGTAGAAAGTACATTTAGTGGGATTGAGTCTCAATTGACGATAACGAGCGATACCGAAAGCATTCCTCCAGTCATCCAAATGCTTATGAATTTGCATACTCTTTTACGATCATGTCATCTACATAAACTTCCATGTTCCTCCCCAAATTTATCGAAGATGAAGTTCATCATCCTTTGGTAGGTAGCTCCGGCGATTTATGAGGCTAAAAGTCATTTTTTGTAGGCATACACCGAGCGGTGTGTAATGAAACATTTGTCTTTGGAATGTCTTCTTTGCATGGATATTTGATGATAACTGAAAAAGCATCCATAAAACTTAGTAATGCATACCCCTCGAAGTGGCATCGATGAAATGATCGATATTACAAAGAAATAAAGTCGCACCTTAAAAAGCGTATGCATCCTACCAAGTCTGATATTAGTAAGATCTTAATAAAATAAAATTCGAATAATGGCAAAGTTGACCACCTTGATGTATGTGAATGCCTATGAATCTTAAGCAACAAACCAATACTTATCATTCTCATCTAACAAGGAGAAGAAATATTTAACTTAAGCGTAAATGATCCATCACCCTCAAACTGATTTGAACTTTCTTTGGTTCGATGTCTTCTTTTACGGTTGCATCTCTTTGAAACTTACCGAGGCTTTGTTGGCAAAGATACACTTTTTTGACATTCCATGCCATTACGGTCTTATTATTGTCTTCAAAATGCATCCATTTTTGACATTGTAAGAGAATAACCTCTCGTCTTTCATCCGAAATAGGAATGATATCACCATTCATCTCTTCATGATTCTTCATGAATCTTGATGACATTAAAGTCTTCCTTTCGCCCGTTTACTCGCTTCTTGTAATCTTAACACCAATACACGAGATCTCTTTCCGTTCTATCAACTATAGCGATTTTCCATTCCGGTCTAAATCCCAAGCCTTTCCCAAACCTCGATGCTTGACCTCTGAAAAAAGTAGTTGTAAAGTGCTCCGGTTCCCAAATCAAGGATAATACTTCTTTAGTAATGCTTGATCCAATTTCAATTATCCTAATCGATGAAACAAATGCACCAAAGTTGAACAACTGAAATATTCTCCCACTTTTGTTAAAATCACAGATAGTAGGGATTTTGAGCGGTCTCCATGAGTGATCACTCCCAAGGGTAAGAACCTCATGACATTCATTGCTATTCCCATTTATTATCATATATAGAGACCAATTTATAACTACTTGCGGAAGGAATATGTTAATGCCAAGATCTTCTCCAACGTCTCAATCATGTAAGACGTTCTGATCCTGCACAGTAAACACGATCAACACCAAAAGCTTGACGGCTTCGGCCGTCGGGGGGATAACTTCGGCGTGAGAGTCGATCTGGTAGTTACTGAGGTTAACAATGGAGGATAAAATATCTAGTGTTCTTAGAGAGATAAAAATTGTATGTTGTGTGTATGCGTACCTTTTCTTGGAGACTTCCTTGCTAGGTTATACTCTCTTTTTGGTTTCTGCGTACCACCAACTCTTATCGACATGACCCCTACTTCTCCACGATCTCATAGGATGCATGCGAGGTTGTCACTTTTTTCCTATCATACATCTGGTCAAATGGGATATAATCCCATCCACATTAATGATCTGCGGACTTTTGGTCAACAACCTTCCTTTTTCATCATTACAAGTCAAAGACTTAGATATTAAAAGATCTGATGGATCGACCCATTGACCCATCCAATATTAAGGAGATATAATGTAAGGATTAGGCCCAATAACTTTAAGACCCAATAGTGGAGACCCAATGGACCGATTAAATAAATAAGCCCAATCCACAAGGCCCGATAGGAGAAATATCACGACCCGACATTGCCCCTAGTTTTCTATCAAATAGGATATTTAATGGAAAACTATAAGTGATCCATGACTTTATTGGGTTTGATAGGATTGAAATAAGCCCAGATGAGACTTACCAAAGCCCAAACGGAAAATCGTGAGGCAATTTAAAAATCGAAAACCAATTGGAGAGCCCACCCGCTAAATGTTTAGAACTCAATCTGACGCAACCCTTTCAAATTCGTGATCATGATTGTCGATTTAATGTGCATCGCCTTGATTCTTTGTGTAACCAATCGATATATAAAAGGTAAATTTTACCAAATTTGTGATTTTACACCTTGATTTGAATTTCGGACCTTTGAGCTTTCTTCTTACCTCTCGAGCTTTCTTTCTCTTCTCTGCAAATCGTTAACAATGGCTTCTCAAGATTACGAGCAAAGGTCGTCCCTAACTTTAGTGACCTGCGATCAATGTCGTTCCTCCAAGCCCAAACCCCAAACAAAGACGCTTTTTTAAGCTTTGATCCGATAGCTATGACTACTAAGAAGAAATCGAAGCAACGAAACCCTTCCTAATCCTTCTACATTCTATAGGAGTAGGAAAGCGATGATTTCCACGCCAACACTCCTCGAAAAAGTCACGAGATTGATTTGAAGAAACTTCGAACTCGTTGCCATATTCCAGATACCCATTTGGTGAGAGCTCCTAGGTCTGAAGAACGGATGTATCAACGCCCTGAAGGATGGATGGCTGTTATGATGACCATCTTGGAGAAGGGAGTTCGGTTCCCTCTCCATGCTTTTATAGTGACTATCTTAGGGTTTCTGGGTGTTGGGTTTGCCCAATTGATGCCGAATTCTTACATTCATATTCTAGCATTCAGAGCCCTTTGCCACGAGCTGGGTGTTGAACCTACACTCGACTTCTTCTTTACTGTGTACAAGGTCAGCCAGTCTAGACAGAAAGGATTTAAGACCATAAGCAAACATTCTTCGAAAACAGAAGAGAAGTTAGACAGACGTTCATTGGTAAATACTCCTTCGAGTAACAAAGGATGGCATGAGAGGTGGTTTTTCGTCAAAGGACCCGAAATCATCTCTTTACCAAACTGGGCCACGGATGAGAAGATTTCTATCGACTTGGAGACATCTCTGAAGAACGTGAGTAGAGATGATAGAACTTTTGACAATTTCCGGGGAGGTGGAACTATAGACTTCTTTCCAAACAAGCGTGGTTATACGACCACAAACGTAAGTACGGATTTATTTTGTGAATATTTGAAAATTTATGTGATATGGATTCTGATGTAGAACTGTTAATCTTCTGTAGTAACTTTGATTAAACCGTCGTCTTCGGAGGTGAAGGACTTAGAGGATTTTATAACTGGGAAGTCGGTAGAAGCCACCGCCGACTCCTCACAACAGGAAGTCCCATCCGAAGATAATGTAGTCGGAAAATCTGCAGAGGTCGATGCTGATCCTTCTCAATCGGAAGCCTCCTCCAAATTCAAATCACCTACTGAGATACCAACTGTTGAAACACACTCTGTTGAACCTCAAACCCATGCACCCGTAGATGATGAACCCATTCTCTCGGAAGACGTCCTCCAGCCTCGTCGAAAGAGAAGAGCTACACGCAGACCTCGACCAATTTCCATCCCATCAGACTCCGAGGCCCTTTCTGAATCTGAACCAACTGTCAACCCAATATCACCAACTGTCGAACTAACACCACCCACTGTCGAACCAACAAAAGTTCGAGGAAGTTTATTAGACCTACCTGTAGATGCACGGAATCAACTTCTTCGGATGAAGAAGTTAAGAACCAAAATCATTCCTTTAACCCCCGAGGAGCTTAGAGTACCTTCTTCGAGTGTTCATCCCCAATGCACCCCAATGGAGACTCGAATCACAATGAAGAAGAACAACTGAACCATTGCGGTACCATCTCGAAAGAGAAAACAACCATCTAACAGCCAACCAAGCCTAACACCTGTACTTTCACTATCCGCGACCCCACTCCAGCTCGATCTCCCTCCCCTGAAAATATATACACAGATCCTTTTCCTACTCGTGACCAACCTATGTCTTCCCCCCCGAGGCCTTCATCACAAAATTTCCACGATGAGGCTATCGGAGCACCGACCTTGTGGCCTCGGTTCAATGTCAATTTTCCCTTTCAGCTCTTTGATGCCTTCGTTCAGGAAGCCGAAAACCATCGCTTCGATAACCATTCGAACGGGAATTTTCTTGATGAAGGCATGAGCTATCTTGCAAAGGTAAGTGTCAGTTTTCTTGGTTATGCATTTCTTTTCTTGTTTAAGTATCTGAAATTGATTGGATATTGTTTGAATATATGCAGGCAAATGCAGTCTTCGGGCGCTTACGTCCCAGATACATAAATGCTGAGTCTGATGAGGAGACTATAAGAAGGGAGAACAACATGTTGAAGGCTACATTGGCTCGGGAGAGAGATGAACACGAAGCCATTCTTCATGCCAATGAAGGCCTTCAGAGGGAATTGGCCCAAACCAAGGAGGATCTGAGGGAAACCTATGATGTGCTGAGCTCGGCCAGAGAGGAACTGAGGACGACAAAAGCCAGCGAACAAAAATTGGCTAACATGAATGTCAGTTTTGTTGCAGAGACCAAAGCTTTGAAGACTACCAATGAGGGGCTTCTTTGTAGCCAATCACGACTTAACAATACAAGTCGGCGGTCTTGGTGAAAAGTCCGTGAAGAAAAAGAAAAACACTCCTCTAAGCGTCGAAAGCTTCGTCACAAACTGAAAGCCTTAAAGGGACGAAGTCCTCCCTTAACTGAAGAGTTGCACAAGTAAATCTAGTCTGAATACCGGGCGTCCGAGGAGTTAAGTGCAGAAATACTTCGGATGTATTCAGATGGATATGAATTTTGTCAAAGTCGAGGCAAGGAAAAACTGGTTGCATCCCAATTGGATCTGGCCTTGCTTGACTCCGAAGATGAAAATAATGTGTGAACGAGATTGTACTGTTTTTTATCTTTAGAATTTTATGTAAAAATTTCCATCTTTTTCTGTAAACGGTTAAGTATTAATGAATAGTTAATTACATCACTTATGACTTTTGTCTTGATTTGCTTTCTATCGGTGTTTGATATCAATCAATTTGAAAAATGTATAAGCTCTTTCACAATTTTAACTTAAATTGTGACTCGAGATATGACTATGACAATTAAGTTGAGAAACGTAATGAATGGAATTTAATGAATCGAATCGAATGAGCCAAGAACTCAACACTAGAACAAAACAAAGTAATGTATACTTATCGTTTAGAAGTGTGAGATAGGTCATGTGTAAGGTGAATTAATGATCCTCCTTGCACCATCAAGATCTTGTTTACCGTTTGGAGGTAGAACAAGTATATAAGGACATTTGTTTACCACTCGGGGTAGAATAATTTTATAAGGGCCATGGAATTTATCTACCACACACGGGGTAACAAATTCATAAGGACACTCGACAATAATCTTTGCCATCGAATGGTCGTGAAGTCCGACCATACCTCCTTACTTGATGTCTTTTGTTTACCACTCATGATAAATCAAAATTAAAAAGGACCATGTAATTTGTCTACCACACAGGGTATAACAAAACCATAAGGACACTCATGCCGAAGAGGCTACCATCGAATGGTCAGCGAGTTCACCCCGTCCTCCTTACTTCGGTGCCTATTGATTTACCGCCCTCGGTAAAAGCAATATAAAAAGGACCATAGGATTTGTCTACCACACGGGGTAACAAATAAATAGGCTACCATCGAATGGCCAGCGAGTCCGACCATACCTCCTTACACCATTGTGAACTTAGTACAAAATAGGAAGAAGATCAGTTGTGAAAAAGTGAATTTTTATTGATCTTTGAAACAATCATATCTGAGACTTAGGTAAAGCCGGACTCGATCTCTACTGGAAATATTTCTGAAGTCTTCCAGCATGCCAAGTGTTCTTGATCTCGGACCCATCTAATGCCTTTAATCGATAAGTCATTGGCTTTGGTACGTCGATCACCTCATACGGCCCTTCCCAGTTCGGCATCAGCTTTCCCGTGTTCTGAGGCGTAGATGCTTGACTTCTCGAGGGATGAAGTCCCTACTTCAAATCTGCGAAGCTTGGCTCCTTGTTGTAATGCTTAGCTCTTTCTTCGTTGGTAAGTTTGCCGACTTGATCAAAGCCACCTCTCGACTTCTTCTAGCGAGATCCAAGTTGACCTTAATCCTTCTTCGTTATAAAGCTCTTTAAATTGACTAACTTAGAAGACTTGGGGATCCAATCTCGGCTGGAACTAAGGCGTCGATTACCATAGGCCAATCGAAAAGGTGAATCCCTGTTGTAGTCCTCGGTGTGGTCCGAAAGCCCATATCTGTTGAGTAGTTCCTCGACCATCTTCCTTTAGCTTAAATCGATCTGCGCTTGATCCCATTCGGCGATTTACATTTGTCACCTCAACTTGCCCGTTTGATGTGGATGAGCCACAAAAGTCTTCTTATCTTTGAACCCCAACTCCTTTAAAAATCCTTCAAATTTTGATCCTGAATGGCGTCCAGTTGTCCGATATCACCACTTTAGGAATTCCGAAGCGAAATACTACGGACTCTTTCATGAACTTCAAGCACTCTTGCTCCGTTATCAACCGAAGTGGCTTCGCCTCTACCCACTTGGTCATGTAATCAATAACAACTATGACAAAACTGACTTGACCTTTTGCTTTCGGCAACGGACCCAATATATCAACCCCCTAGACAGCAAAGGGTATAGGAGATAAAATTGAGTATAGCTCTTCTGGTGGCTGATGTGGGATCGGAATGTTGAGCTGGCATTTTCACACTTCTTGACATACTCTGTAGCTTCCTTGAAAATTGTAGGCCAATAGTATCCCTGTCGAAGTACTTTATAAGCCAAAGACTTGGCAGCCATATGATCACCGCAAATACCCTCGTGGACTTCCCGAAGAGCATACTCAGCTTCAGACGGAACCAGACACTTCAATAATGGTGACGAAAATGCCCTTCGATAAAGATCCCCATCAATAAGAACAAAGTTGACACTCTTGTACTTGATCTTCTTTGCCAGCATCTGATCCGAAGGAAGGACGCCATCTGCCAAATATTCGATGTAGGGAGTCGTCCGGCGGTTAGATCGTTCGATACACATCAAACTTCATCTTTGGATACTCAATTTTTGCCGAAAACTTCCAAATAAACCGATCCATTGAAAACATCTGCGCATCCGTAGTGGCCCGATTTGACGGTCATCGACAATGGAATTGTCGTTCGCTCTATGCCACGAAACTTCATAAAAAAAAAAATCTTGAAGTCGATCTTTTAATTACGCCAAATACTTGATCATCCCGGTCCCACGAGCTTCATAATCTCCAAGACGGTTGTTTGACGACCAATGAGAGTCATTTGTAAATGATCGACTTCGGACTTCTAGACTCTTCGCCATCGAACTCCTGCTAGCACTTTGCTTCATACTCGGCCTCGTTGTTTGTTGCTTTGAATCCAAATCTGATTGCTTGCTGCACCTTGAATCCCTCCGGACTTGTCAAGATAATCCACCTTACTAACATTCACCGTAGAGGACCCATCTGCATCTGACGTCCATGTATTACGACCGTGCTTGAAGAAAAAAGCAATCGCTTTCGATCGGACGTCTCGACCTCTGGCGGCTCGGCATCTGCTTGGTGAGCGAACATTCCACCATAAAATCGGCGAGGCGACCTTTGATAGCGGTTCGGGGATGGTATTCGATAAAAATTGGGATAATTCCATAGTCCATGCTTCTTAACCTCCCCGAAATTTACGGCTTGCTCATCACCTTCTTGATGGTTGGTCATCCGTGTGAGCGACCCGAGCCGACCTTGAAAATATTGTCGAAGCTTTCGGCTAGCAGGATTATCAAAGCAAAGGCAAATTTTTCAATATTTGGGTACCTGGTTTCAGCATCTCGTGGGGCGTGGCGACATAATAGGCCGGGATCTTTGCTTCCATTGACCTCTCCCAAACCAAAGATTGCTCCAACCGCCAACGAACTCGCTGTAAGGTACAAATACAAGGTCTCTGGGGGCGAGCTTCACTAATAGAGGAAGCGAGAAAGCGGATATGTCTTTATGCCTTGGAAGGCGTCTTCACACTCCAAAGTCCACTGAAACGTCTTCGCATTCTTCGTCCCCTTCAGTGTGTCGAAGAACGGCAAGCACCTCTCTGCAGACTTGGACATAAACCTCCTCAGAGCTGCAATCCTGCCAGTCAGATGTTGGGCGTCTTTAAAGGACCGAGGAGTCTTCATGTCAAGAATAACCTGGATCTTCTCCAAATTGGCTTCAATGCCCTTTGACTGACCGGATAACCGGGAACTTCCTGCCAGAGTCCGAAGGTACACTTTGTTTGGATTGAGCCTCAACTTGTGGTGACGAGTATGATCTAAAAGCATTCCTCCGGATCATCCAAATGCTTTTGAACATCATATGCTTTTCACGATCATATCATCCACGTATACCTCCATGTTCTCTCCCAATTGCCTCTCGAATATGATATTCATCATTCTTTGGTAAGTGGCTCCGGCATTTATAAGGCGAAAGGTCATCTTCTTATAGGCGTACTGCCGAGCGGTTGTGTAATGAATGTTGTCTTCGGAATGCCCTTCTTGCACATGGAAATTTGATGATAACCTGAAAAAAAATCCATAAAGCTTAGTAATGCATACCCCAAAGTGGCATCGATGAGTTGATCAATATGGGGTAGAGGATAAAAATCCTTCGGACAAGCTTTATTCAGGTTGGTGTAGTCGATGCAAACCCACCATTTTCCATTCTGCTTTTGCACCAACACTACATTAGCCATCCACTGTTGGTAGTCGATCTCAAAGATGAAGTCAGCAGCTATCAACTTAGCAATCTCCTCATCAATGATCCTCTGACGCTTAGGTGAAAAGATCCGCCTTTTCTGCCGAACTGGCTTTCTTGATGGATCTACCTCCAATCTGTGCTCGGCAATCTTTCGGCTAATTTCAGGCATATCTTGTGGTTCCCATGCGAAAATGTCCGCATAGCAGCGAAGGAGCTCCATAAGGTTTGTCCGAAGAGGTTCTGGTAGACCCGAACCAATCTTCATTATTTTGTCTTTCTTTCCGATGATCAGCTCGATCTCCTATGTCTCCCCTGCAGGAATAACCAATGGCTCCGAACTGCTTTCAGTGAAGGGCTCGATCTCAATTGCCATAGTTTGTTTCTGTTTGCTGACTCCTACTCCGAAGGAAATAACAACATTCCGATAACAGCATCGGGCTAGATCCAAGTCCCCTGTTACCTCTCCGACTCCGTGTGCTGTGGAGAACTTGATCTTGAAGTGAGGAATAGAAGTCATAGCTTGGAGAGCGGTCAGTGTAGGCCTTCCCATTATGGAATTGTAAGCCGAATCTACATGCACAACATAAAATTTACATGTTATTTTTACCTTCCGAGGAGGCGATCTTAGAAAGACCACTTTGGGGAGTTCAATAGTGCCTGCAACTTTGACTGGATCGTTGCTAAAGCCGTATAAATGAGCCTCCTGCCCGACCTCCATCTTTTGCCCATCAAGATACATCTTATGATAAGCATGGGCATACAGAATATCCACGAAGACCCGTTGTCTATCATCATTCGTTTCACATCTCAAGAACCCACTTGTCTTAGTGATCACCAACGCTCCTTCATGGGGTTCGATGGGCTCAGAAGGATAATCTGCATCGGTGAAGGATATAGCGGTCCCGAAAATAGTGCATCGGCCTTGGGGAGCACCATACCACGGACATGACCAAATCTAGGTATCCTCTCCTCTTCTTCCTACCAACTTCCCTGCTGTCCCTCTGGTGATTACATCAACAACGTGCCTTGGTGGCGGTGATTTGGAGGAGGTTGTATGGGGGGAGGTTTTTGAAGCTGTATGAGCAGTGCGATTGACATTTTGTTGATCTTGTTGGTCTCTCCGACCCACATATTGAACCAACAAACCACTTTGAACCTTCCTCTCCATAAAATCTTTCAAATTACAACACTTTCATTAGTGTCGTGACACGTGACTTGATGATAGCCACAATATTTTCAGTATTGCCTTGTCACGGCTTATAGTTATCACGAGGTGGCTTCAAGAATGGTACGGTTCTGATCTGATCCAAAATTACTGACCTTTCCGTATTCAGTTTGGTGTAAACCTTATTCACCTTTGGGGCGGAAACAGGTGGACGACTACTTCCCTTTCGCCATGAATTGTTGTACTTTTTCGAACTACCCTCTGGCCGATCATTATACCCCCCGCCATCTTCCTCTGATCGCCTTCAGCCTTAGGCGTATCTGCCTCTTTTATTTGGTCCGAAGAAGGGCGTTTTAGGCTATTCATAACCTCCTCCACGACAATATAACCTTCTGCCTTGTCAAAAGCTTCTGCTAAGCTCTTCGGGTGGTGGAACATCAACTTCTTCACCAGCTTTTCCGACTTCACCAGATCTAGCCCATTCTGAAACAACCCTACAGCTTGAAGATCGTTGAGGTCGGACACCTGACCAACTGCTTCCCTGAACCTCTTCACATACTGGCTTAAAGACTCGTTGGTGAACTGTCTGACTTGTGCTAAAAACATGTAGGCTTCCCCCTTCTTCGGTTGCTCCCAAAGCGGACATGAAACTTGTCACAAAGCTCGGTCCAAGAAGAAATTAAATCTGACGGTAAAGTCCCCATCCACTGTCTCGCATCCTTTCTCAAAGTGGTGACAAACGTGTGACACTTGGCAGCATTGGTAAAATCATAATAATCCATCAGCCGGTCGAACGCCTGGCTATGGTCATAAGGGTCCCCAGACCCATCGTAACTCTCCATCCGAGGAAACTTCTTGGTGATATCTGCCTTCTCCTTAAAGATATCCGAGGAAAAAGGTGACGCCTTTTTTCCCGAAGTGTCCTTCACCTGTTGCACCTCAATTTAAGCGCTTTTAAGCTCCTTGATTCTTTCACGGAAAATCCACATCTTACGGCGCGAGGAGACTTCTCTCTCTGGACAAACTTACGCTCCCGAACAAACTGACCTCTTCTATCTGACCCTACTTTGCCATTTGTTAGACTTACGGATCTACTCCGGCGTACAACTCTATCCTCATGACGAGAATACTCACGCGATGATGCTCTCTCTTACGGTTTACAGCACGATCTCCCTCGACACGCTCATTTGCACGTCGTCGTCTCGATCTTTGAGAACCAACGACCATCGGTTGCCTTCTTGAGGCCACGGGAGTTCTGCTCCTCGACCTCCTTACATCGTGAGGAACGATTCCTAAACACGTGTATAGAATGCTCCGGCTCTTTCCCCTCTCGTCGTTGCATCTCCTTATGCTTACTCTGTCTTTCGGACTGAACATGACTGGATGCTTCGTCCCTTAATTTTGCCACCCGAAGCATCTGTTCGGCTATATCTTCCCTCTGTTTTAAAAGGACTTCGAATGTGACGACCCCAAAATAGGTCCATTCCATCCAACCCATTCTGAGTCGCCAAATATATGATAAAAACAACTACAACTTTATTACAACAATTGTCGTGCAAAATACAACAACACATATCTTTGTGAGTTTGGATACAAATATATACCAATCAGTCGACGTCACAATGACACCTTACATAAAGGTATAGTCAAAAACTATTTTAGAAATTAGAATCTTTAGAAGTGCTCAAGAAAACCTTCGTATACGGGAGGCCCATGCTTTTAGGTTATGGTAGATATCATATGGCCACGAAATTATCCTTGGTTGACCAACAGGACACCAAAAGAAAAATGAGAATTACTATCATATTCTTCCCAATGGTGAGTCTTCTCTTGATATATCATTATCTCCACTTGTCTCTAATTGGGTATTATACTCCAAACAAACACCAAGATTATATAGGTAGTGCTTGTAAATATACTCAAAGAAGTGGATGAAACTGACCATGTCTTATGATAACATGAGTTTGTATGTCATTAGACATCTTGTATGATAGTGACAAAACACCCTTCCAAAGTTGGGTTAGCTTCACCCTATTTAATTCACCAAAATAACTATTAAATGATGTATAAAATAGAACACACTAAAGTCCTAAATAAAATTATTTCCATACTCTTTAGGGAGAACCTCAACAACTATGAATTCACCGATTACATTCCCTTTATCCCCGCCAACCCATTTACACTTTTATTACACGAAAGGAATTGTGAAACAAAAGGGTGAAACACAACTAGCTCAAGAAGAATATTATGACTAAAGATAAATAAATTATCAATAGTCTTCATCGATGTCATAAATCGAGATTTAGAACATATGGTAGATGATAAAACTTTTCAACCATAGTTGCGATGGAACGAAGCGATCCATTAGAAGAGTCAAAATAGACCATAAAATCTATTATCTTCTCCATGTTAAAAGTCCACCAACAATGTTTTATCCTCAAACATCAATCAACAATTCATGTCCCCGATCACGTGTATAACTTCATAATCGTAATTGTAGTTCTAAATTCCTTTCCTCATCCAAGACAAAGATAATTTTATCACTTGTCTTTACTCGAAACATCAAAGATCATGGTTATACAAAATCACAGGTTCATGTTCAAAATCATACTAATAAATTCATCTTTGCACTACTACCAAAGATATTCATCAACAGCTTCATCTTTATACTACAAAGCTAAAGATATTCATCAACAGTCATCTTTGCATTCAGAGCCAAAGATATTCATCAATAATTCATCTTTGCACTTCTATAGGCTAAATGTGGCGCCCCCCAATAGGTATACACAACACCCATTCCGAGTCGCCAAATACATGGTACAAGAAGCAAACTACAACTTCAATAATACAAATGTCGTGTGAAATACGTACAATATATACTGTGAGTTTAAATACAAATATTATCTTCTGAGACAATATCTATACTCAAATAAATCCTCATCACATTTATTGACACATTATTTTACAAAAATGGTGAGGACTACTAAACAACTCTCTCTAGAACCTTCATTCCATACCCAGAACTAGTACTCGCCACATTCTCGCCTCCCGAGAAGAAAAAAATGGAACAACAAGGAAAAGGGTGAGCTCAACTAGCCCGAGAAGAATATTATGACTAAGATAATATCAACAAATTATCGTTAGTCTCCAACAGGGAAAAATCGATAGAATACAATAGACAACAAGTTTCGGATCAATATTCATGTGAAATAATAATTCATAGAAGAGTTACGTAGAGAATGAAATCTACTATAATCTATGAATTTAACAGATCCATCATCAATATTTTATCCTCTGTAACATCAATCAATATTCATCTCAAATCAAATATTCATCTTTTACTGAGCCAAAGATATTCATCAATCGATCATGTTCATCTCAACACTGTTCATCTTTGCACTAAAGGCCAAAGATATTCATCGATCTATCATGTTCATTTAAACACCGCTTTCATCTTTACTACATGCCAAAGATATTCTTCGAAATCATTCATCTTTTGACTACTGTGCCAAAGATATTCAATAATATCATCATTTAAGGCCGAGGATGATGAAAAATATTTTTAAAGAATCTAATCCAAAGGAAAACAAAATGACAAGGATTAAGGATTAAGGATTCAGTACTTTGTTTTATCCATGTCCAACAATACCTCAAAAATAATCATAGTGGTGTAAAATTCAAGAATGATCAAAACATGGATACTGATCAAGCTTTAGTATCCAAAATAGATATTTTGGACGAAAAGAAGAAATTTTATTTTTGATGAATAGTCTTTAGATATCGTGAATAGTCTTCAGTATCGTGAATAAGAAACTCACACCAAAAGATAGAAATTCCACAAAAAAAATTTTTTTCACTTCATGAATAGTACTTTAGTGAATAAGAACTCATGAATAGTAACTCATGAATAGTAACTCGTGAATAAGTAACTCATGAATAGTAACCCCTTAGCATGAAAAAGTTCCAAATTTGATAAAACTTGGATCAACATTTCAAAGATAATGATATTGAAGAAATAATATCATTACGAAAAAATAATATCCCTTACCTCAAAGAATCGATTATTTCTAAGGAAAGGCTCAAGTGATCTTGAATGAAACTTGTCTTTGAATAAAGAACTCTCAAAGTATCTAAATACTCACAAAATACGCTCGATAATATAGAGAGAGAAAAGAAAACTTTGTTTCGGTGTGATTTTCAATTCTAACTTAGCCCTCTATTTATAGGAAAATGTTAGCCTTACCGGCCAGACTTGACTGCTACTGATGGCTTTACTTCGCTACTATTGCCACCCACCACATTTGAAATAAAATTCAGCATATTTTTCACCAACCACAAGTGGGGCCCACTCAATTCTAGAATTTTCCACCAAAATCAATTATAACCCTACTTTTCCTAATCAAACACCTCTTAAAATTTATAACAAATCATTCGTTCATTTTAACGGTTCAAAATTTGTGGACATATACTCAACTTATATATGTATAACATATCCAAAAATTACAACGATCGAATCTCATTTGATTAAATATTATAACTCACACAATAAAGCTATAATAACACCGATTTGATCTTTTAATACCTCCAATCCGGCAAAAATACAAATAAAACATCTCAAAGATTAATTCCTTCATTAATAACCACATAAATAAATCCATCATTTATATTCATATAAAATAAATATTTCCTTATCATATGAATCAATAATTAATTATTCACAAATAATATTACGAATCACAATTATGAATAACCAGTAGTTCCTGTGAAAGGGGGCTTTCAATAAGGATCTCTCCTTACTGGGCGCCTTGATTAGGTGACCAAACCTCTCCTAGATGTAACTTTCTAGACATTGCCAATAATGTTATCTAATAATATTATTCAAATAATATGAATTATTGATCCGATAATGGGAATATCATTGTGCGTTGACAATTATTGAACAACAATAATATAAAATATCAACGCAGCAATTATTAAATCAATAAAATAAAATATTGAATAAAGAATTCATGTGAAAATTATTGAGTAGTGCCATCTTACGTAAGGATCAATAATTCAACAATATGCAGGCAATACCGTGCTTCTTCATGCGAACCAATGCCAGACATCGATTTTAACCACCGGGTATTCCAACGGTCTTAATTGTAATAACTACGCGTTATTTTTAACCAACTTATATTTGTCGCTTTTCCTCATCCAATCGCTTTTCCGGATTATGGGCCCACACATTTGCTACCAGTCGCATTTAATATTCCCCGACAAGATTTAATATTCCACGACCAAACGAATATTCCCCACAAATAACAATGAATATTTTATAACCACTGCTTATTTTGAAATATTTGCGTATTTAACCCTTAACTATCCACATTAATCAAATCAACCCTTACTATTTCAAAATAATAAATAAAGGAAATTCCTTTTTATTTAAAAAAATTTCGGGGTCTTACACTAAAGATATTCAACAACAGGTCATCTTTGCATTACGAGCAAAAGATATTCATCAATAATTCATCTTTTGCACTTTCTGAAGCAAAGATATTCATCAACAAGTCATCTTTGCACAACGAGTCAAAGATATTCATATATCAAAAGAAATACATAATCATTTCGAAGTTATATAACAATAATTATAACCATGTTGATCAATTCACCTTGCACTTAAGCTAAAATATTCATCAGAATTGAATGGTCAATGATCATACCACCAACAATTCAACTTTTGCACCATTGCCAAAGAGAACCTATAGTCACGATCATACCAATAATCTACCCATCTTTACACTCAAGTCAAAGAGAAATATTATCATTAGGGTTATAAGAATGTTATATAAAAACAATATAATCAAAACATGGTTTTAATTTCAAGAGTAAGATTCATAAATCAACGATAATTTGGTCAAAGAAGAAACCAATTTGTCGTGATTAGACTTCGTGATTCGTATATAGTCTTAGTATCGTGCGTAATAACTCTCGATACGAAAAGATAAAGTTTCATAATAAAATTCATATCCATATTTATAACACCTTAATCCAAATGTTATAAATCACTTAGAAATCTCATAATCTAATATTATTAATATTACAATAATATTTTAATCATTTCTTAAACTTATAAATAATTCAATCCAATTATTTACACTTTAATAATTAATGCATTTAATCATCTAAAAATGCCAAACTCATAAGATTTCATCATCATTAACCAAAACCCTCATAAAAATCAGCGATATACCTCATATATGATTTTCAAGCCAATAAATCATATTTTCCAATTTTCTTACTTCACATAACATATTTAATTCATTTACTCATAACTAGAACATTTTCATGAAAAAATACTAAATCAGTTCCAAAATATTTCTTTTCTGAATTTAGCATAACATAGTCCCATATTGAACATATATTTTCTCAAAATTTTAAAAATTCACTTACTATTTTTCATATGGCCAAAACCACCGAATATTTAAACATTTATCATAAATTATACTTTTATCCAAAAATTCTAAAATTAATACGGCATACTGATATTATATAGATGTACTCCCAATAAAAATTTCATCAATTTTGGAGTTAATCACAAGGAGTTATAAATAGTTACTTTTAAAATAGTCTTTTCTCATAAAATCCATAACTCCTAATCTATACATCCAAAAATCGCCATTTTGGACACGATCTACAAAACTCATCAAAATATCATTTCAAATTTTTCCAGAATTTTGAAGCTTCAGAAAAATTTCGAAACTAAAACATAATAACCCTTAAAATCCTTACTATCCCTTACCTCAAAAGTAGTAGATTTACGACTAGAATAATAACGAAGCGAACTTGCACCGTATAGCAATACTCAAAGTATACTCAAAATACTCACAAGAATAAACTTCGATAATATAGAGAGAAAAAACTTCAGTTTACGGTGTGATTTTCAATTCTAACACAAGCACCTATTTATAGGAAATTGCTTAGAACACCAAAAGCGAAAATTGAATATAATATTAATATAATTATAAAAATTTTCCTTAGCCCACCTTTTGGTCAAAAACACCAGCCACACATGTTAATGATGTCCAAAAAAAAATACAAAAACGTTTTTCAACAAAATAATTTAAACTCCAAAAATCAATTCACACCGATATATAAAAACTCAATAATTCACAATAAATAGCTCTTTTATCGGAAAATTTGAATCTACGCAATTTTTATAGGAAATTCAATTCTCTACAACTTTACGGAAGAAAGTTTTTCCAAATTCCAAATAGAAATTGACCAAAATCCACAAACAGTCGATTTTACTGATCTATCATAAATTTTCAATTCAAGAAATGGATCCACCAACACACAAAACATGTGTTAAACATTTAATGCCACAAAAATACTCTTCCTCCTCATATACTCATATATCCCACATTCATTATAAAAATATCACTAATTAATATATTATTAAAATAATATATTTAAATGAATTATTTTATCGAAAAAGATAAAATATTAATTTTCAACAATTGTCACATTAAAAATTTTCTCCATCTATATCCACATAAAATCAATATTTTCCTCATCATATAAATCAATAATTAATTATTCACAAATAATATTACAGAATCACGAGATTGTGACCGGTAGTTCCTGGAAAGAGAGGGCTTTCAATAAGGATCTCTCCTCTTCTTGGCGCAAGAATTAGGTGACCAAACCTCTCCTTAAACAGAACTTTCTAGGCATTGCCAATAATGTTATCCAATAATATTATTCTATAATATGAATTATTGTCTTATAATGGAAAATAATGTGTCGTGACAATTATCAAACAACAATAATGTAAGACCCCAATTTTTTTTAAATAAAAGGAATTTCCTTTATTTATTATTTTGAAATAGTAAGGGTTGATTTGATTAATGTGGATAGTTAAGGGTTAAATACGCAAAATATTTCAAAATAAGCAAGTGGTTATAAAATATTCATTATTATCGGGAATATTAGTTTTGGTCGTGGAATATTCAATGCGTCAAGGAATATATTAAGTAACCAAGCAACCATGTGTGGGCCCCATAACGGAAAAAGCGATTGGATGAGAAAATGACAAATATAAGTTATTTAAAATAACTTGGTAATTATTACTGAATTATCTTGTTGGAATACCCGTTGGTTTAAAACACACTAATACGCTGCTGCGTTGTTGAAGAAGACACGGTATTGCATCAATTATTGATCCTTACGTGAAGGCACTTCTTTCGATAATTGTTACGTGAATTCTTTGTTCGATATTTTATTTTATTGATTCAATAATTCATTGCGTTGGTATTTTATATTATTGTTGTTTGATAATTGTCCTTTTAAAGATTTTCCAATATCGGATCAATAATTCATATTATTTGAATAATATTATTAGATAACATTATTGGCAATGTCTAGAAAGTTACATAAGGAGAGGTTTGATCACCCATGTGAGACCCCATTTTTATCAATAAAGATTTAAATTTTGTCGAAATAATTTTTAATATTATGGTGTGAATTTGAGATAATATTATAGTTGTGGGTAGTATTTATAAATTTTGCAAAGTATGCAAGTGGTTATATTATATTGAGATTGGTGGTTTTTATTAATATTCGCATAACTACCAATCAATCATTGGTGGACCCTAATAATGTAATTATTGTCGGATTGAGAAAACGACAAAAATATTTTATTGAAATAACGGCGGAAGTTTTACCGGTTGATCTTGTTGAACTACTCGGTAGTAAAAATACGAGAATCGTGTGTAGTTGCGTAAGAAAGCGCACGGTATTGATTATTGATCTTTATATGTGAGAAGTCACACCGGTTTGATTCCATTATTGTCGATTAATAATATGAATTATTATAGCGATAATGACGTTTTGTTTTATTCAGATTATTAACGTAATAAAATGAAACATCTTTTATATAAAATAGAATACTTTATTAAAGTTATTCTATAAATAGAATATATTATATTTTATTATGCGTAGTGTTGCATAGTATTTTTGCATAGTGTTTTGCATAAAATAAGTTTTGCATAAGAAAATGTTTTTATATAAATAGAATATATTATATTTTATTTAAAAGATTTTTCTTTAAATATGGACCGGTCAGATTAAAGTAAATCAATCTGATCGTTCATGGATTAGTTACTATTGCATTCCATTTTCTATAAATGCTCATTCCTTCATTATTTTCTTATTAATTCATTGAAACTCTAGAGAGAAATCAGAAAAGCTATCATAACTTTATATATAACTATTATTTCTTGGCTACTATATTCATATCTTTTACCTATACTGTTATTCTTTCTTTTTATAGAACTTTCCATTCCATTCTTTATTTCTCATTGGAATAACTTTTGTAATCTGGTATACGCTACCTCAGTGATACGCGTATGACATTACCTATTACTTGGTGACATTCTTCTTCATATATATTTCATTGAACATCCTTTACATGCGTATTGTTTTACGGACATGGTTTCGTTTTTTATTATTACATTGGAACATCCAACATCACATGCATGTTTTACACCTGACTGGTTCCGTCTTTATCATTTCCATTGGAATATCCTATCATGTGTTTTACAGGATCGGGTTCCATCTTTATTATTACATTGGAACATCCTGCTTGCATGTGAATTTCACGACTTTCAGTTCCGTTATTATTATTACATTGGAATAACTTTTGTACATGCGCCAATCGCATGCGTGGTGATTTCTTTTGTTATTCCATTCTTTATTATACCCAGGTTGGTTAAAACTTTGACTTATATACTCCATGAAATTAGTAGAATATCCTTGATATTTGCGTTTCATCCAATATCTTTTCACGGAAATATTCTTCGATCATTCTTGAATTTTACTTTCACTGAAACGATGATATGTTGACAATTTGGGCGTTAATAATTCATGGATTAAATAATTCTTGAACTTGTTTTATTGAATTATTATGTCATTGTCATCATCCTCATGTTATATTATGTTATCTTTGGCTTACGTGCGTAGATGAACTTAGTATGATTATGACCGAGGATCATTCGGTATAATCATGACTTGATATAAATGATGTGACAAAAAGTCCTCGGTGGCACAGTAATGCGATGATGGATAGTTTTGGTATGATTATTACCAGGGTGATTCGGTATAGTCATGACCATTGATAATTTGATGAAAATCCTTGGCCGTGGTACGGGGATGATTAGATGTGGTGGTTTATTTATTAAAAATTTGAGTCTCAAATATAAAATTGATGAAAACCTTTTAAAACCTAAAAGATAGTAGACTTTATTCTCTACTTGACTCTTTTAATGGATTGCTTTATTCCATTATGATTAAACCGTTTGTCTATTGTATTTTATCGGTTTAACATTGAAGAAGCTAATGATAATTTATTACGCATTATCTTAGTCATAATATTTCTTCTTGGGCTAGTTGAGCTCACCCTTTCTTTCTTTGTTCTCTTGAAAATGAGAACATAGGCGGGGACGAGTCGGGGAACGAGTAATGGTCCGAGGATAGCATTAGTAGTCCTCACTATTACGTGAAATAGTGTGATAATAGTTGTAATGAGGACTCCTTTTGAGTTTGTATAATATCTAGTAGATAATATTTGTATTCAAACTCACGCTTTATGTCGTATTATACCACGGCAGTTATATTAGTAAGTTGTATTTGAATTTATGTACCATGTAAGTGGCGACCCAAGATGGGTGACGTATACCTAATTTTGGGGGCGTCACGGTTGGTATCGAAGCTTAGGGATATGATCCACGGTTAAGAGGTGAGAATAGTACTAGGAGGGAGGCAGAATTCCTTCGCTAGTATGACCTACCAAAGTTTATTTGGTATTTAATTGGTCGGTCGAGTATAGGGATAATATGTGATATGTTAATTAACCCTTATTTTGTGGCGGTGTTTGAAAATGGCATCCGAGAATGTTGAGAATAGCAATGGAGCACGAGAGACCGCTTGATTCTCCACAGATCAATAATCGGGATAATGTACAACGGGGATGGCGATAATCCTCCTGTAAACAACAACACCGATCAATCGATTGACTAACGACGAGTGCGTTTAAGAGGTTTTAGAATTCATGCAACATCGGTAAAGACTCTCATCCAAAACGTGGGTGGAAACACGAAAACTCTCGGCGATCCCGCATTAAACAATTCAAGGAGTGGGGACCACCGGAGTTTAAGGAGAGCAAAACCACTTACAGGCGGAAGCATGGATAAAGAGATTACCAAGATATTTGATGTCTTGGGATGCTCCAGAAGCAAAAGTTCCTTTTACCGCTTTTATGTTATGTTGCGGAGAGGCGGATTCTTGGTGGGAATCGGTAAAAGCGTACTCGACTTCTTTGTCTTGAAGATATCTTGGGAGAAGTTCCAGAGTCATTCAACGACAAATACTTTCACAAAGTATTCGCCACATGAAGGAGGTGGAGTTTATCAAGTTGGAACAAAACAATATGGCCGGTGTCCTAATCTGAGGCAAAGTTTGCGGAGTTATCACGGTTCGTCCCCACTTGGTAGATAATGAAGAGAGAATGGCGCGAATGTTTTAAGAGGTTTGAAGCGGAGATACGTCAACATCTTATTTCTCATAAATTGTGTTTTTATTCGGATGTTGTAAATAGGGCTCAATTAGTGGAGCGCGATAACGAGTCAACCTTACTAAAAGAAAGTAGCCGTGAAAATTATAATACCAAATGAGTAGAATATCGAGCGGTGACAACAAGCATGGAGGGAATCAACGGGCGGAGATATGGTAACCACATCTGGTGGTAATCGAGGCCAAAACAATAAGAATGGACATTTCAAGAAAAGGAGATTCAACAATGATGGAAAGACGTCGACGACAAGCCAAAGACTGTTGTTAAGGAAGGAGAAGGACCACCTTATTATATGCTTCAAATGCGGAGGAGAGGGACACATCGGTCCAACTGCGCCATGCAGTCAAAGCATGTTATAATTGTGGAAGAGAGAAGTCAACTTAGCTCGATTTTGTGATTTCTTGAAGACAAATTCAACTAGGATGGAGGCACCAAAGGTCATCCCCCTGACAAACCAAAGCCGATAGTTTAAGAGAGGCGTTTTTTTCGTGACGAGGAACACGAATAAAATTATCACGGGTAAGTTAATCATAAGCTCTTGCGAAGTCTATCTGAGTGTTGAATACCGATTCTACCCACTCTTTTATTTCACCTAGTTGTGTTCAACGTTTAAATTTGATTAGAAGAAGTTAAACTTTGACTTATTGGTTGAAACTTCGTTAGTAGGAACCTTCGTTACCTCCAATCATTTATTAATCTTGTTGTTTCAAATAAACACTTTCACGTTACTGTCGATATTATCTCTTTGAAAATACTTACCTTTGATGTGATTTTAGGAATCAATTGGTTAACTACTCATTATTCTTTTGTAAGGTTGTTAGCTTTTCATATTCTAACCAACCAAGTATCTGAATTCAAAGTAACCAAACCCTAAAGTTAATCACTGTTATATCAAGCCATAAGTAAAGAGCCCCGATCCTTTCGTTGTTGACTTCCTTGTGTGGAATGCACCGAAGCCGGACTTTCTGTAGGCGACATCGTGAATGAAGATGGCAAGGTTATAGGTATCATTGTGAGGTGTTATCTAGGTTAAGGGATAGAAGTCACAGTTGGTATCGATGTGACGTCTTATCCAAGTCTTGGATGAGAGTCACAGTGTTGAATGATATTTCTATCATTAATAAATTTCTTGGCGTATTCTTGAAGATTTCCTAGCCTACCCTAGGCGTGAAATCGAATTTTGTATTGACCCAAAGACAAAACCTATTTCTTAAACCTCAAATATTTCTTCAACTAAAATGAATGAGTTTACGTGGTTTATGATGAAAGTCATAATAAAAGCATTGGACTAATGAAAATCATGGGTATATGAAGTATTAGTAAGTGTTATGATGAGTTATGTGGTTATTATGTGAAAACATGAAAGTTTCTTAGAAATCACAAAGGGTTGAAAAATCAGATTTTGGTGAAAAAGCGTAACATGAAATTCAATAGACCATATCTCCTATTATATTTTGAATTTTTGAATGTGGTCAAGACCTAGAGTTAGAACTATGAGTTACCTAACTAATTCAAGTGGAATTACTGGAAAAGGTGTTGTAGATTTTTGTGTGGACTGATTTTAGCAAAGGAGTGCAAAGCTGTAAATTTCAAAATGCTACTTTCTTCAAACTTTAAGGGGCTGTTTCGGCCACTTAAATTATGAGAAAAATTCTGGCCTTTTGGGACATGAAGGTATATGGTATAAATTATCTCCTGTCCAAAAATGAGCTCATTCGACTTAAAATGAGCAAGTTATGACTATTTCAATATTTAGGTTTTTAAAAAACGCTATAACCGGAGTTCTATAACTCAGGTGACCATGAAATTTAAACTAGAAGCTCACGTTAACATGTGTAAGGTCCTGCCAAGATTTGGGAATTTTGGAGTTAAACTTGAGGTAGCTAATTTCTTAAGGAATTAATTAGAAATTGATTTATGAAAATAGTAAATGAATTTTAAAAATTCCGAGAAAATATATTTTCATTATGGGACTATATTATGCTAAATCCCAGAAAAGAAATATTTTTGGGACTGATTTGGTATTTTTATGAAAATAGTTTAATTTACGAACATATGAGTTAAATATGTTATGTGAAGTAATAAAGTTGAAAATAGGATATTATGGCTAGAGAATCCTATATAGAGTATATGCATATTTTTTGAGAGATTTGATAATTGGTGATGATATCTTATGAGTATGGCATTTTGAATGATTAAATGCATTATATGGTAAAACGTAAACAATTAAGATAAATTGTTTATAAATTTAAGAAATGATTAAAATATTGTTATAATATTAATGATATTAGATTATGAGATTATTAAGTGATTGATAACATGGGGATATTCTTGAATCTGGATAAATTATATTATAAATGTTTAATATTTATCCTTTATCTCATTTGATTGATTCTTTATATCATTATCCTCATGCTTATATTATGTTGAAAGTCATCTCGTGGCACATGGTCGTAGATGGACTTGGTATGATTATGACCGAGGGATTGTTGGCGGTATAATCATAACCAGTAATTGAAAACACAATTATCTTTAGTAGTGCATGGATAATTTATGGTGATGGATACTAATGAATACCACGATTATCTTTGGTAGTAGTGCATGGATAATTCGTGGTTGTGATACTAATGAATACACAATTATCTTTGGTAGTAGTGCATGGATAATTTGTGGTCGTGGATATTAATGAATACACAATTATCTTTGGTAGTAATGCATGGATAATTTGTGGTGGTTAATCTTAATGAATACTACGATTATCTTTGGTAGTAGTGCATGGATAATTCGTGGTCGTGATATTAATGAATACAATTATCTTTGGCCGGTAGTGATGTGGATAATTTGTGGTCGTACTTAATGAATACACAATTATCTTTGGTAGTAGTCGTGGATAATTTGTGGTCGTAATCTTAATGAATACACAATTATCTTTGGTAGTAGCGCATGGATAATTTGTGGTCGGTATCTTAATGAATACACAATTATCTTTGGTAGTAGTGCATGGATAATTAAATGGTGCGTGATACTTAATGAATACACAATTATCTTTGGTCAGTAGTGCGTGGATAATTTATTGGTCGTGATACTTAATGAATACCTGATTATCTTTGGTAGTAGTGCATGGATAATTTGTGGTCGTGATCTTAATGAATACACAATTATCTTTGGTAGTAGTGCATGGATAATTTATGGTCGTGATACTAATGAATACACAATTATCTTTGGTAGTAGTGCATGGATAATTTATGGTCGTGATCTTAATGAATACACAATTATCTTTGGTAGTAGTGCTTGGATAATTTATGGTGGTGATCTTAATGAATACACAATTATCTTTGGTAGTAGTGCATGGATAATTTGTGGTGGTGATCTTAATGAATACACGATTATCTTTGGTAGTAGTGGTTGGATAATTTGTGGTATGATCTTAATGAATACCACGATTATCTTTGGTAGTAGTGCTTGGATAATTTGTGGTCGTAATCTTAATGAATACACAATTATCTTTGGTAGTAGTGCATGGATAATTTGTGGTCGTGATATTAATGAATATCCTTGGCACTAGTGATGCGGGGATGATTCGATGATATGGATTAATTATTGAGTGAGTCTCAAAGAATGAAATATTAATTCATGGATGTGGTAAAAGTCATCTTTGGTAGTAGTGCGTTGATAGACTTGGTATGATTATGACCGAGGATTATTCGGTATAATCATGGATGTAATTGAAAACACGAATATCCTTGGCGAATTGAGTGCATGGATAATTAGTGGTCGGATACTATTAAGGCTGCGTCTCAAAGATTATTGGTTTTATGATTTGTATATCTTTGGCTTTTGAAGTCAGAAGATGAATTGTTAATGAATAGCTTTAATAGCTGATTTCAAAGATGAATTTAATATTTTTAAACGATAAAGGTATTTAAGGTATCCTCATCTCTTTATCATACAGTCGTACCACTAATTTCGGGGCTAAATTCCATAAAGGAGGAGATTGTGAGACCCCAGTTTTATCAATAAAGATTTAAATTTTATGTCGAAATAATTTTTAATATTATGGTGTGAATTTGAGATAATATTATAGTTGTGGGTAGTATTTATAAATTTTACTGAAAGTATGCAAGTGGTTATATTATATTAGATTGGTGGGGAATATTCGGTTTAGCATAATATCAATACATTGGTCAATCATTGGTGGACCCCATGACCTAATTATTGTCGGATTGAAAAGCGACAAAATATTTTATTGAAATAACGGCGGAAGTTTTCACTGGTTGATCTTGTTGAACTACTCAGTAGTAAAAGTCTGATGTCGTGTGGTTGCAGTAATGACACCAGTATTGATTATTGATGCTTATGTGAGAAGTCACCTACGGTTTGATTCCATTATTGTCGATTAATAATATGAATTATTATAGCGATAATGGCGTTTTGTTTTATTAAGTATTATTAACGTAATAAAAGCGAAACATCTTTTTATATAAAATAGAATACTTTATTAAAGTTATTACATAAATAGAATATATTATATTTTATTATGTATAGTGTTGCGTAGTGTTTGCGTAGTAAAATGTTTTTATATAAATAGAATATATTATATTTTATTTAAAAGATTTTCTTTAAATATGGAATCGTCAGATTAAAGTAAATCAATCTGGATCGTTCATGGATTGAATTCTTATGCATTTCATTTTCCTATAAATAGAAGCTCATTCCTTCATTATTTTCTTTACGAATTCATTGAAACTACTGAGAAAATTATAGAGAGAGAGGTATAGAGAAAATTATAAAAGAAAGAAGAGTATTACTGCTACTTCATTACTTCTATATTCGAGTTCTTTTTACGGTGAGGGATGTTATTCTTTCTTCTTGAAGAGAACTTACATTATTCCAATTCATTATTATTACATTGGAATAACTTTTGTAAAAGTGGTATACCTATACATAACTTTTATATATACGGCATACCTATACTTGGTGAAATCTTTATGTTATTCCATTCGTATTTATTACATTGGAATAACTTTGTATACTGCTTTTACCCTATACTTGGTGACATTCTTCTATTATTCTCATTGGAACATCCTGTGCATGTGTTTTACACCGGACTCGGTTCCGCTTTTATTATTCTGTTGGAACATCACATGCATGTGTTTTACAATGGACTGGTTCCGCTTTTATCATTCTGTTGGAATATCCTATCGTGTGTTTTACACCGGATCTGGTTCCATCTTTATTATTCTCATTGGAACATCCCGTGGGTGTGAATTTCACCCATTTCGGTTCCGTTATTATTATTACGCTTGAATAACTCGGTCCATGCAATCTGCCGTGCATGGTGATTTCTTTTGTTATTCTATTCTTTATTATACCCAGGTTGGTTAAAACTTTGACTTCTATACTCCATGAAATTAGTAGAATATCCTTGATATTTGCGTTTCATCCATAGATCTTTCATGGAAATATTCTTGATCATTCTTGAATTTTACTCTGTAAACGAAGATCATGTTGACAATTTGGACGTTAATAATTCATGGATTAAATAATTCTTGAACTTGTTTTATTGAATTATTATGTCATTGTCATCATCCTCATGTTATATTATGTTATCTTTGAGCTTACGATGCGTAGATGAACTTAGTATGATTAT
>CM035174.1:99993414-100204707 GCA_020205615.1 Panax quinquefolius | reverse complement strand
ACACAACACCCATTCCTCGAGTCGCCAAATACATGGTACAAGCAGCAAACTACAACTTCAATAATACAAATGTCGTGTGAAATACGCATAATATATACTGTGAGTTTAAATACAAATATTATCTTCTAGACAATATCTATACTCAAATAAATCCTCATCACATTTATTGACACATTATTTTACAAAAATGGTGAGGACTACTAAACAACTCTCTCTAGAACCTTCATTCCATACCCAGACTAAGACTTTCGCCACATTCTCGCCTCCCGAGAAGAAAATGGAACAACAAGGAAAAGTGGTGAGCTCAACTAGCCCAAGAAGAATATTACACTAAGATAATATACAACAAATTATCGTTAGTCTCCAACAGGAAAATCGATGGGAATACAATAGACAACAAGTTTCGGATCAATATTCGCAATGAAATAATAATTCATGTAAGAGTTACGTGAGAAATGAAATCTACTATAATCTATGAATTTAATAAATTCATCATCAATATTTTATCCTCGTAACATCAATCAATATTCATCTCAAATCAAATATTCATCTTTTGCACTATGTGCCAAAGATATTCATCAATCTAACATGTTCATCTCAACACTGCTCATCTTTGCACTAAAGGCCAAAGATATTCATCACTTCATCATGTTCATTTAAACACCGCTTCATCTGCACTATGTGCCAAAGATATTCTTCTAAATCATTCATCTTTTGCACTATGTGCCAAAGATATTCAATAATATCATCATTTAAGACCGAGGATGATGAAAAATATTTTTAAAGAACTAATCCAAAGGAAACAAAATGACAAGGATTAAGGATTAAGGATTCAGACTTTGTTTTATCCATGTCCAACAATACCTCAAAAATAATCATAGTGGTGTAAAATTCAAGAATGATCAAAACAATGGATACAATCAAAGTTTTAGTATCCAAAATAGATATTTTGGACTAAAAGAAGAAATTTTATTTTTTGATGAATAGTCAGATATCGTGAATAAAGGTCAGATACGCGTGAATAAGAACTCACACCAAAAGATAGAAATTCCACAAAAAAACATTTTCACGCTTCATTAATAGTACTCGTGAATAAGAACTCATTAATAGTAACTCATGAATAGTAACTCGTGAATAAGTAACTCATGAATAGTAACCCCGGATATGAAAAAGTTCCAAATTTGATAAAACTTCAGATCAACATTTCAAAGATAATGATATCAAGAAATAATATCATTACGAAAAAAAATAATATCCCTTACCTCAAAGAATCAAGATTTCTAAGGAAAGGCTCAAGTGATGCTGAATGAAACTTGTAATTGAATAAAGAACTCCTCAAAGCATCTAAATACTCACAAAATACGCCAATAATATAGAGAGAGAAAAGAGAAAACTTTGTTTCTGCGGTGTGATTTTCAATTCTAACTTAGCCTCTATTTATAGAAAATGTTAGCAAGCACCAAGCACTCGCTACACCGATGGCTTTTACCACGCTACTATTGCCACTCACCACATTTGAAATAAAATTCAGCATATTTTTCACCAACCACAAGTGGGGCCCACTCAATTCTAGAATTTTCCACCAAAATCAATTATAACCCTACTTTCCTAATCAAACACCTCTTAAAATTTATAACAAATCATTCGCTTCATTTTTAATCTGCTCAAAATTTGTGGACATATACTCAACTTATATATGTATAATATATCCAAAAATTACAACGATCGAATCCATTTGATTAAATATTATAACTCACATAATAAAGCTATAATAACACCGATTTGATCTTTTTAATACCTCCAATCCGACAAAATACAAATAAAACATCTCAAAGATTAATTCCTTCATTAATAACCACATAAATAAATCCATCATTTATATTCATATAAAATAAATATTTCCTTATCATATGAATCAATAATTAATTATTCACAAATAATATTACGTAATCACAATTACGATAACCAGCTCGCCCTGTGAAAGAGGGGCTTTCCAATAAGGATCTCCTTACCTACAAGCGCAATTAGGTGACCAAACCTCTCCTGTATGTAACTTTCTAGACATCGCCAATAATGTTATCTAATAATATTATTCAAATAATATGAATTATCGATCCGATAATGGAAATATCAGGCAGTGACAATTATCGAACAACAATAATATAAAATATCAACGCAGCAATTATTAAATCAATAAAATAAAATATCGAATAAGAATTACTGTGAAAATTATCGAGTAAAGCCATCTTAACGGAAGGATCAATAATTCAACAATACTGCGTAATACCGCCATTAGCGCCAAGCAACCACGCCAGACATCGATTTTAACCACCGGTATTCCAACAAATTTTAATTGTAATAACTACGCTCAAGCTTATTTTTAACCAACTTATATTTGTGCTTTTCCTCATCCAATCGCTTTCACATGGGCCCACACATGGTCATACCGGCAATATTTAATATTCCCCGACAAGATTTAATATTCCACGACCAAACGAATATTCCCCGACAACAATGAATATTTTATAACCACTGCTTATTTTGAAATATTTCATGTATTTAACCCTTAACTATCCACATTAATCAAATCAACCCTTTACTATTTCAAAATAATAAATAAAGGAAATTCCTTTTTATTTAAAAAATTTCTGGTCTTTACACTAAAGATATTCAACAATGTCATCTTTACATTACGAAAGCAAAAGATATTCATCAATAATTCATCTTTTTGCACCATTACAAAAGATAGATATCATCAACAAGTCATCTTCACAACGAAGTCAAAGATATCTATATCAAAGAAATACATAATCATTTCTGTAAGTTATATAACAATAATTATAACCATGTTGATTAATTCACCTTGCAGACTTAAGCTAAAAAATATTCAATCAGAAATTAATGGTCACGATCATACCGGTCCAACAATTCAACTTTGCACCATCGCCAAAGAGAAACCTATAGTACGATCATACCAATAATCTACCCATCTTTACACTCAAGTCAAAGAGAAATATTATCATTAGTGGTTATAAGAATGTTATATAAAACAATATAATCAAAAACATGGTTTTAATTTCAAGAGTAAGATTCATAAATCAACGATAATTTGGTCAAAGAAGAAACCAATTTGTCGTGATTAAGACTTCAAGATTCGTGACATAAGTGCAGGTATACGCGCATAAGAATCCCTCGATACCTAAAAGATAAAGTTTCATAATAAAATTCATATCCATATTTATAACACCTTAATCCAAATGTTATAAATCACTTAGAAATCTCATAATCTAATATTATTAATATTACAATAATATTTTAATCATTTCTTAAACTTATAAATAATTCAATCCAATTATTTACACTTTAATAATTAATGCATTTAATCATCTAAAATGCTAAACTCATAAGATTTCATCATCATTAACCAAAACCCTCATAAAAATCTGATATACCTATATATATGATTTTCAAGCCAATAAATCATATTTTCCAATTTTCTTACTTCACATAACATATTTAATTCATTTACTCATAACTAGAACATTTTCATGAAAAATACTAAATCAGTTCCAAAATATTTTTTTTCTGAATTTAGCATAACATAGTCCCATATTGAATATATATTTTCTCAAAATTTTAAAAATTCACTTACTATTTTTCATATGTACCAAAACCACCGAATATTTAAACATTTATCATAAATTATACTTTTATCCAAAATTCTAAAATTAATACTTGCATACTGATATTATATAGATGTACTCCCAATAAAAATTTCATCAATTTTGGAGTTAATCACAAGGAGTTATAAATAGTTACTTTTAAAATAGTCTTTTCTCATAAAATCCATAACTCCTAATCTATACATCCAAAAATCGCCATTTTGGACACGATCTACAAAACTCATCAAAATATCATTTCAAATTTTTCCAGAATTTTTGAAGCTTCAGAAAAATTTCAAAACTAAAACATAATAACCCTTAAAATCCTTTACTATCCCTTACCTCAAAAGAGTAAGATTTCCGATTAGAATAATGAGCTTAACTTGCACCGTGATAGCAATACTCAAAGTATACTCAAAATACTCACAAGAATACCGATAATATAGAGAGAGAAACTTCGGTTCACATGTGATTTTCAATTCTAACCCAAGACCCTATTTATAGAAAATTGCTAGAACACCAAAAGCAGTAAAATTGAATATAATATTAATATAATTATAAAAATTTTCCTTAGCCCACCTTTTGGTCAAAACACCAGCCACACATGTTAATGATGTCCAAAAAATACAAAAAACGCTTTTTCTAACAAAATAATTTAAACTCCAAAATCAATTCACACCCGATGATATCCAAAACTTCAATAATTCACAATAAATAGCTCTTTTATCGAAAATTTGAATCTCGCACTTTTTATAGGAAATTCAATTCTCTACAACTTTACGTAAGAAAGTTTTTCCAAATTCCAAATAGAAATTGACCAAATCCACAAACATCGATTTTATAATGCTATCATAAATTTCTAAATAAGAAATGGATCCACCAACACACAAAACATGTGTTAAACATTTAATGCCACAAAATACTCTTCCTCCTCATATACCATATATCCCACATTCATTATAAAAATATCACCGCTAATATATTATTAAAATAATATATTTAAATGAATTATTTTAATTTTATCAATAAAGATTTAAATTTTGTCAAATAATTTTTAATATTATGGTGTGAATTTGAGATAATATTATAGTCAGGTAGTATTTATAAATTTTGCAAAGTATGCAAGTGGTTATATTATATTCGATTGGCCTGGGAATATTCTATGCTTAGCAGGAATATTCGCATAACTACCAATCATCAGTGGACCCCACAATGTAATTATTGCTTGATCGAGAAAACGACAAAAATATTTTATCAAATAACTATGAAGTTTTACCGCTGACACCGCTGAACTACTCTAGAGTAAAAGACAAAGAATACGCAAGGTCGATAAGAAAGACACCCATTTGATTATCGATGCTTATGTGAGAAGTCACCATTTTGATTCCATTATCATTTATTAATAATATGAATTATTATAATGATAATGACGCTTTTGTTTTATTCAGATTATTAACGTAATAAAATGTAAACATCTTTTATATAAAATGTAATACTTTATTAAAGTTATTCTATAAATAGTAATATATTATATTTTATTACGCATAAGTGTTGCATAGTGTTTTTGATAAAGATTTTGCAGATAAGATTGCATAAGTTTTGCATAGTAAAATGTTTTTATATAAATAGAATATATTATATTTTATTTAAAAGATTTTTCTTTAAATATGGACCGCCGATTAAAGTAAATCAATCTGACCGCTCATGGATTAGTTACTACGCATTCCATTTTCCTATAAATAAGCTCATTCCTTCATTATTTTCTTACTTAATTCATCAAACTCTGAGAGAGAAATTATAGAGAGAAGCTTATAGAGAAAATTATATAAAGCAGAAGAAGAGTATTCTCGCTACTTTCTCGCTACTTCACTACTTCTATATTCATTTGTTTTTACTAGTAGGGGTGTTATTCTTTTCTTCTTCAAGAGAACTTCATTATTCCATTCATTATTATTCTCGCTGAATAACTCGTAAAAGTGGCATACCCTATACATAACCTCAGATACGCCAGATACCCTATACTTGGTGAAATCCTTATGTTATTCCATTCTTTATTATTCTTCATTGAATAACTCAGATACGCTAATCTTATCCCTATACTTGGTGACATTCTTCTATTATTCTCGCTGAACATCCTCGTCTGCAGTTTTTACACCTGACCGGTTCCGCTTTTTATTATTCTCGCTGAACATCCTCGCTCAAGGTTTTACACCCGACCGGTTCCGCTTTTTATCATTCTCGCTTGAATATCCTATCTCGTGTTTTTTACACCGGATCCGTTTCCATCTTTATTATTCTCGTTGAACATCCCGCTTGCAGAATTTCACCGACCGTTCCGTTATTATTATTCTCGCTGAATAACCTCGCCTATGCGGCACCGCATGCACGGTGATTTCTTTTGTTATTCCATTCTTTATTATACCCAAATAAGTTAAAACTTCGACTTCTATACTCCATGAAATTAGTAGAATATCCTCGATATTTCATGCTTTCATCCAAAGATCTTTTCATGGAAATATTCTTCCCATCATTCTTGAATTTTACTCTACGAAACAAAGATTATGTCGACAATTTGACGTTAATAATTCATGGATTAAATAATTTTTGAACTTGTTTTATCAATTATTATGTCATCATCATCATCCTCATGTTATATTATGTTATCTTCGCTTACGCGCATAGATGAACTTAGTATGATTATGACCAGGATCATTCTAAGATAATCACGACTTGATATAAATGATGTGACAAAAGTCCTCAAAGGGCCTCGAATGCAAATTGATGGATAGTTTTTGGTATGATTACGACTGTGGGTGATTCTAAGATAGTCATTTACTTATCGATAATTTGATGAAAATCCTCGACCGCGGTATACAGGATGATTAGATGTGGTGGTTTATTTATTGTCGAGTCTCAAATAAAAAAATTGATGAAAACCTTTAAAACCTAAAAGATAGTAGATTTTATTCTCTACTCACTCTTTTTTAATGGATCGCTTATTCCGCCGCAGCTTAAACCGGTTGTTTATCAGATTTTATCGCTTAACATCGTTGAAGGCTAATGATAATTTATTCTCGCATTATCTTAGTCATAATATTTCATCGGGCTAGTTGAGCTCACCTTTTCTTTCACCGTTTTCTTCAGAAATGAGAACATAGCCGGACGAAGCCTGGGAACGGAAGTAATGGTCCGTAGAGGATAAGATTAGTAGTCCCTCACTATTCTGTGAAATAAAGGTGATAATAGTTGTAATGAGGACCTTTTCGAGTTTGTATAATATCTAGTAGACAATATTTGTATTCAAACTCACGCTTATGTCGATTGCATACCTACGCTTATATTAGTAAGTTGTATTTGAATTTATGTACCACGTAAGTATGCACCCAAGACGGGTGACGATACCTAATTTTGGGGCGCCACAACAGTATCGTAGCTAGGATACGATCCCCGCCAAGATGTGAGAATAGTACTAGAGGGGAGAGACGGGAATTCTTTCGCTAAGATGACCTACCTAAGTTTATTTGGTATTTAATTGGCTCACGTAGTATAGGATAATATGTGATATGTTAATTAACCCTTATTTTGTGGCAAGTTTTGAAAATGGCATCCGAGAATGTTGAGAATAAAGAATGGAGCACATGAGACCGCTGATTCTCCACAGCATCAATAATCGTGATAATGTACAACAGATGGCGATAATCCTCCCGTAAACAACAACACCGATCAATCGACTAACGACGGTGACGCTTAAGAGGTTTTTAGAATTCATGCAACATCAAAGCGAAAAGCGACTTCTCGCCCAAAACGTAGGTGGAAACACGAAACTCTCGCAGGTCACCGCTAAACAATTCAAGGAGCCGACCACCGAGTTTAAGGAGAGAGCCAAAAACCACTTCAAGGAAGCATGGATAAAGCAGATTACCAAGATATTTGATGTCTTGATGCTCCGAGGAGCAAAAGGTTCCTTTTGCCGCTTTTATGTCAAGCGAGAGGCAGACATCGGTGGGAATCGCAGAAACGACTCAACCCGTCAGATCAAGATATCTTGGGAGAAGTTCCAGAGTCGTTCAACGACAAATACTTTCCCGAAAGTATTCGCCATACGAAGGAGGTGGAGTTTATCAAGTCGAACAAAACAATACGACCGTGTCGCAATACGAGGCAAAATTTATGAGTTATCACGATTTCATATTCCCACTTGTGTGGATAATGAAGAGAGAATGGCGCTAATGTTTTTAAGAGGTTCGAAGCCGTAGATACGCCAACATCTTATTTCTCATAAACCGTGTTTTTATTCAGATGTTGTAAATAGGGCTCAATTAGTGGAGCGCGATAACGAGTCAACGCAACTAAAAGAAAGTAGCCGCAAAAATTATAATACTCAATGGAGAGTAGTCATCGGGCTTATGACAACAAGCGCGGAGGGAATCAACAAAGCGAGATATGGTAACCACTTCCTGGTAATCGTACAAAATAATAAGAATGGACATTTCAAGAAAAGGAGATTCAACAATGATGGAAAGACGCCAAGACCAAAGACTGTTGTTAAGGAAGGAGAAGGACCACCTATTATATGCTTCAAATGCGAGGAGAGGGACACATCATCCGAATCATGCCATGCCATCCAAAGCATGTTATAATTGTGGAAGAGAAGGTCACTTAGCTCGATTTTGTCGCCATCAAGACAAATTCAACTAGATGGAGGCACCAAAGGTCATTCCCTGCATAAACCAAAGCCAGAGTTTAAGAGAGAGCGTTTTTTCTCGTGACGAGGAACCCCGAATAAAATTATCACGTAAGTTAATCATAAGCTCATGCAAGTCTATACCGTGTTAGATACCGCCTTCTACCCACTCTTTATTTCACCTAGTTGTGTTCAACGCTTAAATTTGACCAAGAAGTTAAACTTCGACTTATCGGTCAAACTTCATAAGAGGAGCCTTCACATCTACTCGCACTATTTATTAAATCTTGTTTGTTTCAAATAAACACTTTCACGCTACTTCGTCGATCTTATCTCTTTGAAAATACTTGCCTTTTTTGATGTGATTTTTGAAAATCAATTGATTAACTACTCATCATTCTTTTCAGTAGGTTGTTAGCTTTTATATTCATAACCAACCCGTTATACTAATTCAAAGTAACCAAACCCTAAAGTTAATCATCATTATATCAAGCCATAAGTAAAGAGCCCCGATCCTTTCGTTGTTGACTTCCTTGTGTGGAATGCACCGCCGCATTTCTTCAGAGGCTTACATCGCGAATGAAGATGGCAAGTTTATAGGTATCATTGTGAGGTGCTATCTAGGTTAAGGGATGTAAGTCACAGCTTGGTATCAATGTGACGATTATCCAAGTCTTGATGAGAGTAATAGCTTTTGAATGATATTTCTATCATTAATAAATTTCTTGACGATTCTTGAAGACTTCCTAGCCTACCCTAGAGCGTGAAATCGAATTTTGTATCGACCCCAAAGACAAAAACCCATTTCTTAAACCTCAAATATTTCTTCAACTAAAATGAATAGCTTTACGTGGTTTATGATGAAAGTCATAATAAAAGCATTGGACTAATGAAAATCATGGGTATATGAAGTATTAGTAAGTTTTATGATGAGTTATGTTGGTTATTATGTGAAAACATGAAAGTTTCTTAGAAATCACAAAGAGTTGAAAATCGATTTTGGTGAAAACGAATATGAAATTCAATCACCATATCTCCTATTATATTTTGAATTTTTGAATGTGGTCAAGTCCTAGAGTTAGATCTATGAGTTACCTAACTAATCCAAGTGGAATTACTGGAAAAGGTGTTGTAGATTTTGTGTGGACTGATTTTAGCAAAGGAGGCCAAAGCTGTAAATTTCAAAAAAGCTACTGCCCAGAAATTTTAAGGGCTGTTTCGGCCACTTAAATTATGAGAAAAATTCTGGCCTTTTGGGACATGAAGGTATATGGTATAAAGTACCTCCTGTCCAAAAATGAGCTCATTCTCGACTTAAAATGAGCAAGTTATGACTATTTCAATATTTAGGTTTTTCCGATTTAAAAACGCTATAACCGGAGTTCTATAACTCCGGCGACCATGAAATTTAAACTAGAAGCTCACGTTAACATGTGTAAGGTCCTGCCAAGATTTGGGAATTTTTGGAGTTAAACTTGAGGTAGCTAATTTCTTAAGGAATTAATTAGAAATTGATTTTTGAAAAATAGTAAATGAATTTTAAAAATTCCGAAAAAAAATATATTTTCATCATGGGACTATATTATGCTAAATCCCAGAAAAGAAATATTTTTGGGACTGATTTAGTATTTTTCATGAAAATAGTTTAGTTACGAACATATGAGTTAAATATGTTATGTGAAGTAACAAAGTTGAAAATAGGATTTTATGGCTAGAGAATCCTATATAGAGTATATGCATATTTTTTGAGGGATTTGATAAATGGTGATGATATCTTATGAGTATGGCATTTTTGAATGATTAAATGCATTATATGGTAAAGCGTAAAACAATTAAGATAAATTGTTTATAAATTTAAGAAGTGATTAAAATATTGTTATAATATTAATGATATTAGATTATGAGATTATTAAGATTGATAACATGGGGATATTCTTGAACTCGGATAAATTATATTATAAATGTTTAATATTTATCCTTTATCTCATTCGATCGATTCTTTATATCATTATCCTCACGCTTATATTACGTTGAAAGTCATCTCGTGGCCTCAGAAGGCATATAGATGGACTTGGTATGATTATGACCACCATTGATTGTTCTAAGATAATCATAACCAGAATTGAAACACACAATTATCTTCGCAGTAGTGTGGATAATTTGTGGTCGGATACTAATGAATACACAATTATCTTCGCCGAGTATGGATAATTTGTGGTCGTGATACTAATGAATACACAATTATCTTCGTCAGAGTGCATGGATAATTTGTGGTCGTGATACTAATGAATACACAATTATCTTCGCCGTAGTATGGATAATTTGTGGTCGTGATACTAATGAATACACAATTATCTTCGCCGTAGTGTATGGATAATTTGTGGTCGTGATACTAATGAATACACTTCGCCGTAGTGCATTATAATTGAATACGTCGTAGTGATGGATAATTTGTGGTCGTGATACTAATGAATACACAATTATCTTCGCCGTAGTGCATGGATAATTTGTGGTCGTGATACTAATGAATACACAATTATCTTTCGCCGAAGTGCATGGATAATTTGTGGTCGTGATACTAATGAATACACAATTATCTTCGTCAGAAGTGTATGGATAATTTGTGGTCGTGATACTAATGAATACACAATTATCTTCGCCGTAGTAATGGATAATTTGTGGTCGGATACTAATGAATACACAATTATCTTCGGGTCGTAGTATGGATAATTTGTGGTCGTGATACTAATGAATACACAATTATCTTCGTCGTAGTATGGTCGTGATACTAATGAATACACAATTATCTTCGCCGTAGTGCGGATAATTTGTGGTCGTGATACTAATGAATACACAATTATCTTCGCAGTAGTGCATGGATAATTTGTGGTCGTGATACTAATGAATACACGATTATCTTCGTCAGAAAAGTACGGATAATTTGTGGTCGTGATACTAATGAATACACAATTATCTTCGTCAGAAAGTGTGGATAATTCGTGGTCGTGATACTAATGAATATCCTCGCCCAGTTAATGATTCGATGATATGGATTAATTATCGAAATGAGTCTCAAAGAATGAAATATTAATTCATGGATGTGGTAAAAGTCATCTTCGTCAGAAGGTATCGATAGATTTGGTATGATTACGACCACGGATTATTCTTCAAGATAATCACGATCAGATTGAAAACACGAATATCCTTAGCCAAGAAGTGCATGGATAATTCGTGGTCGTGATACTATTAAGTCGAGTCTCAAAGATTATTGGTTTTACAACTTGTATATCTTTAGCCCAGAAGTATCAAAGATGAATTGTTAATGAATATCTTCGCCGATTTCAAAGATGAATTTAATATTTTTAACGATAAAGGTATTCAAGGTATCCTCATCTCTTTATCATACTCAGTATCGCACTCTAATTTCGAGGGCTTAAATTCCATAAGAGGGGAGATCAGGAGACCCCGATTTTATCAATAAAGATTTAAATTTTGTCAAAATAATTTTTAATATTATGGTGTGAATTTGAGATAATATTATAGTCAGGGTAGTATTTATAAATTTTGCAAAGTATGCAAGTGGTTATATTATATTCGATTGGCTCTGGGAATATTCTATTAGCAGGAATATTCGCATAACTACCAATCATCAGTGGACCCCATAATGTAATTATTGGTTTGATCGAGAAAACGACAAAAATATTTTATCAAATAACTATGAAGTTTTACCGTGGTTACCGCTGAACTACTTTAGTAGTAAAAGTACAAAGAATACGCGCGTGTGGTCGCATAAGAAGACACCAGATTGATTATCGATGCTTATGTGAGAAGTCACTCACTTGATTCCATTATCACGATTAATAATATGAATTATTATAATGATAATGACGCTTTTGTTTTATTCAGATTATTAACGTAATAAAATGTAAACATCTTTTATATAAAATAGAATACTTTATTAAAGTTATTCTATAAATAATATATTATATTTTATTACGATATAGGTCATGTATATAGTTTTTGCATAAGGTTTTTGCATAAGATTGCATAAAGTTTGCATAAAAAATGTTTTTATATAAATAGAATATATTATATTTTATTTAAAAGATTTTTCTTTAAATATGGACCGCCGATTAAAGTAAATCAACTGGACCGCTCATGGATTAGTTACTACGCATTCCATTTTCCTATAAATAAGCTCATTCCTTCATTATTTTCTTACTTAATTCATCAAACTCTCTGAGAGAAATTATAGAGAGAAGCTATAGAGAGAAAATTATAGAAAGAAGAAGAGTATTCTCGCTACTTCACTACTTCTATATTCAGCCTTTTACTAGTAGTGGGTGTTATTCTTTCTTCAAGAGAACTTCATTATTCCATTCATTATTATTCTGCTGAATAACTCGTAAAAGTGGTATACCCTATACATAACCTCGTGATACGCCAGATACCCTATACTTGTGAAATCTTTATGTTATTCCATTCTTATTATTCTCGCTGAATAACCTCAGATACGCTTTAACCCTATACTTGGTGACATTCTTCTATTATTCTCGCTGAACATCCTCGTCAGTGTGTTTTACACCGACCGGTTCCGCTTTTTATTATTCTTCTCATTGAACATCCTCGTCTGTGTGTTTTTACACCGACCGGGTTCCGCTTTTTTTATCATTCTCGCTGAATATCCTATCTCGTGTTTTACACCGGATCCGGGTTCCATCTTTATTATTCTGTTGAACATCCCGCTTGCGTGAATTTCACCCGACCGGTTCCGTTATTATTATTCTCGCTGAATAACTCGCCCTATGCGGCACCGCATGCACGGTGATTTCTTTTGTTATTCCATTCTTTATTATACCCAAATTGGTTAAAACTTCACTTCTATACTCCATGAAATTAGTAGAATATCCTCGATATTTCATGCTTCATCCAAAGATCTTTTCATGGAAATATTCTTCCCGATCATTCTTGAATTTTACTCTACGTAAACAAGATTGCGTCGATAATTTGACGTTAATAATTCATGGATTAAATAATTTTGAACTTGTTTTATTGAATTATTATGTCATTGTCATCATCCTCATGTTATATTATGTTATCTTCGCTTACGCATATATGAACTTAGTATGATTATGACCAGTGATCATTCTAGATAATCACGACTTGATATAAATGATGTGACAAAAGTCCTCAAAGGGTCAGTAATGCAAATGATGGATAGTTTTTGGTATGATTATGACCAGTGGGTGATTCTAAGATAGTCACGACCATCGATAATTTGATGAAAATCCTCGACCGCGGTACAGTGGATGATTAGATGTGGTGGTTTATTTATTGTCGAGTCTCAAATGATAAAAATTGATGAAAACCTTTAAAACCTAAAAGATAGTAGACTTTATTCTCTACTGACTCTTTTTTAATGGATCGCTTATTCCGCCGCAGCTTAAACCGGTTGTCTATTGTATTTTATCGCTTTAACACTGTTGAATAAGGCTAATGATAATTTATTCTCATTATCTTAGTCATAATATTTCATCGGGCTAGTTGAGCTCACCTTTTTTTTTTTCACCGTTTCTTCGTGAAATGAGAACATAGCCGGGACGAGCCTGGGAACGAGTAATGGTCCGAGGATAAGATTAGTAGTCCTCACTATTCTCGTGAAATAAAGTGTGATAATAGTTGTAATGAGGACTCTTTTGAAGTTTGTATATAATATCTAGTAGACAATATTTGTATTCAAACTCACGCTTATGTCGATTGCATACATTTACGCTTATATTAGTAAGTTGTATTTGAATTTATGTACCATGTAAGTGGCGCCCAAGATGGGTGATATTTAGATACTTTGAGAGTTATAATTTGCTTTCAAGATAAGTTTCATTCAAAGATCACTTCCGATCTTTCCTTCCAAGTCACGATTCTTTGAGGTAATTTCTTATAATGATGTTATTTTCTTCTCAAATGATATTATTTCTTCAATATCATTATGTTGAAATATCGTTGGAACTTTTTATCAAATTTGGAACTTTTTCATGCTTCTGTAGTTACTTATTCATGAGTTACTATTCACGAAGCTACTATTCATGAGTTACTATTCACGAAGTTACTATTCACGCAGTACTATTCATGAAGCGTGAAAATGTTTTTTGTGGAATTTCATCTTTTGGTGTTTGAAAGTTACTATTCACGATACCTACACTATTCACGATATATCTTACCTATTCATCGAAAAATAAAATTTCTTCTCTTTTATTCCAAAATATCTATTCTCGATACTAGCTTTGATTGTATCCATGTTTTGATCATTCTTGAATTTTACACCACTATGATTATTTTGAGGTATTTTTTGAACATGGATAAAACAAAGTACGAATCCTTAATCCTTAATCCTCGTCATTTTGTTTCACCGGATTCGCTTTCTTTAAAAATATTTTCATCATCCTCTACCTTAAATGATGATATTATTGAATATCTTTGGCCCGTAGTGCAAAGATGAATGATTTCTGAAGAATATCTTTGGCCCCAGAAAGTCAAAAGATGAATGTGTGTTTAAATGAACATGACCAATCGATGAATATCTTTGGCTCAGTAGTGCAAAGATGAATATTTGATTCCGTATGTTTATGGATTGTTGTTACAGGGGATAAAAGATAGACGATGAACTTTTTAAATTCATACATAAGAAGATAGTAGTTTGCATTCTCTACTTAACTCTTCTAATGAATTATTATTTCACCGCGAATATTGATTTAAAATTTGTTGTCTATCAGTATTCTATTAAATTTTTCCTGTTGAAGACTAACGATAATTTGTTGTATATTATCTTAGTCATAATATTCTTTACCGAGCTAGTTGAGCTCACCTTTTCCTTTTGTTCCATTCTTCTCGTGGAGGCGAGAATATAAGCGAGTGAGTTTGTAGCCTGGGGTATGGAATGAAGGTTTTAGAAAGGATTGTTTAGTAGTCCTCACCATTTTTGTAAAATAATATATCAATAAATGTGATGAGGATTTATTTGAGTATAGATATTGTCTGAAGATAATATTTGTATTCAAACTCACAGCTTTCATTGTTGTAATAATAAAGTTGTAGTTGTTTCGCATCATGTATATTAACTCGTAATGGGTGATGTATACCTATTTTGGGGGCGCCACAAATAATATAAAATATCAACGTAGCAATTATTGAATCAATAAAATAAAATATTGAATAAAGAATTATCGTAATAATTATTGAGTAATGCCTTCTTACGAAAAAATTTATCATGCTTCATGAATAAGACTTGTGAATAAGAATTGTGAATAATAATAGCTTAATCACGCTCATGAATAGTACTTGTGAATAGTAATTCGTGAATAAGAACTCATGAATAAGAACTCGTGAATAAGAATCGGTGAATAGTAACTCATGAATAGTAAACTCATGAATAGTAATTAAAAAAATTGAATACTTTTATTTCATAAAATTTGAGGTCTTACATCGGGCATTATCCGCTTCATCCCTCGCCATCCTCGCTTGACTTGACACCTGGTCCTCCAGAGCACTTCTACGATGAGTCTTGGTTGGTGAACCTTCTGCTCACCCTCAACCATGATCCCGCTTTTATCTCAGATCAAAGACCACCTCGTCTGCTCCACCATGAATCTTCGGACGAAGATCTCCCGAATCGTGCTTGGAGGCCATTGTAAAACCCCAACTTTTTGAATAAAGATGAATTTTCTATAAATATTATTTTTGAATATTATGGAGTGAAATTGATATAATGTTATAGTTGTGGGTAATATTTATAAATTTTGAAAAGTACGCAGCTGAGTTGTTATATAATATTCGATTGGTCGGGAATATTCGCTTTAACAGAAATATTCGCATAACAACGACACAATCATTGGTGGACCCCAATAAATTAATTATCATTTGATTGAGAAAACGATAAAATACTTTTATAAAAATAATAATGGAAGTTTTACTGATAATCTTTGTTGAAACACCCAGAGTTAAAATAAAGAATAATGTCTGGCGTGGTTGCATAAGAGTAACACAGTATTGATTATCGATGCTTACGTGATAAGTCACTCGGCTTTTGTTGGTATTATTAATGTAATAATACATAAAATCTTTTTATATAAAACGTAATACTTTTATAAAGTTAATCTATAAATAGAATATATTATATTCTATTATGCATAGTGTTGCATAAAGGTTCTGATAATAAGTGTTTGCATAGTAAATTTTTTTTATATAAAATGTAATACTTTTGTAAAGCTATCTGCTTTATTAGATAATAATTAGAATATATTATATTTTATTATGCATAAGTGTTTGCATAGTAAAATCTTTTATAAAGTTATTCGCTTTATTAGATTATAAATAGAACATATTATATTTTATTTAAAAGATTTTGTTTTTAATACGGATTTGTCCGATTAAAGTAAATCAATCTGACCGTTCATGAGTTAATTACTATGCAAGACATTTTTTATAAATAAAGCTCATTCCTTCATTATTTTCACACGAATTCACCGAACTCTGTAGAGAAAAGAAAGTATTCTCGCTACTTCACTACTTATATATCCAATCTTTCTTCTTCTTAAGGTAGGAATATTATTTGTTGTACTCGTAAGGGGTGTTATTCTTTCTTATTCATGAAGAGAATCTGTTGTTATTCCATTTCTTATTATTCTTGGAATAACCTATATACGCTGGCCTCACCCTATACTTGGTGACATTCTTCTATTATTCTTTGGAACATCCCGTCTGTATGTTTTACACCCACCGGTTCTCGGCTCTTTATTATTATTCCGCTGAAACATCCTCGTCTGTGTGTTTTACACCTACTTCGGGTTCGTCTTTATTATTATTCTGTTGGAACATCCTCGTCAGGCTTTTACGGGACTCGGTTCCGCTTTTTTTATTTTATTCTTTATTATTCGTTTGGAACATCCCGCTTGTGATTTTCACCGACCGGTTCCATTATTAGTATTCTATTGGAATAACTTTGCCTATGCGGCAGTACCGCATGTATGGTGATTTCTTTTGTTATTCCATTCTTTATTATACTCGCTTAGTTAAAGTTTTGACTTCATAATCCATGAAATTAGTAGAATATCCTCGATATTTGCGCTTTCATCCAAAGATCTTTTCATGGAAATATTCTTCCGATCATTCTTGAATTTTACTCTACAAAGCAAAGATTCATGTCGACAATTTGGACCTTAGTAGTTCTTGGACAAATTAATTCTTGAACTTGTTTTATTGAATTCTTATATCATTGTCATCATCTTCATGTTTATATTATGTTGAAAGTCATCTGTGGCCCCAGAAGGTGGTATGATGGACTTGGTATGATTATGACTGTGGATTATTCTTGTAATCATGACCACTGTAATGTTACAAATGATGTGGTAAAAGTCCTCATTGGCCGTAGTGCATTGATGGACAATTGTTGGCATGATCATGACCATTAATGAATACACAAATATTCTCGGCCCGTAAAGGTATGGATAATTATGGTCGTGATACTAAAGAATATCATCGTCAGTAGTACAGGGGGTGATTCGATGATGTGGAATATTTATTGTCGAGTCTCAAATATAACAATGATGAAAAACCTTTTAATCATAAAAGATAGTAGATTTTATTTTCTACTGACTTTTTAATGGATCGCTTGTTCTGCTGCAGCTTAAACTTGATGTCTATTATATTTTATCGCTTTAATATTATTGGAGACTAATGATAATTTATTCGCATTATCTTAGTCATAATATTTCTTCTTTGGGTTAGTTGAGCTCACCCTTTCTTTCACCGTTTTCTTCTGTGAAATGAGAATATACCGGGACGAGCCGGGAACTGAGTGATGGTCCGCAGGATAAAGATTAGTAGTCCTCACTATTCTCGTGAAATAGTGTGATAATAATTGTAATGAGGACTCCTTTTGAGTTTGTATAATCTCTAGTAGAGACAATATTGTATTCAAACTCACAAAGTTTTATGTTTTGTCGCATCGCATACCACATAATGTTGTATTAAGAAGTTGTATTTGAATTACATACCATGTATCCGGGTCAGAAGACCTCAAATTTTTAAATAAAAAGGAATTTCCTTTATTTATTATTTTGAAATAGTAAGGTGGATTTGATTAATGTGGTTAGTTATGGGTAAAATGCGTAAATATTTCGAATAAGCAAGTGGTGATAAAATATTCATTATCGTTTGGGGAATATTCGTTTGGTCGTGGAATATTCAAATCGTCAGGAATATTTGTACGATCAGTAGCAGACCATGTGTGGGCCCCATAACGGAAAGCGATTGGATGAAGAAAACGACAAATATAAGTTGTTTTTAAATAACAGTAGTTATTGCAATTATCTTGTTGGAATACCCGGTGGTTAAAACACACTAATACGTGGCGTTGTTGAAAGCGATTTTACTACGGTATTGCACCAATTATTGATTCTTACGTGAAAGGCACTACTCAATAATGGTTACGATAATTCTTTATTCAAAGATTTTATTTTATTGATTCAATAATGGCTTTGCGTTGATATTTTATATTACTATTGTTTCAATAATTGTCATTACGAAAGATTTTTCATTATCGAAGCAATAATTCATATTATCTCGAATAATATTATTAGATAACATTATTGGCAATGTCTAGAAAGTTCTCGTCTAAGGAGAGGTTTGGTCACCTAATTGCTATGCACCATGAAGTTAAGAAATTCTTATCGGAAAGCCCTCTTTCCTTTGAACCTCACGGTTGTCAATATTGTGATTACAATAATATTATTTGTGAATAATTAATTATTGATTTATATGATGAGGAAAATATTGATTTTATGTGGATATAGATGGAGAAAATTTTAAAAACGACAATTGTTGAAAATTAATATTTTATCTTTTTCTCGATAAAATAATTCATTTAAATATATTATTTTAATAATATATTAATCTATGATATTTTTACAACGAATGTGGGATATACACAGTATCGAGGAGGAAGAGTATTTTGTTGCAATAAATGTTTAAAACATGTTAAACATGTTCAATTGGACCCCATTTCTTGATCGAAATTTGATTATAAATTGTAAAAATTGCCCGTTTGTGGATTTCTGTCAATTTCTGATTGAATTTGGAAAAACTTTCTTCTGCAAAGTTGTAGAGAATTGAATTTCCTATAAAAACTCATGAGATTCGAATTTTTCTGATGAAAGGGCTATTTATTATGAATTATTGAAGTTCAAGTCAAAATAATTGATTTTTGAAGTTTAAAATATTTAAAATTAGAAAAACGTTTTTCTTAATTTTTCTAGAAGGTGGCATGTGTTTGATGGCTGAAATCAGATTCTAGACATGTGTAGAAAATAATATAATTATATTATTAATTTATTAAATTTTCACATGGTGTTCTAAAGCAATTTCCTATAAATAGGGTCTTGGGTTAAATTGAAAATCACACCGTAAATCAAGTTTTCTCTCTATATTATCGAGCGTATTCTTGTGAGTATTTTGAGTATATTTTGAGTATTGCTATACGGTGCAAGTCCAAGTCATACTTTATATCCTGTTTTTGGTGGAAGACCGATCTTCGAGGTAAGTGGATATTATTTTTTTGTAATGATATTATTTCTTCAATATCATTATCTTTGAAATGTTGATCTGAAGTTTTTATCAAATTTGGAACTTTTTCATGTCAAGGTTACTATTCATGAGTTTCTATTCACGAAGTTACTATTCATGAGTTACTTATTCACGAAGTTACTATTCAAAAGTTACTATTCACGAGTTACTATTCACGAGAGTACTATTCATGTAAGCGTGAAGATGTTTTTTTGTGGAATTTCTATCTTTTGGTGTTTGAGTTACTATTCACGATATCGCACTATTCACGATACTAAGACTTATTCACGATACTAAGACTATTCAATAGAAAAATAAAATTTCTTCTTTTCGTCTCAAAACATCTATTCCGGATACTAGCTTTGATTGTATCCATGTTTTGATCATTCTTGAATTTTACACCACTATGATTATTTTTGAGGTATTTTTACAAGCGTGGATAAAACCAAAGTCTGAATCCTTAATCCTTAATCCTTGTCATTTTGTTTCAATCGGATTCGCTTTTTTAAAATATTTTCATCATCCTCAGTCTTAAATGATGATATTATTGAATATCTTCGGCTGTAGTGCAAAAGATGAATGATTTCAAGAATATCTTTGGCTCAGTAGTGTAAAAGATGATCGTGTGTCGAGATGAATACGACCGGATTGATTAATATCTTCGGCTCAGAAAGATGAACAGTGTGTTTAAATGAACACAGACTAATCGATGAATATCTTTGGCCCGTAGTGCAAAGATGAATTTTTGATTCTGGATGTATATTGATTGTTGTTACAGGATAAAATATTGATGATGGACCGTTAAATTCAAAGATTATAGTAGATTTCATTCTCTACGTTAACTCTTTACTATGAATTATTATTTTCGGCATGCGAATATTGATCCGAAACTTGTTGTCTATTGTATTCTATCGCAGTTTTTCTGTTGAAGACTAACGATAATTTGTTGTATATTATCTTAGTCATAATATTCTTTACCGGGCTAGTTGAGCTCACCCTTTTCCTTTGTTGTTCCATTTTTTTCTCAGAGGCGAGAATGTAGCGAAGTACTAGTCGGGTATGGAATGAAGGTTCTGAGAGAGTTGTTTAGTAGTCCTCACCATTTTGTAAAATAATGAATCAATAATTATGATGGGGATTTATTTGCATGTGGATATTGTCTGTAAGACAATATTATATTTAAACTCATTAAGATATATTGTCGTATTTCACACCTACATTTGTATTATTGAAGTTGTAGTTTGCTTTTTTACCATGTATTTGGCGACTCGAATGGGTGTTGTGTATACCTATTTTGGGGGCGTCACAGATTGTATCGAGCTTAGGATATGATCTCTGGCGGAGATCGGGAATAGAACTAGGAGGAGAGACGAAAAATCCTTCCGCTAGCAGTGTGTCCTACCTAAGCTTATTTGTTAGTCGGTCAAGATATAGGGATATTATGTGATATATTGATTTCCTTAATTAACCCTTATTTTATGACGTATTTTGAGAATGTCGATTGAGAATATTAATGTTGGAGTAAATGAGACAGTGGAGATGCCTCAGACTCACCAACGAGGAGAACGCGTGTAACAGTGGTAATGTTCCTCCCGTGAACAACACCACCGAAAGCGAGATGATGAACGAGGGGATGTTTAGAAGTTTTTTGCAGCTCACGCAAAAATCGATTTGAGGAGATTCGTGTTCAAAATACGGGAGGAAATGATAGCAATTCACGGTGGTCACAAAATGCAAGCGCTTCAAAGAGTTGGGACCACCGTGATTCTGGGGAAAGCCGGATCCGATTAAAGCGCGAGACGTGGGTCAAACAAATTACCAAGATATTCGATGTCTTCTGGGATGCACGAGAACAGAAAAGTTCCATTCGCGCCTTTTATGTTCCGTGGGCGAGCGGACATCATCTGGTGGGAGTCTGTGAAGCGCACCATCCAAATTGCACTCAAAGATGTCTTGGGAGACGTTGAAGGTTATTCAATGACAAGTACTTCGAAAGTATTCGTCATATGAAGGAAGTGGAGTTTATTAGACTAGAAGCGTAATAACGTAGCGGTGTCCCAAAGATGAGCTGAAGTCGCGGAGTTATCCAGTTTGCACCTCATTTGGTGGAGAATGAGGAACGTATGATGCCGGATGTTTCGAGAGGTTTGAAACCTAACATACGTTAAGATCTCATTTCTCATAAATTTTCTCTATTCCGAGATGTTGTCAATAGGCTCAATTGTTAGAGCGAGATAACGAGTACGCTCAACCGAGGGACCATAACCGTGATCATATCAAGATAGCAAATATCGTAATAATGATAACCAAACGGAGAAAGAAGAATACGAGACAAAGCGGTAACCACTTCGTGGTAATCGTAGCCGTGAAAATAAAGAAGCGAAATGGAGGAGATTTTAAAAGAGGAGATTCAACAACCACCATGCTGAAGACGCCGGTAGCAAAGAGTAACTAGTTTTATGGAGGAGAACGACCAACCCAATATATGCTACAAATGCGAAAAGAGGGACATATCACCAAACCGCCTACAACAGCTTCAAGGTATGCTTATAATTGTGGAAAGGAAGGACATATCACTCGAGATCAGACAAGAATGAAACCTAGTTCAATGGGGATCGGTGACTCAAAAGATCGTCCCCGAGAAAGTCAAAGTCAACGATTCCGGAAGAGCGTTTGTCAGATTTGGTCAAATGCGAGGAACCCGAACGGTTAAGACAAGTTAGTTAATTATAAATTCTTGCTAAGTATATACCTTACTAGATATTGGTTCTACCCATTCTTTTATCTCTTTACTTGCGCTCAACGCTTGAACTTGACTACGGAGAAATTAAACTTTGACCTATCTGTGGAGACTCCATTAGAGAAACTTTCATTACATCCGTTGTTTAAAAATCTTGCTTGATTCAAGTTAGCCTTTATCACATTACCCGTTAACCTTATTTCTATAGAGATATTTGCTTTTGATGTGATTTTAAGGTTAACTACTCATCATGCCAAATTGATTGCTTTTGTAAGGTTGTTAGTTTTCATATTCCTAAGCAACTTTTATTCAATTCAAGCAATCAAACCATTGTAGTCAAACATTTTCATATCGCCATGAAGTCATTCGTTTATTACGGATGTCAAGTTTTCTTAGTCCATGTTATGGATTTGAATAAAGACACACATCGATTTGAATAATATTCCCATGTTGTTATTGATTTTTCCCGACGATTTCAAAGAATTTCTTGGCTTACTCCCAAAGCTTCCGATATTAAATTTTGTATCGACTTTGAACCCCGATACAAAACTCATTTCTAAAATCTCATCGAATGGCTCCTATTGAACTTCGTGAGTTAAAATTCAACTATAGAATTTGGTACTTTGAGCCTTTATCTTGTGACTTCCATCAGGAATTCACCTGCCGCACTCTCCGTAGGGACGCCATATTCGTGCGATAGTAAAACTCGATAGGTGTCATTGTGACGTGCTATCCAAGATTGGGATATGAGTCACGCTTGAGAGCAACTCTAAGTCGAGAATCGAAATCACGTAGCTTTAGGCTTAGTTGGTTATTATCGGAGATTCGTTGAAGGATATTCTCGAATCGCTATTCCGCTAACTTAGTGACTCGAAAAGATACAAAATTGTATTATGGAGCGAGGAATGCGAGAAGATTTTCCAAGAGCTCAAGAGGTGACTCATTTCGCACATATTCTAACCATACCATCTTGAAAAAGCGAACGTGGTAGTTGAATACTGCGTTGAGTAGAAGATCATATGCGGGAATGAGTGCGATGATGTCAAGATACGACAGAGCCAACTTTAATAGAAAAGTTAAGGTTGCTTTCCACCCAATCTTGAGTTGATGCGTATGAAGAAGAAAGTACAAGAAGAAGCTATTCTTAAGCGAGAATTGATGAAGAAGGAATACTTGAGTCCACTCTAGACTTTGTGTTCCTAACGACTCGATTTGAAGTACAAGATTATGATGGAGGCACACAATACGCCATTTGCAATCCATCTTGAAGTACTAAAATGTATCGTGATCTTCGACATACATTTTGGTGGAACAATATGAAGAGAGAGATTGCAAAGTTTATCTCGATGTGTTTAACTTGTCAACATGTAAAGGTAGAGCATCAAGTGCCAAAGGGTCCATTGCAACCACTTGAGATTTTGAAATGGAAGTGGGAACACATTACCCTGAATTTCATTACTAATCTTCCCAAGGTTTCTCAAGGCATAGATGCGATTTGGGTTATTGTTGATAGATTAACCAAGTCTGCTCATTTCTTGCCGATACGGGAGACTTATTCCCTTGAACGTCTTTCTCGTATGTACGTAAATGAGATTGTGTGTTGTATTCAGATATTGTAAATAGGGCTCAGTTGGTGGAGCGCGATAACGAGTCAACGCAACCAAAAGAGAGCAGCCGACAAAATGATAATACCAGTGAGAGCAGTCATCGAAGCGATGACAACAAGCGTGGAGGAATCAACATGCTAGAAATGGTAACCGCTTTTGGTAATCGTATAAAACAATAAGAATGGATATTTCAAGAAGAGGAGATTCAACAAGGATGGAAAGACGCCGCACCAAAGACCCGTGTTAAGGAAGGAGAAATACCACCTATCATATGCTTCAAATACGGAGGGAGGGACACATCACCAAATTATGCGATGTCGTCCAAAGCATGTTATAATTGTGGAAGAGAAGGTCACTTAGCTTAATTTTGTCATTCACCAAGATAAATTCAAATTTAGGATGGAGGCACCAAAGGTCATCCCCGTAAAAGTCAAAGCCTGTAGTCTGAGGGAGAAAGTTTGTTGTGACCTCCTGAAAGCAAAGAACCCGAATGAGGTCATCACGGGTAAGCTTATCATAAACTCTAGCGAAGTCTATACTTTATTTGATACTTGGTTCTACCCATTCTTTTATTTCTCCTACTTGCGCCAACGATTAAATTTGACTCGGAGAAATTAGACTTTGACTTATCTGTGGAAACTCATTGGGAGAAACCTTCATTACATCCACTATTTATAAGTCTTGTTTGGTTCAAGTTGGTACCCACACATTACCCGTCGATCTTATTGCATTAAAAATACTTGCATTTGATGTAATTCTAGGATTGATTAGTTAACTACTCATCGTGTAAAAATTGATTATTTTCGTAAGGTTGTTAGCTTTCATATTCCTAATCGACCTATTATGCGAATTCAAGAACCAAACCACTAAAATCAATCACCGCATCTCAAGCCATAAAGTTATTCGCTTATTGAAAAACGGATGTCAAGCTTTTCTTAGCTCATGTCACGATGATCTAAACAAAAATACGCCGCTTTTGAATAATATTTCTATTGTTAATTAATTTCAAAGTATTCCTCAAGAACTTTCACGGCTTACCCTCAGAGCGTGAAATTAATTTTGTATCGACCTTGAACCCAGACAAAACCCATTTCTAAATCCCCATATCGAATGGCTCTATTGAACTTCGTGAGTTAAAAAACTCAACCGCAGGAATTGTTGACATTTGCTTTATTAAATCTAGTACTTCTCCTTGGGGTGCTCCTCGTTATCTATTCGTGAAGAAGAAAGATGGGAGTATGCGACTTTCAGATTGATTATCTGGAGTTGAATCATGTCACCATCAAAAATAGGTACCCATTGCCACATATTGATGACTTGTTTGACCAAATGCAAGGAGCCAAATTCTTTTCAAAGATCGACTTCGTTTCGAATATCACCAATTGAAGATTAGAACCGATGAAATTCCAAAGACGGCTTTCGTAACTCCGAGACGGGCATTATGAATTCCTAGTCATGTCCTTTTGGATTGACTAATGCTCCCTCTTTGCCTTCATGGATATGATGAACCGAGTATTCAAGGAATATTTAGATCACTTTGTGGTCGTCTTTATTGATGTCATCCTTATTTATTCCAAAAGCCGTGAAGATCATGAAAGAACACTTGAGGTCGATATCTCCAAAACTTCGTAATATAAGCTTTATGCCAAGTTGAAGAAATGCGAGTTACGGCTTGAGGAAGTAGCATTCCTTGGGCACGTGGGTATCAAGTCATGGAATATCTGTTGACCCAAAGAAAGATTGAAGCTATTCAAAGTGGGAGCAACCTAAATCGAAGATCAAGACGTAGCTTTCTCGCTTTAGCCTTGGTTATTATCGGAGATTCGTAGAAGGATTTTCTCGAATCGCTACTCCACTAACTCAGCTGACTCAGAAAGATACAAAGTTCGGTTGGAGCAAGGAATATGAGACAAGTTTTCAAGAACTAAAGAGGAGACTCATTTCAAGACTGCTTTTGGACAATACCATCCGGTTCGGAGGGATTTGTCATCTACATGATGCTTGAGCAAAGGTTTTAGGATGTGTTCTCATGCAACACGGGAAAGTTATAGCCTTTATGACTCACGACAACTCAAAGAATATGAGAGGAATTATCCTACTCATGATCTAGAGTTGGCATTATTGTCTTCGCACTAAAGATTTGGAGGCATTATTTGTATGGGGAGAAAGTGGAGATCTTTACGGATCATAAAAGCCTCAAATATTTCTTCACTTAAAAGAAACTCAACATGTGACAACGACGTTGACTTGAATCTGTTGAAAGATTATGATCATACCATCCAATACCATCCTCGAAAAGCGAATGTGGTAGGTGACGCATTGAGTAGTAAGATCATATCGGTCACGAAAGCAATATTGTCAACGCAGAGCCCATTTTGTATGACTTGCAAAGGATGGAGATAGAGATAAAGGCTCTAGGGACCCACGTGATGATGAAAAATATACGAGTAAAATCGACTTTTAATTGATAAAATTAAAGTCACTCAAATTCTGATCCGAGAAATAAAAGCGTATGAGGAAGAAAGTGCAAGAAGTTGCGATCTTTGGAAGCAAGAATCGATGAAGAAGGAATACTTCGAGTCAACTCCAGACTTTGTGTTCCTAACAACCCTGATTTAAAGTATAAAATCATGATGGAGGCGTACAACACACCATTTGCAATCCATCTTGGGAGTACCAAAATGTATCATGATCTTTGACATACATTTTGGTGGGGCAATATGAAGAGAGAGATAGCGCTATATATCTCAAGGTGTCTAACGTGTCAATGAGTCAAGGTGGAGCATCAAGTACCAAAAGGTCCATTGCAACCACTTGAAATTCCATAATGGAAGTGGGAGCACATTACCATGGATTTTGTTACTGGTCTTCCCAATGTTTCTCAAGGCATAGATGCGATTTGGGTCATTGTTGATAGATAGACCAAGTCTGCTCATTTCTTACCGATACGAGAAACTTATACACTTGAACGTCTTGCTCGTATGCACATAAACGAGGTTGTAAGATTACATGGTATGCCAGTATCCATAGTTTCTGATCAAGACCCAAGATTTACTTCGCGATTTTGGGTTAGTTTACAAAAAGCTATGGGCACAGATTTACGATTTAGCTCCGCATATCATCCTCAGACGGACGGACGGTGGAGAGGACTATTCAAACTCTTGAAGATCTATTAAGACTCGTGTCCTTGATTTCAAGGAAGTTGGGACAAGTTCTTACCATTGGTGGAGTTTTCCACAACAACAACAGCTATCAAGCAAGTATTGGCATGGCTCCATTCGAAGCGTTGTATGGAAGAAAATGTCGTTCTCCGGTAGATCTTTGGGATGAGGTGGGTGAAGCAACGTTGTTGGGACCGGAGTTGATACGTATGGCTACGGAAAAGATTCAAACGATCCGTGAACGTATAAAAACCTCACAAGATCGACAAAAGAGTTATCTTGATCTTCATCGAAAGGACGTGGAATTCGATAAAGGAGATCGTGTGTTTGTTACGTGTTGCTCCATGGAAAGGAGTTACGAGATTTGGAAAGAGAGAAAGCTCAATCCTCGATTCATCGGCCCATTTTAATCCTTGATCGAGTAGGAATCGTGGCTATAGACTCGCTTTCTGCCAAGTATGTCTCGTGTTCATAACGCTTTTCACATATCCATGTTACGTAAATATGTGGAAGACCCGAACCACATTATTGAGTTAGAACCCGACGAATAGCGGAAGATTTGACGTATGAAGAGGTTCCCTGCTCAAATCTTGGATAAGAAGGAACATATTCTACGCTCCAAGGTTATACCTCAAGTCAAAGTTTTGTGGAGAAACCACGATGTTGAGGAAATGACTTGGGAGTTAGAATCTGAAATAAAATCAAGGTATCCTTACCTCTTCAATATACCAGGTACGTACTCTAATTTCGAGGGCAAAATTTCATAAGAAGGGGAGATTGTAAAACCCCAACTTTTTGAATAAAGATGAATTTTCTATAAATATTATTTTTGAATATTATGGAGTGAAATTGATATAATGTAATAGTTGTGGGTAATATTTATAAATTTTGCAAAGTACGCAAGTTGTTATATAATATTCGATTGGTCGGGGAATATTCGTTTTAACAGGGAATATTCGTACAACGGCACAATCATTGGTGGACCCCACAATGGAATTATTGTCGGATTAAGAAAACGACAAAAATACTTTATGAAAATAATTGGCGGAAGTTTTACTCGTTAATCTGTTGAAACACCCAAGTGTTAAAAGTAAAGAATATGCTGGCATGGTAGTTAAGAGTAAGACACGGTAGATTGATTATTGATGCTTACGTGATAAGTCACTCGGTTTTGTTGGTATTATTAATGTAATAATACATAAAATCTTTTATATAAAACATAATACTTTTATAAAGTTATTCTATAAATAGAATATTTATATTCTATTATGCGTAGTGTTGCATAAAGTGTCTGCATAGTGTTTTGTATAGTAAAATCTTTTTATATAAAAATGTAATACTTTTGTAAAGCTATCTGCTTTTATTAGACAATAATTAGAATATATTATATTTTATTATGCATAGTATTTGCATAGTGCTGCGTAGTGTTTACATAGTAAAATCTTTTATAAAGTTATTCGTTTTATTAGATTATAAATAGAACATATTATATTTTATTTAAAAGATTTTGCTTTAAATATGGACCGTCAGATTAAAGTAAATCAATCTGAGCAGCTTCATGAGTTAGTTCTTATCTGCCCATTTTTCTATAAATAGAAGCTCATTTCTTCATTATTTTCTTACGAATTCAATTTGAACTCTAGAGATAAACTATAGAGAGAAGAAGAAAGTATTATCTTACTTCACTACTTATATATCCAAGATTTTCTTCTTAAAGGTAGGGAATATTATTTGTTGTACTCGTAAGTGGGTGTTATTCTTTTGTATTCATGAAGAGAACTTATGTTATTCCATTCTTTATTATTACATTGGAATAACTCAGATATCGCCGGACTACCCAATACTTGGTGACATTCTTCATTATTATTCCGTCTTTATTATTACATTGGAATATCCTTTACATGCGTTTCTGTGGGACTGATTTCGCCTTTTATTATTTTGTTAGAATATCCCGTCACAAGCGTTTTACGGCGGGACCGAATTCCGCTTTTTTATTATTATTCATTGGAATATCCTGTTTGTCGTTTTACACCGGACTGATTCCGTCCTTATTAATATTCATTGGAATAACTTTTGTCTGTCACGCAATCACCGCATACATGGTGATTTGTTGTTATTCCATTCTTTTTATTCTCATTGGAACATCCCAGCTTGCAAGTAATTTCACTCGACCGGTTCCGTTATTTAGTATTCTGTTGGAATAACTTTTCTATACTCTGAAGCACCGCATGCATGGTGATTTCTTTTGTTATTCCATTCTTTATTATACTTAGTTGGTTAAAATTTTGACTTCTATACTCCATGAAATTAGTGGAATATCCTCGATATTTGCGCTTCATCCAGTATCTCTTCATGAAAATATTCTTCTGATCATTCTTGAATTTTACTCTACAAAGCAGTATCATTTTGACAATTTAGACATTAGTAATTCTTGGTCAAATTAATTCTTGAACTTGTTTTATTGAATTCTTATATCATTGTCATCATCCTTATGTTTATATTATGTTGAAAGTCATCTCGTGGCTCAGTAGTGCATAGATGGACTTGGTATGATTATGACTAGGGATTATTCGGTGTAATCATGGTAGTAATGTTACAAATGATGTGGTAAAAGTCCTCATTGGCGTAGTAGTGTATTGATGGACGTTTGTTGGCATGATCGTGACCATTAATGAATACACAAATATTCTTGGCCGTAGTGCATGGATAATTATGGTCGTGATACTAAAGAATATCCTTGGTAGTAGTCAGGGGGTGATTCGATGATGTGGAATATTTATTAAGTTGAGTCTCAACGATAACAAATGATGAAAAACCTTTTTAATCATAAAAGATAGTAGATTTTATTTTCTACTTGACTCTTTTAATGGATTGCTTGTTCATTGCGCTTAAACTTGATGTCTATTATATTTTATCGCTTTAACATTATTGGAGACTAATGATAATTTATTCTCGCATTATCTTAGTTATAATATTTCTTCTTTGGGCTAGTTGAGCTCACCCTTTCTTTCACTTTATTCTCTTGTGAAATGAGAATATAAATTTGGGACGAGTCGGGGAACGGAGTGATGGTCCGAGGATAACATTAATAGTTCTCACTATTTTGTGAAATAATGTGATAATAATTGTAATGAGGACTCCTTTTGAGTTTGTATAATCTCTAGTAGACAATATTTGTATTCAAACTCACGCTTTATGTTTTGTCGTATTGTATACCTATAGTTGTATTAGTAAGTTGTATTTAAATTACATACTACGTATCGGCGACCCAAGATGGGTGATGTATACCTAATTTTGGGGGCGTTCTGGTAAACTGCATCAGAAGACCCCAAATTATTAATAAATGAAATTTATTTTCCTCTATTTATTATTTTAAAATAGTAAGGGTTGATTTGATTAATGTGTATAGTTATGGGTAAAATACGTGAAATATTTTGAATAAGCAAGTAGTTATAAAATATTCATTATCGTCATGGGAATATTCGTTTGGTCGTGGAAATATTCAATCGCTTGTCGGGAATATTCGTGCGACGGCGCAGATCTTTTGTGGGCCCCATAGCGGAAAAGCGATTGGATGAAGAAAATGACAAATATAAGTTATTTATAAATAACGGCGTAGTTATTACTCAAGTAATCTTGTTGGAATACCCGGTGGATTAAAACACACTAATACGCGTTGTTGAACAAGAAGATACCTGTATTGCACCAATTATTGATTCTTACGTAAGAAAGGCACTACTCAATAATTGTTACGATAATTACTATTCAAAGATTTTTATTTTATTGATTCAATAATTGTTGCATTGATATTTTATATTACCGTTGTTTCAATAAATTGTCATTACACGATTTTTCATTATCTACAATAATTCATATTATCTAAATAATATTATTAGAAAACATTATTGGCAATGTCTAGAAAGTTCTGCATCTAAGGAGATGTTTGGTCACCTAATCATGCGCCAGAAGGAGAGATCCTTATCGAAATCCCCTCTTTCTTGTGAACGACACAGTTACCAAAGATCGTGATTCCGTAAATATTATTTGTGAATAATTAATTATTGATTTATATGATGAGAAAAATATTGATTTTATGTGGATATAGATGGAGAAAATTTTTAATGTGACAATTGTTGAAAATTAATATTTTATCTTTTTCCGATAAAATAATTTATTTAAATATATTATTTAATAATATATTAACTATGATATTTTTTATAATGAATGTGGGATATATGAGTATATGAGGAGAAAGAGTATTTTGTGGCATTAAATGTTTAACACATATTTTGTGTGTTGGTGGACACAATTATTGACCTAAATTTGATTATAAATTATAAAAAAATCAGTCTGCTTTGGATTTCGGTTAATTTCTGTTTGGAATTTGGAAAAACTTCCTTCTCGCAAAGTTTTAGATAATGGAATTTCCTATGGAAAGTCGCTAGTTTCGAATTTTTCTGATAAAAGAGCTATTTATTATGAATTATTGAAGTTCCAAAGTTCTGAAATAATTAATTTTTGGAAGTTTTAATTGTTTTAATTAACAAAAACGTTTTTGGTGAGTTTGTGAATCTCATTTAACATGTGCTATGGCTGAAATCAGATTTCAAAGGTGGGCTAAGGAATTTTGTTTATAAATAATATTATTATATTCAATTTTCTACTTTGGTGTTCTAAGTATTTTCCTATAAATAGGAGCTTAGGTTAGAATTGAAAATTACACCCGTAAATCAAGTTTTCTCTCTATATTATCGAGTATTCTTGTGAGTATTTTGAGTATACTTTGAGTATTGCTATACGGTCTGCAAGTTCAAGTCATAGCCTATATCCTGTTGTTTCATTTAGAAATCTTCGTCTTTCGAGGTAAGGGATGTTATTTTATTCAAAATGATATTATTTCTTCAATATCATTATGCCGAAATATTGGTTGGAAATTTTTATCAAATTTGGAACTTTTTCATGTCGGGGTTACTATTCATGAGTTACTATTCACGAGTTACTATTCATGAGTTACTATTCACGATTCCTTAAGAAATATTATTATAATCATTATCACTGATTCATGAGTTATAGATCCATGATCTATCAACCCAGATCACTTATAGACACCTTAATACATAAATTTTACCAATCATTAACAACATTTAATATCAAATCACTGATTTCTAAATTTTTAGGGTTTATACCTCTTGAGACTTTGATTCTTGGATTCTGACCTTTGTGATCTGTTCCGGCTAAGCTGAGAAGCATTCTTGGCTTATGATCTTATCACTCTATCTCATTCCCATTCCCAAAATATAGAAAAAGAAGGTCTTGGGAGAAATGAGAAATAAATGTGGCTTTTTCTCTCTCTTTAATCTCTATAATTGTTGACATGTTGCTATGATTTTGATGATTTCGGTTGGTACAATAGATATAAGTCACATGCTAAGATATTATTTGGTCACCCACTCCTAAATTATGGCTAGATCTACAAACAACCTTCAATAATACAACCAAAGGCACTTTAGTCAATTGATTTTTATTTTAATGGCAACATGGTCATTTGTCCCAAACCCTTAGGGTTTAGGGTTTGAACCCTTAGGGTTTAGGGTTTAACCCTTAACTTTGTAATTTAATTTCTAAGATTTTTGAATTTCGGTTTTAAAAATAGAAAAATAATATTTCTAAATTATAATTAGAATTTTCTAATTATATTAAAATTTCTCGAACTTTTTCTTAAGGATTTAGCATAATATAGTCCCATAATGAAAATATATTTTTCTCGGAATTTTTAAAATTCATTTACTATTTTTCAAAAATCAATTTCTAATTAATTCCTTAAGAAATTAGCTACCTCAAGTTTAACTCCAAAATTCCCAAACCTTGGCAGGACCTTACACATGTTAACGTGAGCTTCTAGTTTAAATTTCATAGTCATCTGAGTTATAGAACTCCTAAGTTATAGCGTTTTTTCATTAAAAAACCTAAATATTAAAATAGTCATAACTTGCTCATTTTATGTCGAGAATGAGCTCATTTTTTGGACAGGAGGTACTTTATACCATATAACTTCATGTCCCAAAAGGCCAGAATTTTCTCATAATTTAAGTGGCCAAAAACAGCCCTCTAAAATCATGGCGCAACTTTTTTTCGGTTTTGCAGCTTTGCACTCCTTTGCTAAAATCTGTCCACATAAAATCTACAACACCTTTTCCAGTAATTCCACTTGGATTAGTTAGGTAACTCATAGATCTAACTCTAGGACTTGACCACATTCAAAAATTCAAAATATAATAGGAGATATGGTCAATTGAATTTCATGTTACGTTTTTCACCAAAATCTGATTTTCAACTCTTTGTGATTTCTAAGAAACTTTCATGTTTTCACATAATAACCAACATAACTCATCATAACACTTACTAATACTTCATATACCCATGATTTTCATTAGTCCAATGCTTTTATTATGACTTTCATCATAATCCTCGTAAACAGATCCTTTTAGTTGAAAAAATATTTGAGGGTTTAAGAAATGAGTTTTTGTCTTTGGGTCAATACAAAATTCGATTTCACGCTTTAGGGTAGGCTAGAAAATCTTCAAGAATACGCCAATAAATTTATTAATGATAGATATATCATTCAAAATCACATTCTTTCGTCGAAGACTTGAATAGTACGTCACATTAATACTAACTGTGACTTCTATCCCTTAACCTCGGATAAACCTCCACAATGATACCTATCAACTTGCCATCTTCAATCCACAGCGTCGCCCTACGAAAGTCTCGGTTTGCATTCCACACAAGGAAGTCAACAACGAAATGATCGGGGCTCTTTACTTATGGCTTGATATAACAATGATTAACTTTAGTGGTTTGGTTACTTTGAATTCGCATAACAGGATGGTTATGAATATAAAAGCTAACAACCTTACGAAAAAGCATGATGAGTAGTTAACCAATTGATTCCTAAAATCACATCAAAGGCAAGTATTTTCACAAAGATAAGATCGACAGGTAACGTGAAAGTGTTTATTTGAATCAAACAAGATTTAAAAATAGTAAGCGGTAACAAAGGCTCCTACTAACGAAGTTTCAACCAATAAGTTAAAGTCTAACTTCTCCTGAGTCAAATTTAAACGTTGAACGCAAAGCAAGAGAGATAAAATAATGGGTAGAACCAATTATCTTATAAGGTATAGACTTACGAATTTATAATTAACTAACCGTGCTAACCCGTTCGGTTTACTCGCTTTTTGAGAAGTCATGAAAAATGCACTTCCTAAAACCAACGACTTTGTTTTGTCCATATCCATCTTTGGTGCCACCGTCCCAGATTAGACTTGACTTTGGTGCACAACAAAATTGGGCTAAATGACCTTCTCTTCTTGCAATTTCCACTTCTATTATCTTTGCCATGATTACCAATCAAGTGGTTACCATTCTTAGCATGATAATTTCCCCGATGGTTATCATTGTTACGATAGTAATTGCCACCATTATGATTATTTTCGTGTTGTTGGTTGTTACCTTTTGTTTGAAATTTGAATCAACACTCTCATGTGCTTCATTGCTTATCTCAAAGATTTTCGGATATCATTCTCAAACACCATCCACAAAACAAGGGTTAATTAACATATCACATATTATTCCTATACTTCGACCAACCAATTAAATACCAAATAAATTTAGGTAGGTCATACTAGCGAAGAATTCCCCGTCTCTCCCCTCCTAGTTCTTATCTCACATCTCGGCCGGGATCATATCCTAAGCTCGATACTGTTGTGGCGCCCCCAAAATTAGGTATACATCACCCATCTTGGGTCGCCACTTACATGGCACATAAATTCAAATACAAACTTAATTATACATCGTAGGTGTAACATACGACAATACAAAAAAAAGAGAGTTCTAATAGGAATATTGTCATTTAGACAATATCCATACTCAAGGAGTCCTCATTACATTTATTGTCACACTATTTAATGTAATAGTGAGGACTACTAATGCTTATCTTCGGGACCATCACTCTTTTCCTCGACTCGTCCCCGGTATATTCTCATTTCACGAGAACAAAGGTGAAAGAAAGGGTGAGCTCAAATAGCCCAAGAAGAAATATTATGACTAAGATAATGAAGAATAAATTATCTTTAGCCTTCAACAATGTTAAACCGATAAAATATAACAAAAATCAAGTTTAATCTGATAGGAACAAAGCGATTCATTAGAAGAGTCAAGTAGAGAATAAAACCTACTATCTTCTATGATTTAAAAAATGTTTTCATCAACTTAATCGGCTGAAACTTCGACAATAATAAATAAACCACATCTTCTAATCATCCCACAGATTACGGGCGAGGATATTCATTAAATCATCAATGGTCGTGATTATACCGAAAATCCACAGTCATAATCATACCAAAAAGCGCCCATCAATGCACTACTGAGCCATCAAGACTTTTACCACACCACTTATAACATCACGGTTCATGATTATACCGAATGATCCTCGTCATAATCATACTAAGTCTATCTATACACGTAAGCCAAAGATGACTTTCAACGTAATATAAACATGAGGATGATGACAATGTTATAGAATTCAATTAAACAAGTTCAAGAATTAATTTATCCAGAACTAATAATATCCAAATTGTCAACATGATATTTCTTTGTAAAATAAAAAGCAAGAATGCTCGGAAGAATATTTCCATGAAAGATCTTTGGATGAAACGCAAATATCGAGGATATTCCACTAGTTTCATGGAGTATAGAAGTCAAAACTTTAACCAACCGAGTATAACAAAGAATATATAAAATCGCAAATGGATTTTCACCACGTGCGGTAATCCACGTATCTGATCATTTCCACAATTTAATAAGGAATGAATACAAAGGATCATTCACCATGCATGTAGCGATCCACATATGTATACAGTTATTCCAACGTAATAATAAAGAATAGAATAACGGAAGGATTCACCATGCATGTGATAGAGACCGCATGCATAAAAGTTATTCCAAATGTAATAATAAATGCGGAATAATAAATATGGAACCAGTCGTGTGAAATTCACCGGCCGACGGGATATTAAAATAGAATCGTAAATCTGAGAATAATAAATGCGGAATAATAAATGATGGAACCAGAGTCCGTATAGCACAGATGGGATATTCGAAGTAAATATAAATGACGGAATAATAACAGAGAGTTTCACCAAGTATGCGATGCTTAGATAAACCTAGTTATTCCAACATAATCATAAAGAATGGAATAATGAAAGAAGATCACCAAGTATTGGGTGAACCGCATATACCGGGTCATTCCACCAAGTATAGGGTAAACCTCACATACTGAGTTATTCCATCGTAATAATAAAGAATGGAATAACATAAGAATATCACCAAGTATAGGGTATATCACAGATCTGAGTTATTCCAATGAATAATAAAGAATGGAATAACAGAATGGATTTCACCAAGTATAGGGTACGCCATTATATCAAAGTTATTCCAACGAGAATAATAAAGAATGGAATAACGAGAATGTTCTCTTCAAGAAGAAAGAATAACACCCTTACCGTAAAAGAACTGATATATAGAAGTAGTGAAGTAGCGAGAATACTTCTTCTTTCTCTCTATAATTTTCTCTCTATAAACTTCTCTATAATTTCTCTGTAGAGTTTCAATGAATTCGTAAGAAAATAATGAAGGAATGAGCTTCTATTTATAGGAAAATGGAATGCATAAGTAATTAATCCAATCCAATGAGCGGTCAGATTGATTTACTTTAATCGACGGTCCATATTTAAAAGCAAAATCTTTTAAATAAAATATCATATATTCTATTTATATAAAAATATTTTACTATGCAAACACTATGCAACACTATCTGAAAACACTATGCAACACTATGCATAATAAAATATAATATATTCTATTTATAGAATAACTTTAATAAAGTATTCTCATTTTATATAAAAGATGTTTACGCTTTATTACGTTAATAATACGAATAAAACAAAATGTCATTATCGCTATAATAATTCATATTATTAATCGACAATAATGGAATCAAACCGAGTGACTTCTCACATAAGCATCAATAATCAATACCGTAGTGCTTCTTATGCAACCACACGTATTCTTCGTATTTTTACTACCGAGTAGTTCAACAAAGATCAACAGTAAAACTTCCGCCAGTTATTTTCATAAAATATTTTGTTCGGGTGAATAGTAACTCATGAATAGTAATTAAGTAAATAGTAATCGTGGCGCCCCCAAAATTAGGTATCGTCACCCATCTTGGGTACGCCACTTTTACATGGTACATAAATTCAAATACAACTTACTAACCTAACCGCGGTATGTACAATACGACATAAAGCGTGAGTTTGAATACAAATATTGTCTACTAGATATTATACAAACTCAAAAGGAGTCCTCATTACAACTATTATCACACTATTTCACGTAATAGTGAGGACTACTAATCTTATCCTCGGACCATTACTTACGTTCCCAGACTCGTCCCCAACTAGGTTCTCATTTCACAGAGAAACGAAAGGAAAGAAAAGGGTGAGCTTCAACTAGCCCAATGAAGAAATATTATGACTAAGATAATGCGAATAAATTATCATTAGCCTTCAAATGATGTTAAGCCGATAAAATACAATAGACAACCAGGTTTAATCTGCAATGAATAAGCAATCCATTAAAAGAGTCAAGTAGAGAATAAAGTCTACTATCTTTTAGGTTTTAAAGGTTTTCATCAATTTTTATCATCGAGACTCGACAATAAAAATAAACCACCACATCTAATCATCCTCATACTACTGGTCAAGGATTTTCATCAAATTATCAATGGTCACGACTATACCGAATCACCCCGGTCATAATCATACCAAAACTATCCATCATCGCATTACAGCCACATTGAGGACTTTTGTCACATCATTTATATCAAGTCATGATTATACCGAAATGATCCCTCAGTCATAATCATACAAAGTTCATCTATGCACGTAAGCCCAAGATAACATAATATAACATGAGGATGATGACAATGACATAGTAATTCAATAAAACAAGTTCAAGAATTATTTAATCCATGAATTATTAACGTCCAAATTGTCAACATAATCTTTGTTTAGTAGAGTAAAATTCAAGAATGATCGGAAGAATATTTCCATGAGAAGATCTTTGGATGAAACGCAAAATATCGAGGATATTCTACTAATTTCATGGAGTATAGAAGTCAAAGTTTTAACCAACCCGAGTATAATAAAGAATGGAATAACAAAAGAAATCACCATGCATGCGGTACTTCGCATGAGACGAGTTATTCCAACGGAATAATAATAACGGAACCAAAGTCGGTGAAATTCACAATTGACAGGATGTTCCAACAGAATAATAAAGATGGAACGGATCCTGTAAAACACACGATAGGATATTCAAACGAGAATGATAAAGATTTTAACCGTCCTGTAAAACACATGAGCGAGGATGTTCCAACAGAATAATAAAAAAGCGGAACGTGTCCCAGTAAAACACATGCAGGATGTTCCAACCGAATAATAGAAGAATGTCACCAAGTATAGGGTAAACTCACATTATCTGAGTTATTCCAATGAATAATAAGCAATGGAATAACATAAGATTTCACCAAGTATAGGGTATCTGGCGTATCACGGAGTTATGTATAGGGTATGCCACTTTTACAAAAGTTATTCCAATGAAATAATAGTGAATGGAATAATGTAAGTTCTCTTCAAGAAGAAAGAATAACACCCACTTACCGTAAAGAACTAAATATAGAAGTAGTGAAGTAGCGAGAATCTCTTCTTCTTTTTCTATAATTTTCTCTCTATAGTTTCTCTCTATAATTTCTCTCTCAGAGTTTCAATGAATTAAAGAAAAAAATAATGAAGGAATGAGCTTCTATTTATAGGAAAATGGAATGCGTAGTAATTAATCCATGAACGGTCCGTATTGATTTACTTTAATCGACGGTCCATATTTAAAGAAAAATCTTTTAAATAAAATATAATATATTCTATTTATATAAAAATATTTTACTATGCAAACACTATGCAATACTATGCAAAACACTATACAACACTATGCATAATAAAATATAATATATTACTATTTATAGAATAACTTTAATAAAGTATTCTATTTTATATAAAAGATGTTTCGCTTTTATTACGTTAATAATCTGAATAAAACAAAACGTCATTATCGCTATAATAATTCATATTATTAATCGACAATAATGGAATCAAACGAGTGACTTCTCACATAAGCATCGATAATCAATCTGGTGCAGCTACTATGCAACCACACGACATTCTTTACTTTTACTAATGAGTAGTTCAACAAAGAACCACTTAAAACTTCATACCGTTATTTCAATAAAATATTTTTGTCGTTTTCTCAATCAAATAATTACATTATAGGGTCCACCAATGATTGAGTAGTTATGCGAATATTCCTCGCTAAACCAAATATTCCCGACCAATCGAATATAATATAACCACTTGCATACTTTGCAAAATTTATAAATACTACCCACAACTATAATATTATCTCAAATTCACACCATAATATTAAAAATTATTTTGACAAAATTTAAATCTTTATTGATAAAATCTGGGGTCTCACAATCTCCCCCTCCTTATGGAATTTACGCCCTCGAAATTAGAGTACGTATACAGTATGATAAAGAGATGAGAATACCTTGAATACCTTTATCATTGAAAACATTAAATTCATTTTTACAATCCTACCAAAGATATTCATTAACAATTCATCTTTTTGCACTACAGCCAAAGATATACAACTCAGTAAAACCAATAATATCTGAGACTCGACAATAGTATCACGACCACGAATTATCCATTGCACTCTTGGCCAAGGATATTTTTTGTTGTTAATTACTATTCATGATTATACCGAATAATCCGTGGTCATAATCATACCAAGTCTATCAATGCACTACTACCAAAGATGACTTTTACCACATCCATGAATTAATATTTCATTCTTTGAGACTCAAATTTCAATAATTAATCCATATCATCGAATCATCCCCGCACTACGTGCCAAGGATATTCATTAGTATCAATGACCACGAATTATCCATGCACTACTACGCCAAAGATAATCGTGTATTCATTAAGATCACGACCACAAATTATCCATGCTTCTGACCAAAGATAATTGTGTATTCATTAAGATCACGACCACAAATTATCCATGCACTACTACCAAAGATAATTGTGTATTCATTAAGTATCACGACCACAAATTATCCATGCACTACTACCAAAGATAATTGTGTATTCATTAAGATCACGACCACAAATTATCCATGCACTACTACCAAAGATAATTGTGTATTCATTAAGATATCCGCGACCACAAATTATCCATGCACTACTACCAAAGATAATTGTGTATTCATTAAGATCCACGACCACAAATTATCCATGCACTACTACCAAAGATAATTGTGTTTTCAATTACTGGTTATGATTATACCGAACAATCCTCGGTCATAATCATACCAAGTCCATCTATGCACTACAAACAGATGACTTTCAACATAATATAAGCGTGAGGATAATGATATAAAGAATCAATCAAATGAGATAAAGAATAAATATTAAACATTTATAATATAATTTATCCAGGATTCAAGAATATCCCCATGTTATCAATCACTTAATAATCTCATAATCTAATATCATTAATATTATAACAATATTTTAATCACTTCTTAAATTTATAAACAATTTATCTTAATTGTTTACGCTTTACCATATAATGCATTTAATCATTCAAAATGCCATACTCATAAGATATCATCTCCAATTATCAAATATCTCAAAAAATATGCATATACTCTATATAAGATTCTTTAGCCATAAAATCCTATTTTCAACTTTGTTACTTCACATAACATATTTAACTCATATGTTCAGAATTAAACTATTTTCATGAAAATACCAAATCAGTCCCAAAAATATTTCTTTTCTGGGATTTAGCATAATATAGTCCCATAATGAAAATATATTTTTCTCGAAATTTTAAAATTCATTTACTATTTTTCAAAAATCAATTTCTAATTAATTCCTTAAGAAATTAGCTACCTCAAGGTTAACTCCAAAATTCCCAAATCTTGACAGGACCTTACACATGTTAACGTGAGCTTCCAGTTTAAATTTCATGGTCATCGGAGTTATAGAACTCCGGTTATAAGCGTTTTAAATCGGAAAACCTAAATATTGAAATAGTCATAACTTGCTCATTTTAAGTCGAATGAGCTCATTTTTGGACAGGAGATACTTTATACCATATACTTTCATGTCCCAAAAGGCCAGAATTTTTCTCATAATTTAAGTGGCCGAAACAGCCTCTCTAAAATCATGGCAGAAGCTTTTTCGGTTTTGCAGCTTTGCACTCCTTTGCTAAAATCAGTCCACACAAAAATCTACAACACCTTTTCCAATAATTCCACTTGGATTAGTTAGGTAACTCATAGATCTAACTCTAGGACTTGACCACATTCAAAAATTCAAAATATAATAGGAGATATGGTTAATTGAATTTCATATTACGCTTTTTCACTAAAATCGATTTTCAACTCTTTGTGATTTCTAAGAAACTTTCATGTTTTTTACATACTAACCAACATAACTCATCATAAAACTTACTAATACTTCATATACCCATGATTTTTATTAGTTCTATACTTTTATTATGACTTTCATCATAATCCACGTAAATGATCCTTTTAGTTGAAGAAATATTTGAGGGTTTAAGAAATGGGTTTTTGTATCTTTGGGGTCAATACAAAATTCGATTTCACGTTCTAGGGTAGGCTAGAAAGTCTTCAAGAATACGCCAAGAAATTTATTAATGATAGAAATATCATTCAAAATCATTATCTTCGTCCCAAGACTTGGATATTACGTCACATTAATACCAACTGTGACTTCTATCCCTTAACTTTGGATAAGACCTCACAATGATACCTATCAACTTGCCATCTTCAGTCATGACGTCGCCTCTGAAGAAAGTCCGCTTCCCGTGCTTCCACACAAGGAAGTCAACAACGAAAGGATCGGGCTCTTTACTTATGACTTGATATAACAAAGGTGATTAACTTTAGGATTTGGTAACTTTGAATTCAGTATAACAGTTGGTTAGAATATGAAAGCTAACAACCTTACAAAAAGAATAATGAGTAGTTAATCAATCGTTTTCAAAAATTACCTCAAAGGCAAGTATTTTCAAAGAGATAAGATAGGCAGATAACGTGAAAGTGTTTATTTGAAACAACAAGATTAATAAGCGATTGGAGGTAACGAAGGTTTCTCCCAACGAAGTTTCAATAGATAAATCAAAGTCTAATTTCTCCGGAGCCAAATTTAAACGTTGAACGCAAGCAAGAGAGATAAAAGAATGGGTAGAACCGGTATCTAATAAGGTATAGACTTCAAGAAGAATTTATAATTAACTAACCTGCTAACCGTTCGGGTTACCCACTTTTGAGAAGTCACGAAAAACGCTCTTCCGAAACCACCGATTTTGTTTTGTCCGATCCGCCTTTGGTGCCACTATCCCAAATTGGACTTGACTTCACTATAATGCACAAAATCGAGCTAAATGACCTTCTCTTCTTGAAATTTCCACTTCTATTATCTTTGCCATGATTACCACCAAAGTGGTTACCATTCTTAGCATGATAATTTCCCCGATGGTTATCATTGTTACGATAAATACACGCCACCACCGTATGATTATTATCGTGTTGTTGGTCGTTACCTTTTGTTTGAACTGAATCAACACTCTCATGCTTCATTGCTTATCTCAAAGATTTTCAGATGCCATTCTCAAACACCTTTGTCACAAAACAAGGGTTAATTGACATTTAACAAATTATCCCTATATTACGATTCACCAATCAAATACCAAATAAACTTAGGTAGGTCATACTAGCGAAGGAATTCCCGTCTCTCCCTCCTAGTTCTTATCTCGCATCTTAGCCAGGATCATATCCCTAAGCTCGATACCAACCGTGACGCCCCCAAAATTAGGTATATCGCCACCCATCTTGGGTCGCCACTTTTACATGGTACATAAATTCAAATACAACTTACTAACCTAACCGTGCTGTATAAATACGACATAAATCGTGAGTTTGAATACAAATATTGTCTACTAGATATCACAACTATTATCACACTATTTCACGTAATAGTGAGGACTACTAATGCTATCCTCTGGACCATTACTTCGTTCCCAGACTGTCGTCCACTAGGTTCTCATTTCAAGAGAAAACGGTGAAAGAAAGGTGAGCTCAACTAGCCCAAGAAGAAATATTATGACTAAGATAATGCGAATAAATTATCATTAGCCTTCAACAATGTTAAACCGATAAAATACAATGTACAACCGGTTTAACTACAATGAATAAGCAATCCATTAAAAGAGTCAAGTAGAGAATAAAATCTACTATCTTTTAGGTTTTAAAAGGTTTTCATCAATTTTTATCACGAGACTCAACAATAAATAAACCACCACATCTAATCATCCCTGTACTACACGCATCAAGGATTTTCATCAAATTATCAATGGTCATGACTATACCGAATCACCCCCGGTCATAATCATACCAAAACTATCCATCATCGTATTACATTCACAGCCAATCGAGGACTTTTGTCACATCATTTATATCAAGTCATGATTATACCGAATGATCCTCGGTCATAATCATACAAAGTTCATCTATGCACGTAAGCGAAAGATAACATAATATAACATGAGGATGATGACAATGACATAGTAAATTCAATAAAACAAGTTCAAGAATTATTTAATCCATGAATTATTAACGTCCAAATTGTCAACATAATACCGTTTCGTAGAGTAAAATTCAAGAATGATCGTAAGAATATTTCCATGAGAAGATCTTTGGATGAAACGCAAATATCAAGGATATTCTACTAATTTCATGGAGTATAAAAGTCAAAGTTTTAACCAACCGAGTATAATAAAGAATGGAATAACAAAAGAAATCACCATGCAATGCGATACTGCATGATGATGTGTTATTCCAATGTAATAATAATAACGGAACCGTGTCGTGTGAAATTCACACCGGCGAGGATGTTCCAATGTATAATAATAAAGATGGAACCGGATCCGGGTGTAAAACACACGGATAGATATTCCAATGTAATGATAAAGATTTTAACCAGTCCTGTAAAACACACAGCATGTGATGTTCCAACAGAATAATAAAATCGGAACCAGTCCGTGTAAAACACATGCATGTGATGTTCCAATGAATAATAGAAGAATGTCACCAAGTATAGGGTAAAATCACAGATCACAAAAGTTATTCCAATGTAATAATAAGCAATGGAATAACATAAGGATTTCACCAAGTATAGGTATGCCATATACAAAGGTTATGTATAGGGTATGCCACTTTTACAAAAGTTATTCCAATGTAATAATAGTGAATGGAATAATGTAAGTTCTCTTCAAGAAGAAAGAATAACACCCCTTACCGTAGTAAAGAATCGAATATAGAAGTAGTGAAGTAGCGAGAATACTCTTCTTCTTTCTATAATTTTCTCTATAGTTTCTCTCTATAATTTCTCTCTAGCTTTTCAATGAATTCAGTAAGAAAATAATGAAGGAATGAGCTTCTATTTATAGGAAAATGGAATGCATAAGTAATTAATCCATGAACTATCCAGTATTGATTTACTTTAATCGACTTTTACATATTTAAAGAAAAATCTTTTAAATAAAATATAATATATTCTATTTATATAAAAATATTTTACTATCGCAAACACTATGCAATACTATGCAAAATACTATCTGACACTATGCATAATAAAATATAATATATTATATTTATAGTAATAACTTTAATAAAGTATTCTATTTTATATAAAAGATGTTTACGCTTTTATTACGTTAATAATACGAATAAAATAAAACGTCATTATCGCTATAATAATTCATATTATTAATCGACATAATGGAATCAAACCGAGTGACTTCACATAAAGCGTCGATAATCAATACCGGTGTCTACTTATGCGAACCACACGTATTCTTGTACTTTTCTACTACTGAAAGTAGTTCAACAAGAATAACCACGGTAAAACTTCCGCCGTTATTTCAATAAAATATTTTTGTCGTTTTCTCGATCCGATAATAATTACATTGCTAGGGGTCCACCAATGATTGAGTAGTTATGCGAATATTCCTCGCTAAACCGAATATTCCCCACCAATCGAATATAATATAACCACTTGCATACTTTGCAAAATTTATAAATACTACCCACAACTATAATATTATCTCAAATTCACACCATAATATTAAAAATTATTTTGACAAAATTTAAATCTTTATTGATAAAAATCTGGGGTCTCACAAGAACTCGTGAATAGTACTCACACAAAAAGTGTCCCAAATACTCGAGTGAACAATACTAGAGTGAATAGTAATTTCGGTGAATAGTAACTTAGTGAATAAGAACTCGTGAATAGTAACTCACACACAAAATGTCTTAAATACTAGAGTGAACAATACTAGAGTGAATAGTAATTTTTGTGAATAGTAACCCGTGAATAGTAACTCGTGAATAGTAACCGGGTATTTTATGACAACTTGTCTACTTTGAAAAATTTTCAAATATGACCCTTAACTTTAAACTTTTATCAATTTAACTATTCACCAAAATAGAAAAATTGAACACTTTTATTTCATAAAATTTGGGGTCTCACAGATTGTTTAAAATATGAATCCTTAATAATTGTTCTTTTGTTTCACTGGATTCGTTTCCTTTAAAATATCTTTCATCATCCTCACCCTAAATGATGATATTATCAAATATCTTTGGCGCAGTAGTAGCAAAAAGATGAATGATTTTCTTGATGAATATCTTTTGGCCAGTAGTGCAAAGATGAGCAGTGTTGAGATGAACACGACTGATCGATTAATATCTTTGGCCAGAGTGCAAAGATGAATGCGTGTTTAGATGAACATAACTAATCGATGAATATCTTTGGCACGTAGTGCAAAGATGAATATTTGATTCCGAGATATATATTGATTAATGTTACGGGGATAAAATATCGACGATGAACTTTTAAATTCATATATAGAAGATAGTAGTTTGCATTCTCTACTTAACTTCTTCTAATGAATTGTTGTTTCACTGCAGATTGTTGATTTAAAAGCTGGTTGTGATACTATCAGATTCTATTAGATTTTTCCTGTTGAAGACTAACGATAATTTGTTGTATATTATCTTAGTAATATTATTCTTTACCGGGCTTGATTGAAATTTCACCCTTTTCCTTTTGTTCCATTTTCTTCCTCCGAGGAGGCGAGAATGTAAATGAAGATTTAGCTCGGGGTATGAAATGATGGTTATAGAGAGAGTTGTTTAGTAGTCCTCACCATTTTTATAAAATAATGTATAAATAATTGTGATGAGGATTTATTTGGGTATGTATATTGTCTAGAAGACAATAATTGTATTTAAACTCACAGTATATATGTTATCGTATTTTGCACGACAAATGTATTAATAAAGTTGTAGTTATTTTTGTACCATGTATTTGGCGACTCAGAATGGGTTGGATGGAATGGACCTATTTTGGGGGTGTCACACGTACTATCATGAGCACTTTTAGAAGGACCCAGATGATCTTTTACTGAAACACGGGGCAACGACGAGCTCACAGCCATCGCCTGCCTTTCGGGTGTACCATCCTTACTTCTCACCATCTTCCGAAGTAGATTAAATGAATGTGATTGAAAACTCAATGACACTAGAACTCAGCCCTCCTTCTAGCGCCAATGTTAACGCTAAGATCTTCTCCAACGTCCCAATCACGTAAGACGCCTCGATCTCGCGAGACAAGAAACACGATCAACACTAAAAGCTCGATTTCGGCTTTATCGCTTTGGGGATAAATTTCGGTGCGTGAGTCAATACTGGTAGCTATGAGGGTTAACAATGGAGGATAAAATATCTACCGTTCTTAGAGATAAAAATTGTATGTTGTGTGTATCGTCATTTTTCTTGGAGACTTCTTTGTGCTATCTTCTCTTTTTATCGTCACGTACACCAACTCTTATCGACCGACCTCCTCTTCTTCTCCGATCTCAAATGGGATGCATGCAGAGGTTGTCACCTTTTTTCCCATCAGACATACCACGGGTGGATATAATCCCATCCACATTAATGATCTGCAGACTTTTGGTCAACAACCTTCCTTTTTCATCATTACAAGTCAGAGACTTAGATATTAAAAGATCTGATGGATCAGTCCATTGACCCGGTCCAATATTAAGGAGATATAATGTAAGGATTAGGTCCAATAACTTTAAGACTCAATAGTGGAGACCCAATGGACTGATTAAATAAATAAGCCCAATCCACAAGCCCCAATAAGAAAAATATCATGACCCAACAGAATATAAGAGAAGGCATTGCTGAAGCTACCCTTATGTGGATCAGTCAATTCAATAAATTGTCTGGTCGCAGGGTTCCGAATGCAGTACTTATGAGTGGAATTGCTCCTCACGACTTCCAAGCCATCACAACCACAGATAAGTTGATATGTCCCAGAGGCAACTGAATTCTTAGGTATTTTGTTATAGACAATAGTAAAAGTGGCCCGGCTCATATGCTTCTCAATAAAGTGGCGATCTTGAATTACAGGCAGCATACCAGTGCTTGCACACACACATAAGTCGGAGCAGGAATTTGACTGGCAACCAGCTCAGAATCTGGATGAAAATTTCAGGTGGAAAGACTGGTTGAGTGACGGGAGCACACGTCTGCTTTTTATTTTTCTTGATTTCAGCAGCCCCTCGCTTCCTCAAAGGAGGAAATGGGTTGATTAATAGGAACAGGACTTTTCTTTCCATTCTTTTTGTTAGCGGTCTCTTGCTTCTCCAACTGCATAACTGTTTTATCCTTGTGTGCAATTCTTGAATGTGGTATCTTCAAAGTTTCAAGACTGGGCAAGGATTTCAGTTCTGAGAAGCCAAAAAATACGCCTGTGGCTGTAGCTGTTCACAAGAGGGCTTTCAAATCTGCAAGATGCAAGAGACTCGCATAGCGTAGGTAGGATTCATTTGCAATAAGTGAGTTGTACATCACTTAAAATTACAAAGGCTGGCGTAAACAATTCAGAAGAGCTCCAAACTTTTAATGCGCGACAACAAACTAACCATGAATTGAGTTTCTCTTCATGAGTCAATCTATCAATATAAGAATTTTTTAAATCCGCATAAATTTAATATCATTCAATCAAAATGAAGTCTTGAAAAGAATTAAACTAACCATTAAAAAATAGCATGGTATCGACAAAATCAGAATCAGGGAATAGAAACACTAGTTATGGTAGAAATGCACAAGACGTTTAGTTCTCCTGTACGCGGCAGGACAATAAGAGTTCCTTATTTAAACTCACTAATTCAATCAAGACAAGATAATTGGCAACATGGTACTGTTACTGTCAGAGTATTGGTCTATTAATTAGAAGAACCCCTAAATCCACACTCCAAAAAATTGTTTTTAAGCAGCACACTGACAAAAAGAAAATCTTAAATCAAATCCCTCTCTCTACATGATAGAAGTTTCTTCTACAACACCGACTCAACAACAAAATATTGGAACTTAGATTCAACTTAAACCCTATATTTAGTAGTATTAATATGTGTCAAGTATACATTATCATTACATTACATTGATTAATAGTATATATTTTTTACGAAGACAAAAATACCCCTACACTATCCTTACAATTACAATAATCATACTCCATCCATGTACACAAAAAGAATCTCATTATTTAATTTTGAATTGCGATTTTACTTTTGAAATAATAATTTTGTAGTTGGCAGTAATTATTTCATTAAATAGAAATAAATAAATTCACATTAATTTTAATTTTTTTTTTTTATAAAGAATTAAATGGCAATATTTTATGTCATTTTATTTTAAAATTATTTTAATTTTGCAGTTAGAAGGTTTAAATTAATTAAAAAGAAAATTAAATGACAATATTCTATAGAATATTATTCGGTTGGGCATATTGAATACTACTCCCTCCGTCCCTCCTTATTACTATTCTGGGTACTCCCATGTTAAATTTTTACTTTCTTTTAATAACTAAATTTTTATCCATTTTTTTATTATGCCCGTAATATTAAATATCTTCATATTTAATGACATATTATTATGAGCAATTTTATCATTTTAATCATTTTTTTAATATGCGTGAAAAGTCCACTAAGACTTTTATCCTGGAACGGAGAGAGTAGTATTTTGTCCGTGCGTGCTTGGTATGAAGAACAAATTTCAATTAATTGTTTTGATCGGCAACCTAATCTTTGTTGGTCCAACAACATCCAGCCAGTGCAGTTTCTTGCATTTAACACGCATCATAAAAAATACAAATTATATTGAAGTCCTTTATAAATTAATTAATAGTAGTAGTAGTAGTTTCACGACTTAGAAAGTAGTAGTAGTAAAATCAAATGTAACATTTGACAGTGTTTTCATGTCTTGTCATTTATAGTAAAGCTTTGTCTATTTAATGATGCTACATTCACACCTTTATTCATCTGTATATATATATATAGCAAGGGGCAGGTCACATGGCCCGGCTTCAGTAAATGAGAGGCGTGGTGGTCATTTTCATAGAGCTGTAGCACGTTGGGGCCTCGGAGAATATATGTTACAAATATATAGTTTTGCCTTCTAAAATTAATTTTACATAAATATTTAAACCATTTTTAACTATAATTAATATTATTTATTTTAAATATTATTAATTTCAAGTATATATTTATGACGTAGTTGTTAGGATAGAGTCATTAATTATATACACTGCAAATTTTCAATTATGTGCATGCATAAGATAGATAGAAATTATGAAAGGTCTCACTTTAATTTATTTTATTTTATCGCATACACTTCTATGTTGGTCGTAATCTGATTTTCTCAAATATTTATTGACGTGTATATTATTCTCTACTACTATTAGAATATATATATATATATATATATATTGGAGCTTAGGGGATGTTTGATAAAAATTGAATAAATCTGAATCTGAATGAAAAAAATTGTTTGATAATTGACATGTCTGAAACATCTTAATGACAAAATTTTATTATTTTACCCCTCTGAAAAAATTTAAAATTGTTGTAAATTTATTTAATATTACTTAATATAATAGTTAATATTTTTTAAAATTTTTAATTTTTTTTACTTCATTCATTGCTCATTCAGCCATTCAGCTAAAAAAATCTGACTTAGTCATTCAACTCGTCCATCTTACCGATTCAGCCATTCAAATCAAAACATACGCACTGACCGATTCAGTCATTCAGATTCAACTTCATTCAGCTCTAAACAAACACCCTTTAATCTTCCAAAAGTGCATAAAAATTAGGAAGGTTGATCAGAAACCAAACCGATGCCTACTCACATACGGATAGCTTTCGTCCATTCAAGTCCGAGGACCAGAACTGAAAGGTTTCCTTAAGGCGAAGACAAAAATGAGCCATGTGAGAAACTTCTATAAACTGACACAATGCGTAAACATGTACTCCCTCCTCCGTATCTTAATATAAATTGTTTTAGAGTTGTGCACACATATTAAAGAGATAATTGTATATTATTAAATATAATATTAATTGTGAGACCCCAGATTTTATCAATAAAGATTTAAATTTTATCAAAATAATTTTTTAATATTATGGTGTGAATTTGAGATAATATTATAGTTGTGGGTAGTATTTATAAATTTTGCAAAGTATGCAGTGGTTAAATTATATTCGATTGGTGGGAATATTCTGGTTTAGCGAGGAATATTCGCATAATCTACCAATCATTGGTGGACCCCACAATGTAAATTATTGGCTTGATTGAGAAAACGACAAAAATATTTTATTGAAATAACTAGCGGAAGTTTTACCGTGATTCTTGTTGAACTACTTTGTAAGTAAAAGTACAATAATAAGTGTGGTTGCATAGTAGCAAGAAGATTGATTATTGATCTTTATGCTAGAAGTCATTTTCACTTTGATTCCATTATTATCGATTAATAATATGAATTATTATAATGATAATGACGTTTTGTTTTATTCGTATTATTAACGTAATAAAACGTAAACATCTTTTATATAAAATAGAATACTTTATTAAAGTTATTCTATAAATAGAATATATTATATTTTATTATCGTAGTGTTGCGTAGTGTTTTTTGCGTAATGTTTTCAGATAAGTATTGCGTAGTGTTTTTGCAGATAAAAAACGTTTTTATATAAATAGAATATATTATATTTTATTTAAAAGATTTTTCTTTAAATATGGAATAGTCGATTAAAGTAAATCAATCTGACCGCTCATGGATTAAATTCTTATACATTCCATTTTCCTATAAATAAAGGCATTCCTTCATTATTTTCTTTTAATTCATTGAAACTACTGTAGAGAAATTATGTAAAAGAAGCTATAGAGAGAAAATTATAGAAAGAAGAAGAGTATTTCTTCTTCACTACTTCTATATTAAGTTCTTTTTACGGTGAAGTGCCAAGTTATTCTTTCTTCTTGAAGAGAACTTCATTATTCCATTCACTATTATTACATTGGAATAACTCGTAGTAAAAAGTGGCATACCCTATATCATAACCTCAGATACGCCAGATACCCTATACTTGGTGAAATCTTATGTTATTCCATCGCTTATTATTCTCATTTGGAATAACTCGTATACGCGCTTGATTCTATATATCTTGGTGACATTCTTCTATTATTCATTGGAACATCCTGCATCGTGTGTTTTACAATTCGGACTGGTTCCGCCTCTTTATTATTCTTCATTGGAACATCCTCGTCGTGTGTTTTACACCGGATCTGGTTCCGCTCTTTATCATTCTCGCTGAATATCCTATCGTGTGTGTTTTTACACCGGATCCGGTTCCATCTTTATTATTCTGTTGGAACATCCTGCCGATTAATGATTTCACCCGACCGGTTCCGTTTATTATTATTCTGTTGAATAACTCACAATGCTGCAAGTACCGCATTTATGTGATTTCTTTTGTTATTCCATTCTTTATTATACCCAAATTGATTAAAACTTTGACTTCTATACTCCATGAAATTAGTAGAATATCCTCGATATTTGCGTTTCATCCAAAGATCTTTTCACGGAAATATTCTTCCGATCATTCTTGAATTTAACTCTCTGAAAGCAACAAAGATTACGTGTTGATAATTTGGACGTTAATAATTCATGGATTAAATAATTCTTGAACTTGTTTTATTGAATTATTATGTCATTGTCATCATCCTCATGTTATATTATGTTATCTTTTGAACTTACGTGCGTAGATGAACTTAAAGATGATTATGACCGGGGATCATTCGGTATAATCACGACTGATATATAAATGATGTGACAAAAGTCCTCAGATGGCAGAATGTAATGCAAATGATGGATAGTTTTTGGTATGATTATGACCAAGGGGTGATTCTAAGATAGTCATGACCATTGATAATTTGATGAAAATCCTCGATCGTGTGATACGAGGGATGATTAGATGTGGTGGTTTATTTATTAAATTCGAAGTCTCAAATGATAAAATTGATGAAAACCTTTTAAAACCTAAAAGATAGTAGATTTTATTCTCTACTTGACTTTTTAATGGATTACGTATTCATTATAGCTTAAACCGGGTTGTCTATCAGTATTTTATCGCTTTAACATCATTGAAGGCTAATGATAATTTATTCTCGCATTATCTTAGTCATAATATTTCTTCTTGAAATAGTTGAAATTCACCCTTTTCTTTCACCGTTTCTTCTTGAAATGAGTAAACATGCATTTGATTTAGTCGAGAACGGAGTAATGGTCCGGAGGATAGCATTAGTAGTCCTCACTATTCTCGAAATAGTGTGATAATAGTTGTAATGAGGACTCCTTTTGAGTTTGTATAATATCTTGTAGAACAATATTTGTATTCAAACTCACGCTTTATGTCAGATTATACCCACGCTATATTAAGTAAGTTGTATTTGAATTTATGTACCATGTAAGTGGCGACCCAAGATGGGTGACGTATACCTAATTTTGGGGGCGTCACATTAATTGTTTATATTACCCTTATATTAAAAAAACATAGTTATTTATTGAACAAAAAATAATGAGAGAACCAAACTTATATTTATTATTCCACTTGAGATAATATTGAAAACTAAGCAAATAATGGTTATTTAAAATCCTCAAACAATTTATATTAAGAAACAAAAATTATTCTCTAAAACGACTTATATTAATGAAAAGAGGGAGTATATATTTTCGGTCAGATACCAAAAAATGAGAAGTGGTTAGCATGAAGTTCATTTTTGGGTAGAAAGTTATTAATCGATTAATCAGAAGATCGACACGCAGGCGAGACTACATGACATCAAGATTCTATTAATCAATCACTTAACTTACCAAAATATAAATTTCATGCTAACCGGATCTCAAAAAATGATTAATGGGACTTATAGACTGATCCCCAAGTTAGAGACGTACTTTGTATGTGAAGTGGAGGTCCAAAACCTTGGGAGGTAGACACGTCACCACTAGGGACACGTACTTTGTATTTACTTACGTAACATGCATATGCCTGATGTATTAAAAATTTAATATGATTTTATAATTTAAAAATAAATACTTATCTCTAATTTGAGACGTACTAAATCAATAAATATGAATAGTATATGCATGTTGCTCGGTCAAAGAAAAAGGATCTTCAAAATAAAGAAGAAAAAGATGGAATGGGGTTTTAATTAGTCTTCATGGTCCTAGAAAGCTACTTCAGTTGATAATTTCTGATTAGAATAATACAGATTGACCGCTGCTCTGGTGTTGGTATAGTAAATTAGTGGCTTAGTCGTGATTAATTTCTTAAGAGAAAACGAACAAAGTCGCTGTACATTCATTCAATACCCCATGTGAGAAGCCATTGATAGTGCAACTCAATTAAATCCATGCACCATGTCAATGAAGATACAATAAATTCCTCCACAACTATTTATTTATTAATGTAACAATTACTCAGATTGATAAAATTACTTCAAACTTTAAACCAACTTTGGTGGGGTTGTTCGGCAGTTATCTCTACAGGTAATTCCGTTAAGGAGTTTTTTTTTTAAACAGTCCCAAAGGACATGAAATTTTATTAAGTAGAAGCATCAAAAGCAACAAGATGGATAATACAAGTGAGCACCTCCTCAAATAACTTTGGACGTGGGACTGAAATGTTCCACCTCCTCCCTCCAATATGAAGGAATCGAAACATCCTTAGAGTGAGCCAAATAAGCTAAAACACACAATCGATAATTGCCTCCTTCACTATAAAGATTAATCTCTCTGTTTTATAAAATGAGTCACATTTATGAATTTGTAACTTTAAAAATATGTCTTTATTATATTTATCTCTCTATATATGGGTGTTTAGTTTTGTAGTGAAGACATAGTAGTATAATTGTGTTGTAAAATTTGAGAATATTATGACATTTTATACTATCATTAACATATAAAATAATAATAAAAATACTCTTCTTAACAAATAATTTTTTAATAAGATATATTGTTTATGAAACGGAGGGCTTATTGAATACTAAAATATGTCCACAGCCATTTACACGTCCTAAGCCGAAGTCAATTAATGGACAATTTTTTAAAAACAATTTAAAAATATTATTTTCACCATTCTTTAGTCTAGAATTATTTTCTTTCGTAGTAGCAGTATATGTAAACATTTTAAACAATCTCTTAAATGGAGTATCTTTATTTGTGTCCGTATGTGTGCTAGATGCTCATTTATGAATTTTCTGAGCCCAGTGCTCTCTCTAATTAATTAATGGGGTATTTAACGCGTATTGGTTATAGTGCATGGAAGTTTGAATTCATACACTATCTTTTTCATTGATTTCCTCTCTTATCACCTCTTAAAGTTGCCATAAATTTTACTCCTGTTCTAATCCCTCCAACAAAGGAAATAGATTTTCAAAAATGGCTATTTTTTTCAAAACTGAAGAATAATGCGTAATGTATGGAAAGATAGAGACTTTCCTAGATCATTCCCCAATTCTTGCAAAGGGTTCAAATATCACTACAAAAAGATGAATCTTTACTAGTCTTTTTGAAGTTTCAAGATCCAAAAGAAGACGAAACAGAGGAATCAAGATGCCTGCAGTTTGGTTTGCCTTGAAGAGATCATTGCAGTGCAAATCAGAGCCATCAGTCGATGTTCATGATCCGAGAAATAATCAGAGCAACATATTGACTAAGAAATCAAGCAGCAGCAGCAGGTCTGGTTGTTCAAGGTCAATTGCAAATCTCAAAGATGTTATAAATGGAAGTAGCAAAAGGCACATGGAAAAGCCACCAGAGGCAGCAGTTTGTAGCCCAAGGTCTATTGGGAGTAGTGAACTTCTTAATCCAATTATGCATGAAGTGGTACTCAATAACTCAACTTGTGAGCTTAAGATCACTGGTGCCAATAATTTTGGGACTTTTATGGGTACCCTAAAACCAGGGACACCTGGTCCTGGAGGGTACCTAGTGGCTTCTCCTACGAGTAAAGGCAGAAACATATCATCCATCCATCTGAGAAAGAACCATAGTAGCCTTTCCAGGAGGAGAAGTTTAGGGTCTGGATTTGGTGGAGTTCCTATAAAGCCTAGGGCTTCTTTTGGAGCAGATTCTCATGGTAATTCTTCAGCTTTGACTTGCCATAAATGTGGTGAGCAATTGGTGAGGTGGGAAGGTGTTGAAGCACATCATCTCTCCAAACATGCTGGTAATGGAAACCACTTTCATTCAACTTTTACCTTACTCATTCTGTTAAAACAAAGTGCATTAAGAATTGTTGTGGTTTATTTTATTTTTTCTTCCTGGTTTTTTCGGATCCAAAATCATTACATATACCTCATAATCCATTTATCCGGAAGAATGAATTAAAATTATACCGCAAAGAAAATTTGGAGAGCACGTTTATCATATATACTTTTCCATCCCAAATTAACTGATTAATTTGACAGGTAAACAGTTTAAGTAAGAAGGTAATGATTACTTACTTTTGGACATCCTAAAATAGGTTAATGGTTTTGGCCTCAATTCTAATGTTTGTGTAAAAAAGTTTTAATGATCATGTTAATCTTCTTGTCTTGTTAATGACCACCAATTTTTTGCCTTCTAACTATTTGATGACACTTTCAAATTCTAAAGCTTTTAAACATGTTCCAAATTAAGCAGCCTCACATTATGCTATTTTTCTTATGTAGTTACTGAACTAGTTGAAGGAGATTCATCGAGGAAGATTGTGGAGTTAATCTACAGGTCCAGCTGGTTAAAATCCAACAGCAATTGTGGTGGGATTGAGAGGATTTTGAAGGTCCACAATATGCAAAAAACACTAGCACAATTTGAAGAATACAGAGAAATGGTGAAAATCAAAGCTAGCAAATTGCCTAAGAAACATCCGCGTTGCCTAGCAGATGGCAATGAGCTGTTAAGGTTTTATGGAACAACTATCGAATGTTCTCTTGGCATCAATGGATCCTCTAGCCTGTGCTCATCAGATAAATGCTTCATTTGTCGAATTCTAAGACATGGTTTCATCTCCACTAAGAAGGAACTCAATGGCGGCGTGGTTTTCACAACTTCAACAAGTGAAAGAGCATTTGAATCAATTCAAGTGTTTGATAGTGGTAACACCATTTTGAGGAAGGCTTTAATGGTATGCAGAGTGATTGCAGGCAGGGTTCATCGGCCTTTGGAGAATGTTCAAGAACTGACTGGTCAATCAGGTTTCGATTCGTTGGCTGGAAAAGTAGGAATCTACTCAAATATTGAAGAACTCTATTTACTGAATTCCAGAGCTCTTCTTCCTTGCTTCGTGATAATCTGCAAGCCATGAAGGATATAAGTCGGTGTTAATATTTTTCCAATCATTTAGTAGGGGTATTTTTTTTTTTTAACTTTCAATAGTACTTGCTAGAGTTCCTTCAAGTTTTATTAGTGACTGTACTATAGTTTTGGCCTTATATATGAATCTATATCCTGTCATGCGTGATATTATTTTATTTAAAAAAATTGTTATATTTTTTGACATGAGGATTCTTTTTTCTTCTTTTTTGTCCCCTTTCAAAAGTGGCTTAAGCTATTAGTATCTATTTTTGTATTTGATAATGTCTCAAATTACAAAGTCAAAATGGCTCATGTTTAGGAGATATTTATTATGTATTGTCATCAATTTAATTCAAAATATGTGCTTTTTAGTATTTTGTTCAAGTTATTGTTATGTAATTTTTGTTGAGTCATATTATGTATTCTGACAAATTTAAGATTAATTACAATTGCGTAAATATATTATATAAGATTGAATAAAATTATAAGAGAAATCCGCTTATTACACGTATCTCTAAAAAGGCTTGCTACTAATACTAATACACATATTTCACAATCAAAACAATCACTGTAAACATTCACAATTAATGTGTTTCTTTTTTGTTACACAGGATTTAAACTTTAAATTAAGTATAGCTTTGGGCCCCAATTGTCCAATATTAAAGTGGAGAGTATCTTCATCTGCCCAACAGTTGTTCGGCCCGCATGCACTTGTATTATTAGCATTGGCCGTTCCGCGTACGCTCAAGACATAATTACTCATAATTTTCACACTGGGTCTCTCTTAAAAATTTGTCTACCCCTACGACCAAGAAGGAGAAGGAGAAGGAGAAGGAGAAGGAGAAGGAGAAGCAAAATAATATGAAGTCTTGTGTATTTATTTAACAAAATGAAAGAAAAATAAGAATGTTTCAATTAGTAGAAATATCATAACGTTATTATATATTGAGACTCTATATTTAATATATAGTCAGGATTAATTACTCGATCGTCACCAATGGTCCCAAAATCATGTTCCTATTTCAGCTAAGGTTTTGAATTAATGACCTAACAAGGTCCCCATTACAGATGCATGTTCCTAACAAGGTCCCAATTAATTCAATTTGAAGCGACACTCCATGGTAAGATGCACATACGGTTGACTTTTGACGTGTTGCATGTGCATGTAATTAAGCTCACATTTCATTTTTTTCTTTCTTTATTCACTCAGGCACACACACTTGTACCACGATGGATGGCAATAATGCAGCCCTGCAGGCTGCAGCCTCATATCACTAATGTTCAAGCCGTTAGTTCGATAGATCAAAGTCGGCGAACGGCTAACTACATGCCAAATATTTGGCAATAAGATCAGCTAGATGCGCTTTCATTTCAACCGAATACACTGTCAGTCTGTCAGATTTATATATTTCCACTTGCTGCTATTTCAAGTTATATATATGGAGTTAATGGAATTGCACAACTGTGTAAACTCTTAAATGTACACAATATACGATTGTAGAGTTAAGTCATTCTATAATTTGAGGATCCACTCTACATTTCTACGGTAGTAGAGTGACTACTCTACGAGTGTAGGATAATTTAACTCTACGATCGTAAACGGTGTACATTTAAAATTTGTACAACTGTGCACCTCCATTTTTTTCATATATATATAGTTGTTTTTTTGGTTGACGTACAATAAAACGCTTACAAATTTTAAAGTTTGTTCCGGGTCATCCTTAAATTATATGTGTTTGGTCACGAGTTGAAGGTTCCCTTCCTAGTGATGACGTGGATTCACCCCATGCCATTGCTTTGGGAGGAGATGGAGTGTACTTATTTGAGGAAGAAGGTCAGGCCGATAGGGGTACGTGTGATGCATTCTTTCCATATATGTTACTTTTAGGGGACAGGACAACATCTAAAAGTCGGTACAACAGGCATATATAGCCTTTGACCCGTCGAAGAGTCGTCAGTCCTTCAAGTGATGGGGGGCAATTAGACCGTTATCGTGGAGAACTCTTCCTGTTTTGGGCGAACCTGATCCGTTGTTGTGATAGTCCAGAGGTATGTTCCTAGCTAGGTACTTATATCCTAACAATTACATTAATGTTTGTCCAAGTAACTGCACAAAATTTAATACTTAGTCGTCGATTCCAAAAAAGAAAGAAAGAAGATTATCTTCTTTTTGTACTCGATGCTCAAGCTGCTTTTTGAAGCCTTGCACCGAGCTAGCTAGCTATCCAAGGTGAATACACATTAGACGAGGCTAAAGTTATCACAAGAGCAAATCTTAAGAGTATGATTTGATGGCGGATTCATATGGACATAAACTCGTCTTTTGTCAAGTCCAATGTGCCATTCACTAGCGTGCTTTGTGAATAGTTTTTGGTATGTTTTTTCCTGAACCATGCACATATGTAAGTGACATATCTAAGCAGTTGGAAATTAATTGAACATTTGAACATGATTAATGAATAGATTTAGATTATTGATCCCAAAGGTGAAAAAGATCCAAAATTGAAATATGAGGACTTCAAGTATAATTAAAATATAACTTTAGAGGATGAAAACGTAATTACGCCTCGATACGACGTTGTTTTAACTGGTGGTATTGGCGAAATAAAACACGCAATCTGAGAATAGATTTGGAAGCGCACTCGTGAGTAAAACGCAGACCTGCCCTTCTTCTTCGTTTCTCTCCGGTCTCTGTGTTCCCCATTTTCTGTAATTTTTAGAGAGAGAAACAGACTCTGTTTCCCCCAATTTCTTTAATTTTAGAGAGAGAAAGAGAAAAACCTAATCGGAAGAGCGAGTTGCAGGGAGAGAAAATGTTGAAGAAGAAAGCAACAATGACTCTCAAAGATTTTCATGGCGGTTCAATCCCATCTGATCTCCCCCTTCCTTCTGCTCCTGGTGTGTAAGTTCCTTTTTAACTCCCCTTTTTCAAATTCTCCTTTTTCCTCGACTTGTAATTTTTTTTATAATCAGATATTAGTTTCACTTTATGTCTTGAATTAATCGTATTCTTAGATCTGATTCATATTTATATGTTTTAGTATTGATTTTGGTTGTATTTACTTTGATAAGTAGATCTATAGTGAAAACCCTATTTATTTTTGGTTATTAATAGAATTGTGAGGCCTTCGGATCGGGTTGGTTTTGATCGGCCGACAGCATGGGGAAACCCTATTGGAAGGGCGGATCACAGATTGAGGCCAGGTTCAGCCGGTGGAGTTAGGAATTTTGATGATAAGACTCCTTTTCTCCCCCATACTACACACATTGGGCGTAATTTTGATGAGGATGAGCGGACTCCATTGGATGGAGTATCTGGCCCACGTCGAACGGTCAGTGATGAGAGTATTCGTGCTCTGGGGGTTCGATCAGAGCCGAAGTTGGATCATATAGCACCAACTAATAGGCCGGTTTCGAATCCAAGTTCTTATGCTGCTAGGTTTGCTGAAGGAGTGAATACTCCAAATTTTAATCAGAATGTGAGCGGAAATATTGGGCAGGCTGTTGTTGGGTCATCTCCAAATGCATGGGGTTTGAAGAAAGATGTGGTGGTTCAAGAGCAGGTTCCTGCACCCTGGTCAGCTCCGGATGCGGCGACGAAACTAGCCCATGCCAGTGCACTTGAGAAGGTCTCTTCTGGAAGGTGGCATTCTAAACAACTATCCAATCATCAGATTGATGTTGAGGTCATTAGGCATCCTGAAACAGAGAGTGAAACCTACTTTCAGGGTTATGGTATGTACATTAGGAATATCAACGAGAATATGGATGTGCAGGTTGGGAGGGAATCTCATGAAGCAGCGTTGGTGAGGCACGCTGAAAGGAGTTTGACTGTTGATGATGGGATCTGGGTTGGTGGCAAGGATATACCGGTCTATGAGAGGGCTAGGTCTCCTATGTATTCAGAAATGAAGGAGAGGAGCCATCCAATATATGCTGATGGGCTTCAACCACCTCCTAATGTTGGAAAATTTGGTGGATCCGTATTGCAACCAGCAGAAACATTGGAAAGGCCCAAGTTGAAACTACTTCCGAGATCCAGACCATTGGAAAATGTGGAGCCTCCTCCTATTGATTATAAGCAGGTAGACCATTTCTTATATTTACTATTTGATACTTCTTTTTCTGTTAGTTATTGCACATTCTCAACTAATCCCTCTCATGCAACACCAAAAGTCAAGTGAGCCTGGTCATGAGGAATATGTTCGTGAAACATACGGAAAAGGAAATGTTTTTAAAACTGGGTTAGCAGGGTCTGAAAGTGGAAGTCAGGTGATAGATCGTCCAAAATTGAGCTTAAAGCCCCAATCGCAGCCTCTTGAGCAATTGGAAAGAAATATCGAAACAAAAAGGTTTGTTTTAATCCTTGGAACTTATTGCATTTTATAAAGACTTTTACACTTTTAAGTAATTGCTGAATGATACATAGCGGTTGAGAGTAAGAGCAGACATCTCGATCATGAATTTATGATACAAAAGAGAAATCTTATCGTCCATTAAAATAAGTTGTCTTTATTTGTTCTTCCTTGTAACAAAAAATTGTAAAGATAATGCAAAACAGACTGTAATTTATCTCTCACTCCCTAATGAGGGGTATGTAGTACAAAGTGTCATTTTCACTTGATTTTCTGCCAAGTACTTGTCACATATCATTCTTCTTTGGAGATTCTTGACGACCTTAAAAAATTCTCCTTTATTTATTTTTAGCACAATATTTATGATGTTTTGCCACATCTTAAAATCTCGGTTTGGGGGCTGAGGGTAGTAGATAAGTTAGAGGGGGCGTTATTGTATTTTGTTGAAGCATGAAGATAGAATTCCTCCCTTCCTTTTGTTTCTCTATTCTAATAAATTTCTTCATTTATTTATATTATATGTTGAGAGAAATTCAATTTTCTTGAAGATTTTTTGGAAGTTGGTCAATCATGAAGGATTGGTTGATTGGTCCAAACAAGTGTATCAGGAATTCATATTATATTAATTACTGGGAATCCACTTCGACAGTCCTGGGTTTTATAGATCCGAAAATGTAAGGGACAGGCTGTTGAGACTTGAGAAGGATGTTACGAAAGTTAGAGTTGGGTTTGTGAGAACATTGTAATTGAGTTCGCCTTTGTAGTACAGAGTGTCATTTTCACTTGATTTTCTGCTATGTACTTGCTCCATATCATTCTTTTTTAGAGATTCTTGATGACCTTAAAAAATTCTCCTTTAATTATTTTTAGCACTGAATATTTATCATGTTTTGCCACATCTTAAAATCTCGGTTTGAGGGCTGAGGGGACGTTATTGTATTTTGTTGAAGCATGAAGATGGAATTCCTCCCTTCCTTTTGTTTCTCTGTTCTAATAAATTTCTTCATTTATTTATATTATATGTTGAGAGAGAAATTAAATTTTCTTGAAAATTTTTTGGAAGTTGGTCAATCATGAAGGATTGGTTGATTGGTCCAAACAAGTGTATCAGGAATTCATATTATAATAATAACTGGGAATCCACTTCGACAGTCCTGGGTTTTATAGATCTGAAAATGTAAGGGACAGGCTGTTGAGACTTGAGAAGGATGTTACGAAAGTTAGAGTTGGGTTTGTGAGAACACTGTAATTGAGTTGGCCTTTTTAAGTGAGAATATAAAGACATTTGAGGTGCATATGTGCCACGTAGCAGGCAAACAAATAATTTGCATTTCAACAAGGCTTTGGATGTCACCCAAACCTAGTTATAAAGCATTGCCCCTGAGGAAAGCACATGACATTTTATTTTTTTCTCTCTCACTTCTCTTTCTTTCAACTTACCTCCTTTGAAGTTCTTTTACCTTTTCTTTTACTGAAATTTATCTGACTGATTGTAAATGACTCTCTACATATCCACCACGGTGCAGGAACACATTGTTTGGTGGTGCTCGGCCAAGAGAATTGGTGAGTGGTCCATTCCGGTTATGCATATTTATGTGATGATGCCAGTTCAGAAAAATCATTAATTGGGTGGCATTAGCAAACTCTTCATGATTTTGTATCAAATAATTACCAATTTGTCTTTAATGCTTTCACATATGATTTTCAAAATTGTAAACTATCAGAAGAAGTTTGGTTTTCACTTGCCCAAAAAGAAAAGAAAATAACTGAAATTTCAAAATAGCTTCATCAAATGATCACTTTAGCTGATGTGCTAGTGTTACTTCACGCTTTGGACCAGATGCCGGTTGTTACTCTAAATATCATGTTTTCTTTGTTTTTTAAATGGACATGAAATCTTACCTTGTTGAGTTGCTGATCCTGCTCCCAGGTTCTGAAGGAGCGAGGCATTGATGATGTTGCTATGAACAATCATGACCGGGGCCATCCTTCAAATAGGTAGGCTACTAGTTCAGTTACAGTATTAATAGTCAGAGTTAAATGCTGTAAACCTCTATAGTCTAGATTTTTAGTTTAATCAGTTTTTTTTTGAAGAGTGAAACAAGATGTAACCAGAGCTGAGACAACACCAGTGCATGTAACTCCTTATCGTTACAATGAAAAAGCGGACATTGCTCCCCTCAACCATAAGACTGGAAAAATTATTGATAGGCGAGATCACCGGGCAGATGCTGAGAAATCAGATATGCAGAGGAGGAATTGGCGAAGTGAGAATCAAAGAAGCAGCAGGGACCTTGAGAAGCAGCAGCCGCCACTGGAGCGACCGCCATCACCAGAGACCTGGCGAAAGCCAGTGGAGCAGCCAGCGTCCCCAACTGGACCGCGGTACGGGAAAGCAACTTCTGCAGTTGAGATCGTCCAAAACTATTCCAAATTAGTCTCTGATCCAAAGACAGCTGATCGGTTGTCCGGCCATAGAGGCATTCCCAACAGAGGCCAAGTTCCTTTTTCTCGACTGACGGGTCCTCACCCAAGGCCTCAGATAAATGGTTACTGAATATCGATAAACTTCATTCATGAGAAGACTGTTGCTAGAGATTGTGGTCCAGCTAGTGAAGCTTGTTGGGGCTTCCGGAACAGTAATCGACTTTTGTAGGAGAGAGAGACACCTGATCATTTACAATCTTCCCTGCTGGATGCTGTGCAGCATTGTGGTCTTCCACTGTGAATGTTGCCATCCCAAAGTGAAGTCCTTTCCCCCAAGATTGGAGAAGAAAAAGGAAGAAACAGTGAACTTTTTTTTTCCCCATCAATTTTATGTTGACAATTGCCATAAATGTTTCTCGGTTTTTTCAAGGGATAGAAACCAAATTGATATTGCTCATTGGATTTCTGAACTAATCCGATATGGTGAAATTTATGTTACTGATTCATAAAAGGTGCTATTATGTGGTTGCTCTGGCATTGTTATAATGTGTTGGATGTGATTCCGTTGTGCTATGTGGATTACTGAAGAAGTTTTGATGGAATAGTTTGTTTGTGTTCCTGGTCATCTTGTTTGTTTTTTACTCATCACAAATCTGACGTTGCATTAACAATATTTCTACAAGTGTGATACAAATGTTTGAGCGGCCCAAGGAAACCTTTGCATGTCTCCCGAGTAAATCTTTGTACGCTTCCCGCGTAGCTAATTGAGTAATTGTTCACCCTTTGATTTCCTATTGAGTAGTACTCCCTCTGTCCAGGATAAAAATCTTGGTGGATTTTTTACGCATATTAAGAGAGGAATAAAATAACAAAATTGTCTATAATAATGTCATTAAATATGGAGAGAGAATTTGAATAAGAAAAGTATGAGATATTTAATGCTACGGGCATAATAGGAAAAAATGTGTAAAAGTTTGGTTATTAAAAGAAAGTGGACATTTAACATTGGACTACCCAAAATAGTAATAAAGACTTTTATCTCGGACAGAGAGAGTACTATTTTTTGGGTACTGCTGGAGCTTCCCGTCACAAAAACTTGTAGCCATCATTAATCAAACACCAAACTAAATTAATTCAGTGAAGTTTATTGTGTTTGTTTTTTCAAAATTTAGTCAAGCTAATTATACTTTTATTGGACCGTACACTAAATATATATTCATACAAAGACACCCGACATACATAAGCAACACACTTGGAGGAACCCATTAAAAGAAGAATGTTGATGGGAAAAGTGTTGGAATGCTTGTCTGAAAGGAAGCTTCTTGTCTGAAATAAGAAAATAAACATGCATATTTTATGAATCTTCTCATTTAACAAAACATCACATAACAAAAATGACTTGATATATAAGCTCTAGAAATGAACCTTAGAGAAGTCTTGTATCTACACACTTGAGAGCTTCCCGTTGATTCAATACGTTTAGTCTGTTCGTTCCAAGGTCTGACAGTGTTTTCTGTTTTCTCTACATTGACAGCATCATCCTCAGTAATTGTGAAGAGCGATGGCCGCCACTGTGCTGGTGGTGCCGCCTTTCTACCACCAACCTTCCCCGAGCCTCGGTAACATTTCTTCCCATTGCAAGACATTTGCTCAAGGCTGCTAAACTCTCCAGCAGTCCAAGTAGTAGGTGTTGTCACCACAGGCGCAACAGGGCCAAAGCAAGATACAAGATTCAATAATAACCTCATATCGGTACAAGGCTGCTTCTTAGGTATGCTTTAGAATTTATATATATATTTTGCCTTTGTTTATAGAGAGATTTAATTTATATGCCTAACACGAATGGAATAGCTTTTTCTTTAAGTGTAGTATAAAGAACGGAAAAAAACCTTTAACTACGTGGAGCATTTATTTGAACTTGGCTTTATCGATATAGATAGCAGTTTGTTAAATCTGAGTGCATTGGAATCATTGGTAAAATTCATAGGTCACTAGTTATGATAGCGAAATTTCCCATTTTATAATTCATAGCACAAAATTATTGCAGTAAAAAGAAGATATGGTGAATCATAGTTAATGATAATTATTCTGATTAGCCATACATGCAAAAAGACATGCCTTTTGCATTCTTAGCGAAAACCACTTTCTGATATTTTACTTATTGCTAATCTATGGCATTATCATGGTTGGAGTGTGCCTTTAACTTGCCACCAATTAACTTCCAGGGTAATAGAACATTTTAGTCATCTTCCATGACTTTAAACTAGTTTTTAGAGGAAAAAAAAAAATTAAAAGTGAAACAAGAATTAGAAGAGCAAGAAGGAGATTATTAATCATGATAATCAGTCTGTACCTAGCATGTGAATTTGAGTTTCAATTTCTGACTACCATAACAAATTCTAGAAATATTCAGAACTTGTTAATAAGAATATGTTTATACTCTGATACCATGTTTTGACAATGTATGTCATTCTTTAACAATACATTCCAGTTCCATAGACAAAACTGAATCCCCACCAAACTTTTCCTCCAACATTATATTGCGCTAAATAACTAGTTGAAGCAAGAAAATTGAGCTAATCAAACTGCATTCAACAGTGTAAACTTGGAATACTCTTGAGAACTAAATGTATTTTGTTTGAGGCTCCTGATCATATTTTCAATAATTTAATTATTAAGTTCAATGATTGTAAGGGGTCAAACCTTTGGCCTGTTTCTTCTATGTACGCTACATTATTGAAATTGCTCCTTCATGGCCCTCAATGTAAAAGTACTGATACTTTTACATTGTGTCTCCATTTGCTGAGCAGAAGGTGAATAATTAGAATCCATGAGTGATGATGTTGGATTGACTGCCAAACAAGTTGTACTTTCTTGTGGGAGTGGGATCCTTTTATATATCTTCTACTTTCTAGTAAAAGGAGATACTATCATATATAGTCAACTACGTAACTAACCCACTACCAAAATTTGCGCCAAAAAGTAGAGAATTATTATCACACACAATTTGCTAGCATGTTTTAGTAGTGGAGACCCTTGTATAGTTTTTCTTTAATACAAGGCAATAAATAATAATGTTTCTCATGCTTCTTATTCCTTGAGTTGTCCCCATACAAAAAAGCATTTTCTCTGCTTCCTTTGACTAATCAGCATAGCATGCGGATAAACCAGACACCTAATTAATCCCACCCTTCATAGCTCTGCTGCTTCAAGTATTCCCTCTGTATATTTGCATTTACTACCACTATATCTGACAATATTTGTCAGTCCATTAACCGGACAAGATTTTTCTCTTTGTTCTGGTTTTTGCAGAAAGTTTCGAGCCGAGTCTTGAACAATGGTAGTTGCATCCAGTAATCTTGAAGTAGATGTCAATGGCGAAGAAATTTTCTTGGTAGACAAGGTGATTTTATTATGTTAATGACAGTTTTTAGTTTAGTCTTGTTTCTCTATCAAAAGGGTCAAAACTTGTGAAAAAGTATACTCTTGTTCAGTTTCCTAGTTCTGTCTTCTACTATCTGTTATTATCTCACTAGGTACATATGCAATATATTTTCACATAGTTTGTTTTAACTCTATTGGGGAGGTTTTATTCAGAAAGTTGGTAAAGAAACTTTATGTGACGATTTCTAATCTAATTAAATTTATATTTTTGGCAGAAGTTAGTTTCATCTTTCTCTAGTCGCTTACACAAATTATTTGGCAAGTCTATTGGAACTCTGAAGAATCTGAAAGTGATATTCCACGACTTCCCAGGTGGGGCAGTGTGTTTTGAGCTCATTGCAAGATTTTGTTACAGCCACGGCAGAATTGAAATTACTCCTTCTAATGTATTTTCACTTCATTGTGCTGCCATTTACATGGAAATGAAAACAGACAGCTATGGGATGCCTAATTTGATTGACCAAACGGAGGCATACATGGAAAAGATCCATTTTTGGGCCTTGTCTGAACTCATAGTAGCCTTAAAACAGTGCCAAAATTTATTTAAGTCTATTAATTCTACACGTATTCAGGAACTCTTGAATTCTCTTGTAGGAAAACTTACTTTGCCTTGTATTGATAGCCCTTTAACTTCTTCCTCAGAAAGTTCTAGTTGCCAGTTTTCTGGTGAAATAAGTAGTGAGAATTCGAGGAACTCCAACTTTCAAACCACTTCGTGGTTCGAAGATCTTGTCTTTTTAAACATCGACTTGTTTGAGAGATTAATAAACACAATGTTGTCGCAAAATTTTGATCATTTCGCGATATGTTCTTTCCTGTTTTATTATCAAAAGTCAAGATTTCATGCTGCCTCACCAGCTGATAAATGTAAAATTACTGAGACTGTAATCAATATGCTTTGTCTGCTTGATGGGACCTATATTGCTTGTAAACGTTTACTTGGTACATTTGAAATGGCTTTCAGTTTGAAACTGAGCAAAAGTTGTAAGGTTAAACTAGAGAGTTTGGTTGGTTCTTGGCTTAATCAGGCTACAATAGACGATTTGCTTGTCCGTTCTCCACGCGGAAAGAAGTATGCATATGATGTGAATTTGATTATACAGCTCGTGAAGTATTTTCTCTATGAAAGCAGCAAGCGCTTTTCCCTAGACCGACTGAAAAAGGTTGCTGGCTTGATAGACTCTTACTTGGCAGAGGTGGCTCCTGATCCTTACCTCAGACCATCAAAGTTTGTGGCTTTAGCTTCAGCCTTGCCAGATTTTGCAAGAGAGTCATATGACAGAATTTACCAAGCTATGGACATGTACCTTGAGGTACGTACTTATTAGAAACTCTAGTTTCCTATGGTTATGAAAGTATATATATATATATATGTGTGTGTGTGTGTGTGTGTGTGTGTTAAAATACTTGCAGCAATTTTGTTGTTTAGGTATAAATTTCACATATTGGTTGCAGTTGGGCAATATTGATCAGTTGGTTAAGAAAGTTTTGCTATAATACTTTTGATTATTTGTTGGAGAAATAGGTATTCTTATCAGGAATCAGGAATTACGTTGTCTAAATATTACACATTTGTCCTAATTAATGTCCATAATTATGTTGTCTGAATATAAATTTTTTTGTCAGGTCCATTGCGGTCTGTGTGAAGAAGAGAAGATGAGAATATATTCTACAATGAATTACAACATGATCTCAGCAGTAAATCTAAATCACCTGGCTCAAAATGTAAAATGTCCATCAGGCTTCAGTACTGTATTTGTTTCTCAGCACAAAAGGCAGCCACCTTAAGGAGGTGGACACTTGCAAGACATTTGGTAAAGATACTCTTTTAATGATGGGAAGTTTTCTAGTAGGAGTATTACTTTTGAGGAATGGGATAATATATATAGTTATATCCGAAAATGTACTTTGTTTTGGCAAAGTAGTTGTATCTTTTTCAGAAAATGGCATCAAGTTTATTCATCTTAAATGATTCTACTGTACCTTTGTTAAAGATTTGAGAACTGTTCAAGTTACAAATGATGGGATATTTCCTAAAGCCATAACGATTTTCTTTTACTAGGACAAATGCTTCATTGTTCTTAACATGGATGGAAAAAGAAATGCTTTTGCATAACAAAACTGAGTTTAAAAAGAGGGGTAGCGAGAGGTGCAGCTCTCCTCCGCTGATTGCATTGGATAAGAAGAAAACATTGAAAAATACACGCAAGAGCACAGCCCGGGAGAAATGCAAAGTTCCCTGGTGTAAAAAAACTACTCGTAAATTAAGAAACTGGAATTGTACTTATAGATATATTAAATTTGGAATTGTATTAATTTGAATAAATTTGTAATTAAGTTTAAATATTCTAAAATAATTACACTTGTACCCACATTAAAAATATAGTCACATTCGATTAGAAAAATATTTTTAAAAAAATAGTTATGTATTGTCATAAATTTGTACGGAGTTACAAGAAGTCAATGTCAACCTATATCAATTTTCAAAATATATTAAGGCTGGATGCTGGAATAAATATTTATATCACTTATTGCTTATGAGGAAATTTTCCATTTTTGCCTTTTCTTGGTCACCGAAATGACGTCGTATCACCCGGCAATAAATTTCCTTCAGTGTCCATTTTCTCTCTGAAAAAAACAAAGCAAAAAGTCCTATCAAGCGAAAGTTCAGAGAAGACCCCTTTTCTCCTCTAAGAAATCCCCTTTAGATATTTTTCCTTATTATATCGCTTTTGATTTCGATTGTCTGTCTTGTAAACACCAAGATGTTAGAGAAGATCGGGTTGCCTCAAAAACCATCACTGAAAGGGAATAATTGGGTGGTTGACGCCACACATTGCCAAGGATGTTCTTCACAGTTCACTTTTATCCATCGCAAGGTGGGTTAGTTTTAGTTCCCTTATTTTCCATTTCCACCCTTTGATCTATTCACCCATTTAGTATCGTTTAATTTTTTTTCACCCATGTTTTAAAATTGCTTCTTTTGAGTTCTTTTCGTGGAATTGTGATCATGATTAGCTCAATTATATAGTGCTGATTCTATTTTTAAGGTTATTTTTGGTATTCTTTCTTATTGGAGGATCAAAGTGGTTTCTTTTGCTTCTGTACCATTGAGTTTGTTATTGTTGGGGCATGGATTGGTTCTTGATCATGAGTCCATTTCTGCAAGATATTGCAGCAAAAATTGTAGGTGTAGACTGTCGAGTTTTTTAAGTTTGTGAAGATTTTTTCGTTCCTTGTTGGGTATTTAGTGCAGTATGTAAGTTTGTAAGTAAAATTGGGTCTGAGTAACTGGATGAAGATCAGCTGGTAATGAATTTTCAGGTTTGGATCAAATTCAACAATTCCTTGATATGATTACAGAAACAACCAGAAATAATTGTATCTCTATAATAAGCCAAATCCTTGATGAGCTATCAGAAACTGTGGAAATGGCTAGTTTCTCTTTGCTTTTCGATCGTTAAAAGTTGTTCTAACAGGAATGTAATAGGGAAAAATGAAATGGAAACAAAATAAAAGCAAAATGTCAACAATTTAGCACCGTAGCTGAAAGTTAAGCTGTCGACGCGTTGCAGCTACATAGTGGTATCAGAAATCCAGGTTAGAAGCGTTTCCGTTAAAACATTAAATGAGTTGCATTACAAAGCAAAATGGTTTTGCTTTTTGGATATATGTGATTAAATTTTAGGCGATTTTGGATTATTGTAGCAATCATCATGGGAATTTCCCTTGACCACCAGAACCTTCTTAACTTAACTTAATCATTACATGTTGAGTACCACAGTTGATTTCTAATAGCAGGTTTGGGATGCTATGATTGAAACAATCGTTGATCAATTTACCTTCGAAGTCCCTGAAATAGCTGGAATCTAACATAGTGAAAGAGTAAAGTTAAATCATATTATTTTTGTCTTTGTTCATTGAGATTGCTGATATTGCTTATTTGAGCACATGTTTATGTTCATATAAGTAATTTTTTTAGCTTGTAATCTCTTATGATTGCATGTGGATTTCAGCATCACTGTCGCAGGTGCGGGGGGATTTTTTGCAGCAGCTGTACTCAGCTTAGAATGGTCTTACGTGGACAAGGTGACTCACCGGTGCGTATTTGTGAGCCCTGTAAGAAACTAGAAGAGGCGGCACGTTTTGAAATGCGACATGGACACAAGAATAGAGCAGGAAGAGGTACTCTAATAATATTCGCGTATTTTTTTCTAAACGAGTTCACAAGTTAAACAATATCCATTATTAAGAAAAAATTGGGTCTTGGAAACAACGGTGGTTTGTCCCATTTCACAAAAAGAGTAACTCCAGTCCCTTTCCGTATAATGTTTAATGTGAAATCAGGATGCTAAAATCTTACTTGGCTGTTTCACGGTCTCTCAATATTTCTCTTGTTAGATCAGCTGCTCTTTCCTTTTTTCATTATGATTATGCAGATCACTATGCCATTTTTTGGTTGTCCACTAAAACTGTTTTGCTGCAAATTTCTATTGAGGCTTGCTTTTCATGAGCTTAGTTATTCAGTTTGTCAGTCATCTTTGTCATTTGTATAAGAATACTTTCGAATTGTAAATACAGCCGGGAAATAAGATTTCGAGAGAGCTATGTATTCTCGTGCTCCATTGTTAGACCTTGCATTACAGGTTTACGTTTTGTGGATAGTCTGTAGAAATCGCCTGCAGTTTGGCCACATTCACCCAATGTGCATGACACCCAATTTAGCAATCTCATAAACCTGTAGCTAGTCTGAAATGGAGACACCTAAGGCTTCTTCAATAAGCTGTTTGTTTTTATTAAATTAGAAAAGGAATTTCGAAAGCCCAATAACATCTTTCTTTCATTCGTCCAACCTAGGGTTCTTTTCCCTTTCCTTTTATTTCTCCAAAACTTTATGATTTTTCAAACTATTCTTTTACTTTTAATTATATAATGCTGTAAAGTTTCATTGATAGAGTGGATATAATTTAATACTTTATAGTTTATATATTCAGCATGACTTTGTATGTGTTTTGATAATGTTATGCATGGGGTCACCAAGTATATGAATGGATTATAATATTAGGGTGGCGTTGAGCCTTTTTAAAGACGGAGGGCAATGAGATGAGTTGGTCCAGTGTATCAGATCAGTATTGAGTGATTCACAAAAGTACACAAACTATTTTTCCCCCCTCATAAATAATAAGTAAATAAAAGAGATCAATCACTTGAAAAAAAATATAACATGTATTCCTTCCGTCTCTTAAGGAGTGTCACTTTGGCTACTTACATGGGTTTTGAGATAACCATTTGTTGCTTTTGACAGTTCAAAATTTTTTGGATCTATTTCCCATCACTCTCAGGCTATTTCGTCTTAGTGATTTATTGTAAACTAATCATTTACTCAATTATACTGAAAATTATAAATACTTTTCACACTGATTATAGTACTATTGTCGTTGGCCATCATCTTATTTCTAGTGGATGAGGGCATCTCTCATTTTCGGAGGTAACAATTTGACATCTTGGAATTTGATAGATAGAGTGCCTGTTGTTGGGAAATGGTTTATCTTGAGGCTAGATAGACATAAATAGAAGATATGATAATCTTTCTTACGTTAGCAACACAAAAGTTTCTAGTTTAATATTGGTAGCTTTCCTTGCAGGTGGTCCGAAACTTACACCCCAGTATGAGGATGGAGTCTTAAACAAGATTATGGGTAATGATGAACAGGAATTGGCATCTTTTGGTCATGAGTCCAACATCAAAATGGTTTCAAGCAGTCAATGGTCTTCAAGCAGTGCATCATGTTCCAATATTCAAGAAGCTATTACCCATGATGAAGGGGGAGAAATGCTAAGAAGTCTTTCTGTTGGTGTGACTGAGATAGGATACACTACCCTGTCTACCCCTGATGAATTGCGACAACAAGCTCTGGATGAAAAGAAGAAGTTCAAAACCCTAAAAGCGGAAGGAAAATCTGAAGAAGCTTTGAGAGCCTTTAAAAGGGGAAAAGAGCTGGAGAGGCAAGCCGGAGCATTGGACTTACAGTTGAGAAAAAGTAGAAGAATGGCTTCATCTTCCATGAACATGAATGAGATCTCAAAAACAAAGGATGGAACTGGAGAATCGCGCAAGATAAATAAGCATTCTCCAGAAATAACTAAAGACAAGGATGACCTTGCTGCTGAACTAAAAAATTTGGGATGGTCTGATTTGGAACTTCGTGATGCAGATAAAAAGCCAGTAAGCGTGAGTTTGGAGGGAGAACTTTCTAGTCTTCTTGGAGAAGTTTCTCAGAAAACTAACACCAAGAAGGTTGCTCATGGTTCTGACAAGTCTCAGGTCATTGCTCTTAAGAAAAATGCTCTTGCATTAAAACGCGAAGGAAAACTTGCTGAGGCCAAGGAAGAACTGAAGAGAGCTAAAATTCTTGAAAAGCAAATTGAAGAACAGGAATTCCTGGTTGACGCGGATGATTCTGCTGATTCTGATGAAGAGCTTTCTTCTTTGATTCGTAGCATGGATAGTCATAAACAAAATGATTTCTCATTTGGGGACGTTCCAGATACTGATTTTAACTTTGATAATCTTGTGGACATTGCTGATGGTCTAGTTGATAATTTTGAAGTGACTGATGAGGATATGGACGACCCAGAAATGACCGCTGCTTTGGAATCATTAGGTTGGACTGAAGATACTAAGGACACTGCTGACAATGAGTCTCAGTCTGTGCCTGTTAATAGAGAAATATTACTAGCTGAAATTCAGTCTCTAAAAAGAGAAGCTCTTAATCAGAAAAGAGCAGGTAATACAGCAGAGGCATTGACACTGCTAAAGAAGGCAAAAGTAATTGAAGGGGAACTTGGCAGCTACGATTCTCTGGGTACTAACTTGAATGCACATGGTTCAACGATAGTTCAAAGGGATTCATTGTTGCAACCTGCTGGAATCTTGAAGCCAAATCTTGTGGATGCCAGGAGACCTGATGAAAGGAAAGATGCCAACCCTATATTGACACCAAAGAGTAAATTAATGATTCAGAGAGAGCTTCTAGCCCTGAAGAAGAGGGCACTTACTTTGAGAAGGGAAGGTAAATTAGACGAGGCAGATGAAGAATTGAAGAAAGGCAAAGCTCTTGAGCAGCAGCTTGAAGAGATGGATCAAACTTCAAAAGTGAAGGTCACACAAGTGAATAATAGTTTTAAGGATGCTACTACTTCTGCAGTTTTGGATGTTGGAGATGAAGAGGAGGATGTGACAGAGCAAGACATGCATGATCCATCATATACTTCGCTTCTAAGGAATTTGGGATGGAAGGATGAAGAGAATGGAAATGTTCAATCCCCACCTAAAGAAAATGTTAATACACCCATCATAACCAGTGATTCCTCTGTTACTTATGTTCATACCGGTATCCAACTTGGGGCATCTAGAAGAAGTAAAGGTGAAATACAAAGGGAACTTTTGGGGTTAAAAAGAAAGTCTCTTGCACTGAGATGTCAAGGGGAAGCTGAGGAGGCGGAGGAAGTGCTGAAAATGGCAAAAGTATTAGAGGCTCAATTATCAGAGATGGAATCACCAAAGCAGGAAGTTCCAGCTGAAGTTAACAAACTCCAGAAAGATGAAAGCAGTCAATTTTCTGTAAAAATTGATGCTGATGATGAAGGAGCCGCAGGGTTTTCATTAGAAGAGAATACTCCAAGGCTGTCCCAGAAGAGGAGTTCTACGGAGTTGAGAAGGGTTGACAAGGTTACATCTGAGAAACGGGACAAAATAGATCGTGAAAATGTGAACAATAGCATTGATGAATCAAGCTCAACTGAGGTGATGGTTTCACAGAACAATCAAAGGTCACCTCAACAAGAACTACTTGCTCATAAGAGGAGGGCTGTTACTCTGAAGAGAGAAGGGAAATTAGTAGAAGCTAAGGAGGAGCTTCGGCAGGCAAAGCTTTTAGAGAGGAGTCTCGAGGACAACAATCCCAAGCCAAGTAGTAGTTCCAGTGACCTATCAAGTTCTAATAATGCTTCTATTCGACAAAAAGAGCACAGTTCTATTTCGGCTCCCAAACTCTCTAGTCGTGATCGTTTCAAGTTGCAACAGGAGTCCCTAAGCCACAAACGTCAGGCACTTAAGCTACGAAGGGAAGGTAGAACAGAAGAAGCAGAAGCTGAGTTTGAATTGGCGAAGGCTCTAGAGACTCGGTTGGAAGAGCTGACTGCCAATGATCCAAATAAACTGTCTGGAAATTCAGCTGAACCTGTAGATGATGTAGGCGTTGAGGACTTTCTCGATCCTCAACTTTTGTCTGCTCTTAAAGCAATCAGAATAGATGATTCCCCCAATGTCTCTGGAGGGCCCAAAAGACCAGAGCCAGTGAAATCCATTGCTGGTAAGATTGACAACTCCGGCGAAGACAGAACTCAGCTGGAAGACCGGATTAAGGCAGAAAAGGTTAAGGCAGTGAACTTGAAGCGTTTAGGAAAGCAAGCCGAGGCCATGGATGCTCTACGGCGAGCCAAAATGTTTGAAAAGAAGCTGAATTCTTTGGCTTCATAGCGATAAGTTGGACTCTTCTTTCATAGACGAGCATTTTTGAAAGCACAGTTGTTTATTTAAACAGGTGGTTTGGTCACCCTGGAAGAATATCTGGGGGCTAAAATATAACTGGGAAAGTGTATGAATTATATTTGTTTTGCAAGAAAAAACAAATGAGTAATTCTTTTCCTGGAAATTGTTTTTTTTTTTCTTTTTGTCATCAGAAACATGTGGGGTTTTTGTAAGATAATGAAAATATTGAATTGTGTGTGTATCTTTTTCAGTTGTTAATTATGAATCTTGGAAGAGCATGGTGCAAAATTGTACAATTAATTAGAAGGAGACCGTTGGATAATTCTTGGCACAAAAAGTAGAAAAGAGCTCATCAGTCATCACCATGTATGTTTGTCCCAGAAGAGGAGGAAGAGTACTTGGGGAGGGTTGACAAGGTTACATCCGATCGAGATGAGATGAGATGAGACGAAATAGTTGGTGAAAATGAGAACTATAGCTTTGATGAATCAAACTCAGCTCAGGTGATGGTATGGTTTCACAGAACCAACCTCCCCTCAACAAGAAATACGTACAAGAGGAGCTAGGCCAGGCTGTACGTACTTTGCACTGAAGAGAGAATTAATTAAAGGAATTAAATTAGTGGAAGCTAATTAGTTAAGGAGGAGCTTAGCTTTTAGAGAGGAGTGAGCAAGGAACCAAATTGCCTCCCAAACCGCACAAACCTCAGTAATTAAAATCGCAACAACGGTTTCGGCGTATGTGGTGTGTTTAAAAATCGAATTTACAATTTGAATTTAGTTACTGGTTAAAACCACATGCATGAAACCGAAACCGCACCATGCTTCTAAGTTTGGCACTTCCAATGATTTTGTTTTTTATTAATAGTATATAATAGTGTAAAACGCACCTTGCATATCTCCTAATACTATATCTTCTAAGCTTGACACTTCTAATGATTTTATTTTTTATCTAGCAAGTTTGACATAGCTCATGCTTGATCTGTTTAATTTGGCATGATTAGATTTGGTAAGGCCTTGGAATTTCTCATATATCAAGGCTTAATTTTCCCCAGCATCTTGGTCCGCTACTTAGCTGCATATGAATCGTAACTAATAACTACCAAGTGTTATAAACGGTATCCACTAGAAACTGAATATACAAGTTTATTGCATCAATGCATATCCATTCAAATTCATGGAGCTTGAATTGTTCCTTGTGATTGATTACATAATTGTCCTCTCTGAGAATTTAATTTTGTAGCCTGTGAACCATACGCATGATGATGACATGCGGTTTTAGATTTGTCAAATCGCACCCAAACGCTTTTGTGTGCGGTTTGAGCTTCAAAACGCATCATGTTCACCCCTAGTTTGGAGGACAACAATCCCAATTCCCAAGCCAAGTATGTACTAGCTCTTGTACTGATGTCTCAACTTCTAATAATGCTTCGCTTCTATTGTACGTACTACGTGCAAAAAGATCATAACAGTTGTATATATTTCGACTCCAAAACTCTCCAGTTGTGATTGTTTTAAAGTTGCAACAAGATCAGTCCCTATTAGGGAGTTGGTCTGGGCTGAAGGTCCAGGGCGAATGTCCCAAAAGGACAATGCAAGGAGGGCCAAGGAACCATGCATGGGTTGAGGAAGTGTAAGAGCCCATAGACAATATTCCGAGAGGCGCGATCGATCGAAACCCATGCAAGTACCCTGAGACTGAGACGGTTCGGTTCCCTCATTAGCGCACACGCACACGCAATTGATATTCTATTTTTTCCCTTTCACCATTTATTATACACTCTTCGGACGGAAGAACAATCCCTTAGGCTACCGTGAAAATGTGATTTGCAAGGTTGAAGTTCAACTCCCTAAACAAACGTCAGACACTTAAACTACGAATGTAAGGTAGAACAACAGAAGCAACTGAGTGCTAATTAACGATCCAAATGAATTCATTGAATCCGGATCCTAATCCTAGTTATAAATTGTTGAAAATTCCTTTCTTTTGGGATGATACTCCAAAATACACTTATTTATGATATATTAAACATTCAAGGATTCTTTCCATTGCAATATATATAAAAACTTAAATCAACTAGCTTCCTTACAGAAGGATAGGCTGAACAAGCAATGAATAAAATCTATCCTTTGTCGTACCATCTTCCACACCAAACCTATCTGATCCACAATTATAAAAGCAGTGGGCTGTTTTACACAGATTTATCATCGTCTCGATATAAGATTTAGGCAAAGGAATATCTGAATCTTGGCTTAATTTATTCACTCCTTTCCATTTTTTCCTCATCAAATCCTTCATGTGTTCACGGGCAACTTCTTCGCTAGCACCGGTATCAGACATGTAGCACTGGATTGATTTTGAAACATCTCCTCTCTCTAACTCATCCTGCATGCATGCATCCAAATAATTGTTACGTGCAAACCTCGTCAAAAAATATCTACAATATTTCATAATTGAAAATATTTCATACCGAGGATGTTCCGTAATCATCAGCTATCCTAAAAATTAGTGATGACAAGTGTAATATATCTGGCTTGCTCTCCAAAAACTTTATTGCTTCCACTTTGATTGGATTTGTGGTGAAAATATAAGATAGAAGCGTCATAAGAGGGCCTGATATCGACACCCATGCATTGTTCAAGTACTCCTCCAATGTTGGCTTGTGTCCACTAGCATACCACTGCGCCTCTACTACGTAAGCTTCGAGTAAATTAAGCCACTACAACATAATATTAAGAAAAAAACAATTGTAAATGAAGATCATGAAGAAATGAAAAAAAAGAAGTTTTAATTCAACCAAAAGCTATGAAATTAATTAGTAAAGGGTGGAAGAATATATAGTACTGCTTTTTTGAGGTGTGGTAAAACATTGATGTTCTGTTCTTTAAGAATATTGTAAACTATTTCATTCACAAAGTTGTAAAGCGCAAGGAAGCATATCTTCATGTACTCTGGAAGTTGATTTATTTCATTAATATCCCACCTGATCAAATGACAAAAATTATGTACCTTAATTAATGTTAAAATTATGTTCATAGGGAATGCAAATTCATCAAGTAGTATAATTAAAAGAAAACCTCTCAACGGCATCAGTGAAGAGCTCAATTTCATCTAATGTACCATACACGTCATAAATATCATCTATTACGGTAGCCAACTGTATTGCTTTAGCTAACATTACTCTGCAGTATTCAAATCGAGGCTCAAAAGTAATTCCCATTGCCCATAAGAATGATGGCACCAACCTATCCCTAGCAAAGCTCAATTTCTCTACCAGCCCTGTTTTGTTCCACCACCTACAAACCAATCCAAAACCGGTGATAAAAAAGAAAAAAAGAAGCCAATTGTAAGAATGAATTAGTAACTTCAGCGGTTTGACAAACATATATATCCGTAATATTATTTAGAAATATTGTAATAGTGATCTTTTAGAAACTTCATGTCACTTTATAATGTAAATAAATATATTTCTAATTTTGAAACAAATAAAAGTACAAATATTTAATTTAAATGGGAATATATCTTCTACGTATGAACGTACATACCCTGACAAAATTTTGAGTTCTTCTTTGTTGAATCCTTGCACAAGGTTGAAGTTCAATTTAGCAAGTTGTAGTAATACAGGGATCATGTCATTGCTTCTTTCATACACATCGATGTACCACCTTGCTTCTAACCATGACATCCTCCAACGCAATGGAAGCTCCATGGCATGTTTCACATGCATAGCAAGATTCGGATCAACTATATTTCCATGGAGCTCTTTAAGGTTTATATTTGTGAAGCACCATCCCTCCTCCATTAGACACTCTCCTTCAAAAGAGTAGTAGGAAGCTTCATACAAACTCAACATTCCCTTCACATCTTCGCGAAGACATTCTTTGAAGCTCCCGTTATCAGTAAAACTCTTGAAAACATCTGCATTATTATGGAGTAAGTATATGTATACCACAATTAATATATTATCCACGTATAGGATTTATCAATTGCTGTCTTGCATGCATAGTTAATTAGCGGAGCGCCAACGAGAAAAATGGTCTGAGGCCGTAATATTGAATAACCGTAGGTAGCTAGATAAAAACTATCTACTTCACCTAAACAATATATATATATATATATATATATATATATATATATATATATATATATATATGGAACCCTTCTATAAGCGGTGGGTTCTTGGCATGAAATCATGACAACCCCTTTTTTGAATAGTTGATAAACTTATTGAAAATGAGATTGAAACATAAATATCTGAAATCAAGCAACTTGTATGCAGAACTTTTATTTTAATATGAGGACCACATAGTCAACATGTTGTCAGTTTGTTTAAATAAAACGAATTTTTAATATCAAATAATGCCCGACCAAGATAAACATCTTATGCAATTTTTTTTTATTTTATTTTAAGCATTTCCCCATTAATAGTCATGACTTTCAACATATTAAGTAAACTTAAAAAATATAAAATACTCCGAATTAGAAGCTCTTACTACATTAATTAAAAAAAAATAACAACAAACCAACAAGAAAGCTTATGCGGCTTGGAATAAAAACAAGATCCAACATATATCAAGATTAATACATAATAATTTATAAAACAATAGCATAGGCATAATTTATATCCTTATTTTATATCCTATTTTATATAACAATAGCATATATTTGTTATATAAAGAATTATAAAAATATTTTTATATCCTATTTTATATCCTATTATAAAATAACAAATAAAGAATATAAAATATATTTTATAATTCTTTATTTGCTATTTTTATAAAAATATTTTATATTCTTTATTTGTTATTTTATAATAGGATATAAAATAGGATATAAAAATATTTTTATAATTCTTTATATAACAAATATATGCTATTGTTATATAAAATAGGATATAAAATATCATAAAGAATTAATATTTTAAATTAAAGTGGGAAGAAATTAATAAATTTGTTATATAAAGAATTATAAAATACAAATATATGCTATTGTTATATAAAATAGGATATAAAATATCATAAAGAATTAATATTTTAAATTAAAGTGGGAAGAAATTAATATATTTGTTATATAAAGAATTATAAAATATTTTTATATCCTATTTTATATCCTATTATAAAATAACAAATGTTTTTATAATTCTTTATTTGCTATTTTTATAAAAATATTTTATATTCTTTATTTGTTATTTTATAATAGGATATAAAATAGGATATAAAAATATTTTTATTATTCTTTATATAACAAATATATGCTATTGTTATATAAAATAGGATATAAAATAAGGATATAAATTATGCCTATGCTATTGTTTTATAAATTATTATGTATTAATCTTGATATATGTTGGATCTTGTTTTTATTTCAAGCCGCATAAGCTTGTGCCTATTGGTTGTTATTATTTTTTATTTTTTATTTTATTAATGTACTGTAAGAGCAGAGCTATTTAGTATTTTATATTTTTTTTTAAGTTTACGAATGTAGTCGAAATATGACTATTAATGGAAAAATGCTTAAAATAAAAATAAAAAGGCACAAAAGTAAGACAAATTCGCATTTACTACGAGCATTATTTAATATTAAAATTGCTTTATTTAAACAAACCGATAATATGTTGACTATGTGGGGTCCTCATATTAAAATAAAAAAGTTCTATGTTATATATATATTTATGTTTCAATCTCGCCTTCCAATATTTTTATCAACTATAAAAGCGTATTGTCGCATATTAAGAACCCGATCATATATATTCCTATATATATATATATATATATATATATATATATATATATATATAGATTTTACAGTAAATTAATTAACACATCAATGTTTTATCTATCCATATACAGAGATAGTTTTTATCTAGTTATCTATTATAGTATAGACATGAAAATTCTTTCCCTAGAGTAGACAATGATATGAATAAAGACAAACGACAAATACATAACTAAGAACCAAAGAAAAAAATAGATTACCTTCGGGGATATGATATCCATGTTGTCTAAGGACTCTAAATTCAAGCGCAGTAGAATGCAAGTCCTCCTTTAATCTCCACTTATTATTACTATGATCATTATATATGTTCTTCAATGTACGCTCTATTTCTTCATCAAATAGATAAGCCAATCCAAGTCTTTGCAAGTGATTGATCAGCTCAAGTTGATCTAATGGCTTAATTGCATCATTAAACATCTTCACCACATCTCCCTTCAGTTTTTCAGCTCGTCCAGACAAGCTTTCAGGCTTTTAAATATAGAACAATGTTTTCATTAGTGAAATGCAATAAACCAATAACTCAACTAACAAATGGCACCAAGAACATAATAAATTAAGTTACGTACACTGTAATCGCTTTTTAAAGACTGCAGATAATTGTTGTCCCAGATGCAAGGTTGGTAATTTCCTGATCTCCTAACTATAGGCAGTGGGTTAGAAATTGTGCTGGTACAACGAACAGATTGGACAGGCTTAACGGCAGTAGTAACACGTTTAGCTTTTGGAGGTACTATTTTCCCGAAATTGCAATTAAGGATTGAAATATGCATAGTAGCAGCCATCATATATTATAACATGCATGCATGCGCTAAAGAACTTGTGGGGATAATGCAAGGGTTGCCAATGAATATATATATATATATATAATGAAGGAGGCTCACGGATATAGGGCAAGTTTCCACAATTACCAACGGTGCATTAGTAAAGATATATAGAATTAATAGGGCAGTTATATGCATAGGATTAATTTTAATTAATTATCCTAATTAATTAGTACATATATTCAACACCTATATAATTACATCCAAAATTCAAACTTGGTGGGTGGCCGGAAGTTTTTTTTTTTTCCATTTTTTTCTTAATTTGGGAGTCATCAACTCAACATGTACAAATTTTTATATATGCAACTTTTTTGTCAACATGGGGAAACAAAATATAGTACGAATTTGTGGAAATTTGGGAGCGAAAAACTTGTACAATGATTAATACTCCTACTGTTGTGTTGCCATGTAAAATTAATTGTAAATCATTGGAATTAGCAAGGAAAAAACTTGTGAATGATGGAGACTACCATATATTGTAGCTGTTGTGTCCGACAAAATCATTCAAATAGAACGTGCTAACCCTAACCCTAGTCATGTTAGATGCAAAACATTAAATAGTTACTTTTTCAAAAGTAAATTGCCTATCTAGGTTTAACCTATTAGTCATGTATTATGTATATTAATTAAACGTCTGTTTTGATAGATACTCTCTTGTCTACAATAAGCTCGCTCATGTTATAAATCATATATTTTTTCATCTCGTTTTAAGTGTCTTAATTCTTTTTTTAGATAATATTTTAAAATAAATGTCTTATTTTTTATATTAATAATTATTTTTATCATATTCTTTCATTTATACTTTCGTAATCTTTTTATTTAATTTTTATTGGAAACTGAATAAATATGAAAATATTTACCTTAGAAAGTGGTGTATACTATACCATTTTCACTATAATATCTATTTCTATAATATCTATATCTATTTCTATGTAATGTATTTATTGGGAATATCAAAGTTAAAAAATATCTAGAGAATTAAATAATGTGAGAAAGAGTATGTGGGCAAAGAAATCACGCCTTGCTAGCTATGGTTTAATTTCGTATTGGCTGAGGATGAGAGAAATCCACGAAGAGCACGTACGGAATTCGTTGATTGATTGAAGAGGGGAAAAGGTGAGCGACTACTCCAACGACACGTGGCAGAACTCCTAGAATCCGGGAACCGTATTAGGCTTATTGGGATTCCAAGAGCCTTCTTCTTGAGTCCTTCCACCCCTAGCTAGCTAGAATCCGAAAACCTTGTTAGGGTTATTGGGATTCTAAGAGTCTTCTTGAGTGCTGAGAGAGAATGTACAGGTCCATCGATCTTCCAAGAGTCCAAGTCCTACGTCTGAAGAGAGGTCCAAAAAGGTTCAATTGAAATCTTCAACATAAATAATTGGAATAAATTGAATAACTAATTTATAGCCATAAAAGGTTCAATTCAAATCTGAATTAAAGAATTAGTTCATAACGAAAATAAAAACCAACAATCTTTGACAAATCATCCTTAAAGAATTACACAAATTGAAAATAAGGAGAAGAAGAAAAACTCTTGAGCCATTCCTTAGTCTTCAAGTAATCCTTTGCTTAGCCTCCAATGATGAATGATAGATCCCTCTTTCAATTAAAACAACCTTTATATACTTCCTTTCTCACAAACCTAGCAATCCAAATCCAAATAGGCTTCCAACAACCTCCATTCAGCAAGTCAAACGAAAGTCAAATGCGTGCTGATCAATCGACTTCGACCCAGTACTTTGGCCGGATTAATTAATTCTGATTATAGCGCCCGGTCTTTGGCTCCCGTGAAATTACCAAAATGCCATTCATTTGTTCATTTTTCCCAATTCGCCCCTGTAGCTCCCAAATCTGCAATATAACAACTAAACATAATAACAATGCTTCTAAATAACTTGAAATTGCAATAATTTAAGCCTAAACATATCCGATTCATGGGTATATTACCCAATCATCAAATAGCAAAAACTTGTTGATCGATTTCGCAATCAATGAATACATGCAAGTATACACGGTCAACAAGTAATAAAGTGAAAGTAGAGTATCGTTCCCACGAGGAATTATTTAATAAAAATCACCAAGTACTAATTCTTAACCAAACTAATTTTATTTAAACAATCTCAAATCGTGATTTTTCTATTTAAGAAAACTAAATTAACTAATTAAATTGAATTGCTTTATAAATGAATTCAAATAAATAAAGGTTAAGACTTCAATATCCCCAATTATAAACTATAAATCAATTATCCAATTATCCCAATTATTATGCCTACTGAATTGTTAACAGGAATTCTCAAATGTCAAAAGTTCTTTTCCAAGTGATCAATTGACTTCTATTTAATCCAGATTAATCTTGCTATATTCCTATGCAAAACAATTGAATTAAACTCCTTCAATTCCAATTCCTTATGTATTACATGGCGGTGAACGATATTTCCATTCAATTCACAAACCTAATTATTCACCATGCAAATAACTAAGTCACATGTTATCATGCCCAGTTCTAACCCTAGAATTCCTCTTCCAATTCCTTCTAGAGTAACAAGGTAATTATTGATCAAATAATTAAGCAATAAGCACAAGATAATATAAACAATTCACTTTGACACAAATAATTGGAATAAATCGAATAACTAATCTATAGATATAAAAAATTCAATTGAAATCTTAATGAAAGAATTAGTTCATAGTCATTGAATTAAAATCAAGAATCCACAACTTAATAGACATTAAAAGATAAAAGTATGATAAGAGAAGAGAATAGAATCTCTTGTCAGCAAATCTGATGCTCCCCTCTTGCTCCTGCTCTTGATCTTCAATGATCTCCAAGTTGCTTTAATCTCCAAAACTAATAAGAACTAGGGTTAATGTATGATCTAATGGAGTGTATCTCTAATCTAATCTATGTAATCTCCCTTTATTTTATGCCTTACATCATGTATTTATAGGTTACAAGTCCAATTTTTAGCTTAAGAACAAACCCAATCCAATTTAGAGTCAAAAAGGTGCCAAAATTTGCCCCAAAACGCGTCCAAGCCTAACCAGACCCTTCCCTCAAATACTTCAAATTGGGCACTTGCAATGAGAAGCTGCCCCTAAGCGCCTCTACGCTGCAAATAGGCATGAAATGGGCCCCCCGGCGCTGGAATATTTTTTGACATTTTCTGCTCCGACGTCCTTTGGGAAAATGGACATAACTTCTTCGTCCGAACTCCGATTTTGATGATTCAAGATGTTCCAGAAAGAGGAGACGTTGATCTACAACTTTATTCTTTAAGTTGTTCGAAATAAGGTCCCAATAAATACTCAAATTGGCTCTGAAGTGACTGTTGTGTAAATGGCAAGCCGAAAACGCGCATCTAGCCACTGCAAACGTCGATCCAAGTAACTTTTGTCCCAATTCTTACAAAATAATGTAAAATATGCATGAATACACACAAACACTTAAAATTATTCACTATCCAAATTCGCAACATGTATTAAGAACTGTTAGTTCCTAGTAGGCACAAGTTATCTAGAAGGGGGGGGGTTGAATAGATATTTGAAAATCTTTCCTTTTTAAACTTGTTCTTAGATAATGATTAAAACTTAGCGGAATTAGTATTTATTTTAATCTTCGTTACCAAGCAATGGAGTTATGAGCGAGTAAGGCAGTTATAGCAGATATAGCAGATATAAGCATGAATGTAAACAACACAGTTGTTTTTAAGTGGTTCAGAGCACTCAAAGCTCCTAGTCCACTCTTCTACTCAACGAGTAGGATATCCACTAAGGATGTCTTTTACAATCTTTTGAATCACACATTCCTTCTAGACCCGGCGATGCCTCAGAACTTCTCTAGTTCACTCTTGAACTCTTCAATTCCAGCAGACTTGGCTTTCTTACAGTTCACTACGAACTCTTCAAGTCCAGCAGACTTGGTACTCTTCTTCAGTTGATTGATAGTTGTTGAGTTCTTGATGGTTGCTACTCAGTCGCTGTGTAAGCACTTGTTCTAAAGAACTGAGTAGTTGAGCAAGCTTTGCAATATCTCAGATCGTAGAGTTGAGCTTGAGAGAGATGTTCACGTTGTTTGATTAATGCTTATTTTTTTTTCTCTCTCATCTGTCTGATCTGTATATATGTGATGTTGAAAACTATCCGTTGGATCCATCCATTGTGGCATTAAATGTATCTGAACTTTCTGTACTGTGATGGAGACATTTCTGAACATCTTCTGAATTACGCATTCGCCCACCGACAACCGCTGCAGATCGCTTTCACCTACCACCTGAAAAGGTATTTTGTCCCTCTTACCCATGGTACTATCCTTAGCTTCTTCAATATGCTTCTTTGTTGCATACTAAGGATATTTCATATATTCGGGGTGATGAACACCGCAAAGATCTAGGATCCATTCCTCACTTGTTGAAAACACAGATCATGAGGCTCGACGTTTTCTGAAATGAGACAGATTATGCTCTACGATTTGGATCGTGATGTTCTATGATTTGGATCGTAGTGTCTTTGACATCTTTGCACACTACGATGCTATCAGTCGAGAGCACTATGATTTCCCTTAAACCTTCGTACACTACGATCTTCTCTTGCTCGTGTTGTTGACTCTACGTTCCCGAGAGCACACTACGATCGTTGACTTGTAAACTTCATGTTTCCTTTAGCATACTACGATCGTGGAGTTAACTCGACAATCATTGGGACCACTCTACGATATCCGAAGAGTCTCCTTCAAAGCAGGCACACTACGATCTTCAGGCTCTACGTTTTCTGCTCTTGACTCCTACAATGTTGATCAGATGGATGCACTACGATTTCTTCAAGATAATCTATTACATCTTAAGATCAACCTAACAATTTTGATTTTTTTATCTATACATTCTTTATCAGAATGGTACACGTTGAAAGCTTAGATCAACCTAACAATTTTAATCTATCACAAAGTCCTTGTACATATATTCATTTAAGGACCTTACAAATAATCATGAACATATATATTAAAACATCAAATCATAATATGCATTCTCCCAATAATCTCCCCCTATTTGATGTTGACATAACCAAGGAGATTTGTTGTCATGATTATTAGTGACTAGATGCATTTGCAGGAAATTTAAACATGACTTAGTATTTCAGTAAGCAGCTAAAATTTCTAGAGAATAAGTATGAATTTATTGATGATCAGAAGATATTACAGTTCAGCATTACATCAATGGGAAATTTAAGTTTTAACTTATCTCTGTTTCCTTGACCTCTTTAGTGGAGGTGGGTTGGCATACTCCTCAGCCATTCTTTTCCTTTGAGCTTTCTCATTTCTTGCTAACTCTTCCAGCTCGCTTAGACTTAGTAATGGATTCTCCTCATACCTGTCCATGAATGCAGGATCTCCAGTTGGCATTCTTATGTGTACAGTAGACACATCTTGTGAGCTGGGAGTTGACTCCTGACGGCTTAATGGTAAAGCCATTACAATTCCCTGTTGATCAGATCGTTGAGTTTGACTGTGGAATTGTCTTGCAGGGGGACTTCGTGATGCTTGAGTCGTCTTCCCCTTTCTTGAGTTCCATGACCTCCCCGACCTCCTTGACCTGCTTGATCTCCTTTCCCTTTATTCTTCTCCCCCTTTATGTCAGCATCAAGGGTTTGAATATCTGCAGACAGTCGATTAACTCCTTGGACAAGCTCGTTCAGTTGGCTTTGGGTTTGAGCGATGTCCTCTCTATTTTTCTTGATATGTTTTTTAGATTTAGTTACTTTATTTTAGAGAACTGTTAGAATCATATCGTTATGTTTCTCCTGATTTGCATAAGATTTTGGAAGTTGTATACAGAAGCCTTCAGATTGAGGATGTTGTCCAGCATAATTTTATGTTGAAGGTCTTGGTGTTTCTGCATTTCGAGAACAGCCTCTCTTTGCTTAGCAGCTCTTTGGAAGTGGATCTCATCTCTATCTGACATACTCTTCAGAATCTCTTTGATAATTTCCCTTAGCCTCTTTGTAAGCTCAGTATTCATAGTGCCAGGGAAATTATTTGCAGCTGTGATCATTTGATTCAGCCGGATATTGATGAGATCAGAGTGAGTTTCCAAGCTTGCTTCTATAGACTTGACCATTTTCTCAGAGGTGTCTTTTAAGTCATCCTTGGTAGGCAGGCATGGGAGAGTATCATTTGCTTGAGGATTGTTCATTAGAGGGGTTCTCGGTTGTGATTGATCTTGTAGATTGTAAAGAGCGAGATCAAGACTGAAGTAGGCATGTGATGAGGAGGATGGTATATCAGCTGGAGGGGCTTGGGTTTAGATGTCTGAGATGGGAGACTCTACGATTTCAATGTTGGACTCTACGATGTGGCTTGAGTCTTGAATCGTAGAGTTGGTGATTTGAAGCAGAAACAGGTTGACTTCTTTTGGTTCTTCGATTCATGAGAATTTTGAGATTCTCAAACCGGAAACCGATTCTTGGATTGAGAGTCACTTCCAACCATTGAGGGAATTCATAAAAATAGCTAAATGAAGATGATGGTAAGTGATTAGCTCTGAATTTGATAGGAATAGACAATACCTCAGATTTGTCTTTTGAAGAGGAATGGTTGCTAAGCAGCTTCTTGGCAAAGATGACTTTTCCTGGAAATCCATTAGCCAGAACTGAGATTGCTGGATATTCCTTGAAGCTCCAGAACATGTGATCCCATGAGTTCAGGATTTGAGCTTGATGGTATGCCATCCACTATAAGAAATCACACATTTTATGACGAAATTTTTTGCCACACACAAAATTTTGTCACAATTTGTTAATTAATAATTATGAAATTCATAATCGTCACTAAAACTTTTGCTTTTGTGACGACTTTTACTTTTGTTACTATTAATCATTTATATCGTCACTAATTTACACATTTGATGACGATTAACAAAATTTCGTCACAAGTTATTTTGGAGGTAGAATTTCGTACCAAAATTTTGGAGGGAAACCTTTTAGTGACATTTTGTAATAATTGATGACAATATTTATTGTCACAAAATATTTCTTTCAATGATAACATAATACTTTATCATTAATTATTTGTAAAATTTAGTGACAATGTGCTTTCGTCACTAATATTCACATTTAGTGACGCCAAATACAAATTCGTCATAATTTTATTTGGAGGGAAATTTTTTAATGACGAAAAAATAATAATTTATGACAATTTGTATTGTCATAAATACGAATTTTATATGACGAAATAATAGTGCGTCATTAATTAGATGTGTGGATAAGTGAAAAAAATCGTTCGTTATAAATTCTTATATTTAGTGACAAAGTACGTAATATCGTCACAATTTTATTTGGAGGCAAAATTTTTTAAAAAAAATTTGAAGGGAAATTTTTTAAAGACGAAAAAATATTAATTTATGACAAATTGTATTGTCATAAATATCAATTTTATATGACGAGATAATAGTGCGTCACTAATTAGATGAGTGGATAAATGACAAAAATGGTTCGCCATAAATTCTTATATTTAGTGACAAAGTACATAATATCGTCAAAATTTTATTTGGAGGCAAAATTTTTCTGAAAACTTTTGGAGAAAATTTTTTTAAAGACGAATAAATAATAATTTATGACAATTTATATTGTCATTAATACCAATTTTATATGACGAGATACTAGTTTGTCACTAATTAGATGAGTGGATAAGTGACAACACTGGTTCGTCATAAATTCTTATATTTAGTGACAAAGTATGCAGTAGCGTCACATTTTTATATGGAGGCAAAATTTTCTTGTATCCAAGCGACATCACCGGTCTTCCTTTCATCATTGGCAGCCTCCATTTAGTCAAGAACCTCCATTATCAATTTTTAATAATCCCAAATTGATGGTAGAAATTATTTGACATTTTAGGTATGTTTCTAGATTTTGATTTGAATTGATAATTAGTAGTTGTTCTAATTGAACAACTACAATTTTGAAATGATTTCATGTCATTTTTGTTGTAATGATTGTTATTCTAAATCACTATTTGGTTTAAATTTTTGACGAAACAACTTCTTAGCTTTGATTAGTAATTTTTCGGGCAGCGACTAATAAAGTCGTTGCCAAAAATGAATGTTTAGCAACGAAATTTTTCATTCGTTGCAGTTTATGAAAGGCTTTCATTTTTTCGTAACACAATTCATAAGTCGTTGCCAAATCGTTGGCGGAAAAAAAACACACCGCCTATTTAATTTTTTGTTGCTGATGAGATTTCTCCTCATCGTCGGCAACAAAAACTTTTTTGTTGCTATATTTCATTGCCTAATATAGGCCACATTCATTGGCAACAATTTATTTTCGTTGCGTATTTAATACATTTTTTTTTGCAACGACTAGTAAATTGTTGCCCAAAATTAAGACAAACCCAATAAGCATGCCTCTTTTTTCCCCCCAAAATGCATCATTTTTCATTTAAATTTTTTTATTTATTTGGAGACAATTTTATACAGTGAAATGTTTTACTCCGTCCGCCTCAAAATAAATGCCCAGTTTTATTTTTTTTTAAAGTTATAATTTTTGAAATTAAAATATTCATCATATAGATATATTTTTTAATTTACAAAAATTAAAGTTTGTAGTTAATTGGATGTAGTTTATAATGATCATATTCGCATACTTATAATTTTGAAAAAAAAATATAATTAATTTCTAAAATAATTTATATGAATTTTTCTTGTAACTCGTTATTTTACGTATATACTTTTTGACAACGGATGAGCAAGGAATCGAAATCGCTTTCGAAATTGCACCAAAAATCGACCAAACTGCATCGATTAAGTCGCGACAATGGTTCCGACATAGACCAATTAAGTTGCACCTGTAAGACCCCAACTTTTATAAATAAAGATGAATTTTCTATAAATATTATTTTTGAATATTATGGAATAAATTTGATATAATGTTATAGTTGTGGGTAATATTTATAAATTTTGCAAAAGTAAGTTAAGTTGTTATAAAATATTCGTTTGGTGGAAAAATATTTCTTTTTATTTGGGAATATTCGTGACGACGGCTCAATCATTAGTGGACCCCCTTAACGAAAGTATTGTCGTAAGTAGAAAAAAGCGACAAAATTATCTTTCTATAAAAATAACTGCAAAGGTGTTACCGTTAAAACCTGCTTGAACTACCCTAGAGTAAAAGTAAAAGAATACGTCTGGCGTAGTTGTATAGTAGCACACGATATTGATTATTGATGCTTACGTTGAGAAGTCCGTGACAACCCCAAAATAGGTCCATTCCATCCAACCCATTCTCGAGTCGCCAAATATATGGTACGAAAAACAACTACAACTTTATTACAACAATTGTCGTACAAAATACAACAACACATATGCTATGAGTTTGGATACAAATATATACCAATCAGAAGACGTCACAATGACACCTTACATAAAGGTATAGTCAAAAAGCTGCTTTTAGAAATTAGAATCTTTGGGAAGTGCTCAAGAAACCTTCATAATGGGAGGCCATGCTTTTTAGGTTATGGTAGATATCATATGGCCACGTAATTATCCTTGGTTGACCCGATAAACCCCAAAGAAAAACGAGAAGATTACTATCATATTCTTCCCAACGGTGAGTCTTCTCTTGACATATCATTATCTCCACCGCTCTCTAATTGGGTATTATACTCCAAACAAACACTAAGATTATATAGGTAGTGCTTGTAAATATACTCAAAGCAGTGGATGAAAGCACAACCATGTCTTATGATGACACGAGGTTGTATGTCATTAGACATCTTGTATGATAGTGGCAAAACTCCCTTCCAAAGTTAAATTCACCTCACCCTCAACATCTATAGACCACCACTCTATTCCTCGCTATCCCCTTCGACCCAAATACACTTTTATTACAGAAAAGGAATTGTGAAACAAAAGGGTGAGCCTGACTAGCTCGATAAAAAGAATATTATGACTAAAGATAAATAAATTATCAATAGTCTTCATCAAGAATAAATCGTAGATTTAGAACATATGGTAGATGATAAAACTTTTCAACCATAGTTGCGTGAATGAAGCGATCCATTAGAAGAGTCAAATAGACTATAAAGTCTATTGTCTTCTCCACGTTAAAAGTCCACCAACAATATTTTATCCTCAGTAACATCAATCAACAGCTTCATTTTCACAATCATATGAATAACTCATAATCATAATTGTGATTCTAAATTCTCTTCTCATCCGGGACGAAGATAATTTTCATCACTTGCCTTTACCTCGAAACATCAAATATCATGGTTATACCAAATCACAGCCTCTGCTCATAATCATACTAATAAATTCATCTTTTGCACCACGGGCCAAAGATATTCATCAACAGCTTCATCTTTACACTACAAAGCAAAGATATTCATCAATGTGTCATCTTTGCATTCGAGCTAAAGATATTCATCATTAATTCATCTTTGCACTACAAAGCAAAGATATTCATTAACAGTCATCTTTGCATTACGAGCCAAAGATATTCATCAATAATTCATCTTTTCACTACAAAAGCTAAAGATATTTATCAACGGTCATCATCTTCATTCACGAGCCAAAAAGATATTCATCAATAATTCATCTTTGCACTACAAAGCTAAAGATATTCATCAACAAGTCATCTTTGCACTACGAGCCAAAGATATTCATATATCAAAGAAATACATAATTATTTCAGAAGTTATATAACAATAATTATAACCATGTTGATCAATTCACCTTTGCACTTAAGCTAAAAATATTCAATTGTAAATTCAATGGTCATGATCATACCGGTCAACAATTCAACTTTTTACCATCGGCCAAAGAGAACCTATGGTCACGATCATACCAATAATCTACCCATCTTTACACTCAAGTCAAAGAGAAATATCATCATTAGGGTTATAAGAATGTTATATAAAAACAATATAATCAAAACATGGTTTTAATTTCAAAAGTAAGATTCACAAATCAACGATAATTTGGTCGAGAAGAAACCAATTTGTCGTGAATAGTACCCGTATTCGCATATAGCATCTGTGTATAATGCATAAAAGAATCTCGACGCTTAAAAGGTAAAGTTTCATAATAAAATTTATATCCATATTTATAACACCTTAATCCAAATGTTATAAATCACTTAGAAATCTCATAATCTAATACTATTAATATTATAATAATATTTTAATCATTTATAAACAATTTAATTAAATTATTTACACTTTACTAATTAATGCATTTAATCATCATAAAATGCCAAACTCATAAGATTTCATCACCAATAACCAAAACCCTCATCAAAAATCTGCATATACCTCATATATGATTCTCAAGCCATAAAATCATATTTTCCAATTTTTTTTACTTCACATAACATATTTAATTCATTTACTCATAACTAGAACATTTTCATGAAAAATACCAAATCAGTTCAAAAATATTTCTTTTCTGGGATTTAGCATAACATAGTCCCATATTGAACATATATTTTTCTCAAAATTTTAAAAAATCATTTACTATTTTTCATATGGCCAAAACCACCGAATATTTAAACATTTATCATAAATTATACTTTTATCCAAAAATTCTGAAATTTACACGGTATACTGAAATTATATAGATGTACTCCCAATATAAATTTCATCAATTTTGGAGTTAATCACAAGGAGTTATAAATAGTTACTTTTAAAATAGTCTTTTCTCATAAAATCCATAACTCCTAATCTATACATCCAAAAATCGCCATTTTTGGACACACTCTACAAAACTCATCAAAATATCATTTCAAATTTTTCCAGAATTTTTGAAGGTTCAGAAAAATTTCGAAACTAAAAACATAATAACCCTTAAAATCCCTTACTATCCCTTACCTCAAAAGAAAGAAGATTTCCATTTGGAATAACATTTGAACAAATTTGCAGTATAGAAATACTCAAAGTATACTCAAAATACTCACAAGAATACGCTCAAAATATCGAGAGAGAAATAGAGAGAAAACTTCAGTTTCTGGTGTGATTTTCAATTCTAACCTAAGCACCTATTTATAGGAAAATGCTTAGAACGCCAAAGGAGACTAAATTAATAAAATAATAATATTTATTAATCTTCCTTCTACGCCACCTTTGAATTCAGCCCACCATAATTGAAAGAACAATTCAGCACATGCATTCAATCACCAACCAAAAAGTGGGGCCCGCCTCATTTAATAAAAATTATTTTATTTTCTGAAACTTCAACAATTCATAGAAAATAAACCGGTTATCAGAAAAATACGAATTCTATATCCATTCTGCCTGAAATCGAATTCTCTACAACTTTACAGAAGAAATTTTTTCCAAATTCCAAACGAAAAATGACCAAAATCTGCATACGGATAAGTTTTCTAATTTCCTTCTCTTCCCTTTCTCTTTCTTCCTTTCCCATAATTCTCCACTAACTCTCTCTCTTCCCCCACTTTCTTCTCTTACCCCCACCACTTCTTCCACACACACTTTCTTCCTTTCCCATAATTCTCCACTAACTCTCTCTCTTCCCCCACTTTCTTCTCTTACCCCCACCACTTCTTCCACACACACACACACACAAATACGTACATATATATATATATATATATATATATATATTAAAATATTTACAATTATTAAATAATTCCAATTCTATCTTCTCTCTTCCACCTCATCTATTTATAAACCATGAATTTATTATAAAATATCACCATCAATATATTATTAAAATAATATATTTAAATGAATTACTTTATCGTAAAAAGATAAAATATTAATTTTCAACAATTGTCACTTTAAAAATTTTCTCCATCTATATCCACATAAAATAAATATTTCTCTCATCATAAAAATCAATAATTAATTATTCACAAATAATATTACATAATCACAATATTAACAACCAGCAGCCTTCAGAAAGAGGGGCTTTCCAATAAGAATTTCTCCTTACTCGGGCGCCAAGCAATTAGGTGACCAAACCTCTCCTTAGACAGAACTTTCTAGGCATTGCCAATAATGTTATCCAATAATATTATTCAGATAATATGAATTATTGCTCTCGATAATGGAAAATCTTCAAGGCCGTGACAATTATTGAAACAACAATAATATAAAATATCAACGTAGCAATTATTGAATCAATAAAATAAAATATTGAACAAAGAATTACCGTAAATAATTATTGAGTAATGCCTTCTTACGAAAAAAAAAATTATCATGCTTCATGAATAGTACTCGTGAATAGTAACTCGTGAATAGTAACTCGTGAATAGTAACTCCTGAATAGTAACTCATGAATAGTAACTCATGAATAGTAACTCATGAATAGTAATTATAAAAATTTGAATACTTTTATTTCATAAAATTCGGGGTCTTACAAAGTCACTCAGCTATGCTCAATTATTGCTACAGTAATTGCTGCATCATATCTCTTATATTATTGATTCAATTATTGTCACAGTATCATTTGTATAATATGTTATAGTATTAAGTCAATAATTGAGACGACAAGTTATAAATGATTAATAATTGTTGAAAGATTAAATATGTGTTGATTAAAAATAAAATGATTTGTGGTAATATTTGTTCAATCCTTGATGTATATAAAGAGTCATTATGAGACGTTTGTGGTAAGTTTGATTATTTTATGGGGGCCCATATGTCATCATCTAAGAGTCTCTTCACAATAGTAATTACCTTTACCAGACGTCAAACCACTTGCCGTTTATATATTAAAAGGCCGAACCACTTATCGCTTCACATTACAAAAGGCCGAACCACTTGTCGTTTCACATTACAAAGCGCCAAACCACTTTTCTTTTCACATCACCAGTCGTCAAGCCCACTTGCCTTTTCACATGGCAGGTCTAAGCTAGAAATCTTCTATAAATAGAGGCCTAGTGCTTCATTATTTTTCACGAATTCATTCAAGCTATAGAGAGAGAAAGTATAGAGAGAATAAGAGAGAAAGAAGAAGAGTATTTTGTTACTACACTACTGCAGTATTCAATCTCCTACTAAAAGTAAGGGGTGTTATTCTTTCTTATTCATAAAGAGAATTGTTGTTATTCCATTGCTTATTATTCTGTTGGAATAACCTGTATACGTGGTTTACCCTATACTTGGTGACATTCTTCTATTATTCATTGGAACATCCTCATCATGTGTTTTACACCCACTGGTTCCGCTCTTTATTATTATTCTGTTGGAACATCCGCCTGCATGTGTTTTACGCCGGGACTGGTTCCATTCTTTATTATTCTCATTGGAATATCCACGTACATGCGTTTTTTCTGGACCGTTCCGTTATTTATTATTCTATCGAATAACTTCGCCTTTGCGGCCTATCGCGTTTATGGTGATTTCTTTTGTTATTCCATTCTTTATTATACCCAAATGGTTAAAACTTTGACTTCTATACTCCATGAAATTAGTGGAATATCCTTGATATTTGCGCTTCATCCAAAGATCCTTTCATGAAAATATTCTTCTCGATATTCTTGAATTTTACTCTACAAAGCAGTATCATGTTGACAGTTTAGATGTTATTGGTTCCTAGATAATTAATTCTTGAACTTGTTTTATTGAATTCTTATATCATTGTCATCATCTTCATGTTTATATTATGTTGAAAGTCATCTGTGGCCTGTAGTGCATAGATGGACTTGGTATGATTATGACTGAGACTATTCGGTGTAATCATGACCGTAATGTTACAAATGATGTGGTAAAAATCCTCAATTGGCCCCTAGTGCATTGATGGACAGTTGTTGGCATGATCATGACTATTAATGAATACACAAATATTCTTGGCCCGTAGTGCATGAATAATTGTGGTCGTGATACTAAAGAATATCCTTGGCGTAATGTATGGGATGATTCGATGATGTGGAATATTTATTAAAGCTGAGTCTCAAATATAACAATGATGAAAAACCTTTTAAAATCATAAAAGATAGTAGATTTTATTTTCTACTTGACTCTTTTAATGGATTCTTTGTTCATTGTAGTTAAACTTGATGTTCATTATATTTTATCGGTTTAACATCGTTGTTGAGGCTAATGATAATTTATTCTCGCATTATCTTAGTCATAATATTTCTTCTTGAGCTAGTTGAGCTCACCCTTTTTTTCACCGTTTCTTCTTGAAATGAGAATATAGCCGGGACGAGTCGAGGAACGGAGTAATGGTCCGAGGAGGATAGCATTAGTAGTCCTCACTATTACGTGAAATAAAGTGATAATAATTGTAATGATGACTCCTTTTGAGTTTGTATGATTTCTAGTTGACAATATTTGTATTCAAACTCATGCTTATATGTCGTGATTGCATACCTACGCTTATATTAGTAAGTTGTATTTAAATTCTGTACCATGTATCTGACTACCTAAGATGTGTGATGTATACCTAATTTTGGGGACGTCACAGCACCAATGGTGTGTAAGTTATTTTTTAACTCTCCTTTTTCAAATTCTCCTTTTTCTTGACTTGAATTTTTTTTTATAATTAAATATTAATTTCTCGTTATATCTTGAATTAGAGGGTGTTTGACAATGACTTATAAGTTGGTCAAACTAAGTTATAAGTCATTTGTTATTATTTAGTGTTTGACAATAACTTAAATTTTAACTTTTTTTTTGACTTATAAGTCATTATTAAATTTTTCATGCTTCATGTGCTATATTTTTTTATGTAATAGATAAATTTTACTACCATATATATATACACACACACACACTCACACACATTCTTTTCAAAATTTCTTGTTAAACTAAATAAAATACTAAACAAATCTCAACATTAAACTAAATATATATAAAGTAACTATGAATATATATATATATATATATATATATATATATATGTGTGTGTGTGTGTGTGTGTGTGTAAACAAATATTCATATAAATATTTATAAATTTATCTCTAAATATTCATATAAATATTTATAAAAAATATTCATATCTCTAATTTTATAAATTTTAGAAGAAATATTTATAAATAAATATTTGTTTATAAATTTTAAAGATAAATTTATATTAATATTTGTTTATAAATATTTATATGAATATTTAGAGATAAATTTATATATATATATATATATATATATTAAAATATTCATAGTTACGTTATATAAATATTTATAATTATTTTATATCTATAGGGGAATGATCCATAACATCTATATGCTATGTAATAAAAAGTGGCATATAACATCTATACCATTCGTCTAATTAATAAATGGCTGAGATTGGATTTGGACTAAGGATGTATCAAGTATTTGGACACTTATGCCCCAACTTAGCCAAGACAAATCGACAGAAATTACACAACCCGCTAGACATACTAGTGAACGGGTTGCTCAAAGGGGGAAAGGTAACGAAGGGAAAGATAATAAAGGTTATTGTCCGTGTTCTGCGAATTGGGCGAACAGGAAGAACCCTAGAATCAATCATCTGCAAATCGAAAAGGTAACAAAGGTATAGATATACAATGCCAAAATTCGAATTAACTGGTATGTCTAGCGGATTGGGCGAACTGGAAGAACCTTAGAATCAATCATCTGCAATTCTAACAACAAGTTCTCGAAATTAAAAAGTGTTCTCCCAAATGTAATTTGCGGTAAGTTTGTAGTTTAATATCCAAAATCAGAATTTAAACATGCCATTCATTCTTTGTTTACAGATCGATTATATTTTTTTATTTTTTATTTTATATTTTCTTGGAAGTTTCAAAGTTATATAATCTTAAAACCTAGATTTGTGGGGAAAATTGCATTTTTTTGGTTCACATTTAGCTCTGTCATAGTCATGAGATGCATATCTTTTTATTCTTATAATTTTCAATAGAGGAGGAGAACCCAAGAAATTTTAAAACAGATTTGAATTTATTGTACAACTTTTCGGTTCAAGTGTGAATTCTCTGTTGGATATTCTCTACAAAGGAAACCTACTGTTGAGTTTTTGCTAGGGAATTTCAGGTAGTCTAAATATAATCTAGCTTTAGGGAGTTACAAATTTTCATTGTGTTTATTTAATTAACAAGAAAAATGTTTTTTTATAGGGAAGGTATGACAGCAGTTGAAGAACTTGTGGACTGCCCATGTGACGCCCCCAAAATAGGTATACATCACCCATTCTGAGTTGTCAATTCATGGTACAGAAATAACTACAACTTTATTATTACAACAGTAAAACTGTGAGTTTGAATACAAATATTATCTTCTAGACAATATCTATACTCAAATAAATTCTCATCACATTTATTGATACATTATTTTACAAAAATGGTGAGGACTACTAAACAACTCTCTCTATAACCTTCATTCCATACCCCACTGTATCGCTTATATTCTCGCCTCCCGAGAAGAAAAATGGAACAAAAAGGAAAAGGGTGAGCTCAACTAGTCCAAAGAAAGAATATTATAACTAAGATAATATACAACAAATTATCGTTAGTCTTCAACAGGAAAAATCTAATAGAATCACAATAGACAACAAGTTTTAAATCAATATTCGCAGTGAAATAATAATTCATTAGAAGAGTTAAGTAGAGAATGCAAACTACTATCTTCTATGTATGAATTTAAAAGTTCATCTTCTATCTTTTATCCTCGTAACATCAATCAATATATATCCGAATCAAATATTCATTTTTGCACTACAGCCAAAGATATTCATCATTGGTCATGTTCATCTAAACACTGCTCATCTTTGCACTACAGCCAAAGATATTCATCGAAATCATTCATCTTTACACTACACGTGCCAAAGATATTCAATAATATCATCATTTAAGACCGAGGATGATGAAAATATTTTTAAAGAAACGAATCCAAAGAAAACAAAATGACAAGGATTAAGGATTAAGGATTCGTACTTTGTTTTATCCATGTCCAAAAATACCTCAAAAATAATCATAGTGGTGTAAAATTCAAGAATGATCAAAACATGGATACAATCAAAGCTAGTATCTAGAATAGATATTTTGGACGAAAAGGAAAATTTTTATTTTTCGATGAATAGTCTTAGATTCGTGAATAAGATCAGATATCGTGAATAAAGGCCGATATACATGAATAGTAACTCAGACACCAAAAGTTCAAAATTTGATAAAAACTTCAGATCAATATTTCAAAGATAATGATATTGAAGAAATAATATCATTACTGAAAAAAATAATATCCCTTACCTCGAAAGATCAAGATTTCTAAATGAAACACCTTGATATAAAGCTATGACTTGAACTTGCACCACATAGCAATACTCAAAATATACTCAAAATACTCACAAGAATACGCTTAGATAATATAGAGAGAAAACTTCAGCTTCGGGTATAGTTTTGAATTCTAACCTAAGCACCCTATTTATAGGAAAATGCTTAGAACACCAAAGCAGAAAATTTAATAAAATATCAATATATATAATTTTTATTCCAACGCACACTTATTTTGCTTCAAAACCTCAGCCACCAAACATCCCACCTCACAAGACTTGCACAAAAAACATTTTTGTTATTTAAATTATTTTAAACTTCCAAAAATCAATTATTTCGGAGCTTCAGAACTTCAATAATTCACAATAAATAGCCCTTTTGTCTGAAAATTTGAAACCCGCGACTCTTTATAGGAAATTCAATTCTCTACAACTTTACAAAAGAAAGTTTTTCCAAATTCCAAACAAAAATTGACCGAAATCCACAAACGGGCGATTTTACAAGCTATAATCAAATTTCAGTCAAGAAATGGGGTCCACCGACACATAAAACATGCTTTAAATATTTTTGGTAACAAAAATACTCCTCCTCCACATGTACTCATATATCCCACATTTATCGTAAAAATATCATCATTATTATATTATTAAAATATAATAATATATTTAAATGAATTATTTTATCAGAAAAAGATAAAATTTCAATTTTCAACAATTGTCACATTAAAAATTTTCTCCATCTATATCCACATAAAATTAATATTTTTCTCATCATATGAATCAATAATTAATTATTCATAAATAATATTACGTAATCACAATATCGACAACCAAAAGCAGCCTCAGGAAAGGGGGCTTTCCAATAAGAATTTCTCCTTCATCGCTTGAATTAGGTGACCAAACCTCTCCTTAGATGTAACTTTCTAGACATTGCCAATAATGTTATCTAATAATATTATTAAGATAATATGAATTATTGCTTCAATAATGAAAAATACTGTGTAATGACAATTATTGAAACAACAGCAATATAAAATATCAGCGCAACAATTATTTAAGATATCATTCTAAAATATACCTTCCTAGTAATTTCCTCTGCATCGTAATTTTCCCATTGCTCATCTACTGTATTTAAGATATCATTCTAAAATATACCTTCAAAACAAAGGTTAATTGACATATCACAAATTGTCAACTTATCAAGTAAATAATTCCAGCTTAGGTAAGTCACACACTAGCGAAGCATATAATTCGTCTCTCCCCTCCTAGTTTTAGACTCTTATCTCCGCCAGCGACCATATCTCTAAGCTCTGATACCAAATGTGACGCCCCCAAAATTAAGTATACATCACCCATCTTGGGTCGCCAGATACATGGTACAAATACAAATAAAAACTTAATTATACAGCTGTCGTGTAAAATACGACAAAACGTAACTGAGATTTTAAACAGGAATATTGCCTTCTAGACATTATACAAACTCAACGGAGTCCTCATTACATTTATCGTCACACTATTTATTCAGAATAGTGAGAACTACTAATGCTATCATCTGGACCGTCACTCATTTCCCTCATTATCCCTCGCGGCCGACCCACCATACACTCTTATTACCTGAAAGGAATTGTGAAGCAAAAGGGTGAGCACAACAAGCTCAGTAAAGAATATCATGACTAAAGATAACTACATTATCAATAGCTTTCGTCAATAATAAATCGGAGATTTATAATATATGGTAGATGATAAAACTTTAATTTCAACCATAGTTGCAGTGGAATCAACAATCCATTAGAAGAGTCAAGTAGAACATAATGTCTACTATCTCCTCTAGATTAAAAGTTCATCGTTGATATTTTATTCCTGTAATACTTATCAACAGTTCTTTGTTATACTCAAGACAATTAGAACCTTCATCACTTGTTTTCACCTGAACCACCAAAGATGTTAGTTAAATTCACAATTCATATTTATAATAATATGAATTAACAATTCCTTCTTGCCACAAAGGCTTAATAGAACGTTTACTTAATATCCTTACCCCAAAGGCTAAAGATATTCAAATGTAATAACAATGATCATGCTAATCATTGTTCTACCTTTTGCACTACGTGCAAAGATATTCAACTATAAAACCAATCACGAGACTCATTAAATAAATAATTCTCATCATCGAATCATCCCCGCACTACGGGCCAAGGATATTCGTTAGATCACCAAAGTGGTCACGATCATGTCATACACCGCCCATCTTTGCACTACGGAACCAAAGCTATCAATTAACGATTCATCTTTGCACGTAAGCCAAAGATATTCAACAACATATAATCTTTTCACTATAAAGTCAAAGACATACAACCGTAAAACCAATAACCAACAATATAATAAAGAATATATGAAACTACAAATGGATTTTCGCCGCCATGTGGTAATCCACTGGATGATGATTTTCACAATTTAATAAGGAATGAATATAAAGGATCATTCACCATGCATGTAGTAATCCACATGATGTGTTATTCCAATGTAATAATAAAGAATGGAATAATGTAAGATTCACCATGCATGCGATAAAACCGCATGCAGCATAAAAGTATTCTCAATGAGAATATTAAAGATTTTAACCAGTCCCATGAAAGCGCAGTATACATGATGTTCCAACGAATTCTAAATACTTTTAATAATAAGTAATGGAACCAGTTCTAGATAAAAGTTACGCATGTGATATTCCGGCTGTAATATTAAATGCAACATAATAAGTAATGGAACCAGTCAAGTGAAATTATTAATCGGCAGGTGATATTCCACGTAATATTAAATGCAAAGATAATAAGTAATGGAACCGTGTCGTGAAAATTCATACCGATGATATTCGACAAAATAATAAAGAACGGAATAATAAAAGAATTTCTCCATGTATGCGGTACTTGCATAAACAAAGTTATTCTTTCTATCATAAAATGATATCCTCTTACCACCATAACGACTTCCCTTACTCTTAGCATGTGACTTGATTCTCATACAAGAACTTTGGATCGTAAACCCTCGCTGATTTCTCTTCCTATAAGCGTACCACGCACACTTGAATCAATCGAAAAAACGGGTCGCCACACGATCCATAATTCTATAAAGTTAAGGGTGGCAATTTATCATAAATTGTGAATGCATTCTTAACTTTTTGTCTTGACCTATTTAGAAAAATATGGAGAATTCGTGTTAAAATTTTTAAGAGAGCCTATCCCAAAAGCTAGTCATAAGAAGTAGAGTCCAAGACCCATCAACTCACCCAAGTGCCCATACAACCGATGTGGGAGAGTAGAAAGCTAGTACTAGAATCATAACAGATAGATCCTCTCATAACGTGCTCGGAAAATCAATCATCTCCAAATGGCTTTGATATATATATATATATACACCAATATAATGCACGATATACCTATAAATTTCTTAATATTTAATAGTAATTAAATGAGACCGCCACGAAAGTGAAAACCTTGGGATCAAGAAGAGACGACCAACACGAAGACAATTTCGGCACTGCAAGCCTTCGAGAGGCCAAGAAAGCCATTCCCAGAGGGGATTATACACAAATTGGATCATTGAACTCATCTGTAGAGGTCGAACATGTCGATTTAACAAGATCTCCGCCAAAGAAACCAACGACCGAGTCAATTCGGTCGAAATCATGCGGAACATTACGTCTCGTGACGTGTGTCAATGGAGAAGACGACGAGGTCGACCATCTCGAACTCGTTTCAAGAAAGGCTTGAGTGAATATTTGACAACCGCCGGTGAACATGCCGAGGTTTGTTTTGTGTTGGCCTCCTCTCTTCAGATTTTCTTTTGATTTCCACGAAATGGTCAGGTCTTTGCTTCTTCGTAATAACACTTCATATAAATCAGCAACGAAGAAATGCCAGACATACGCTTTTCGAAGTTCGTCTTTGGATTCTTCATCCGTTAGTCTCACGGAAATCGCATCACACATCGCTTTCAAAAGCCACAATCTTCGCTGATGGAACTCTATTCCACCGAAGAAGACTTGTTCAGATGCTTAGAGAGACACAAACCGGTGATCGTCTTTGGATAATTAGCTTAGCTTGGGGAGATCGAGTTATCCCATTCCGCTTTGCTTTGTCCATATAATGTCTATAATGCAATACCCATCCCTACCGTGACTCGAAAAGAAAAAAAAAAAACCGCCGACGACGAGTTTCAGACTTTGAAGACAACGACGAGGTCGGGCCATTCCGAAATGGGCCTCTAGCCGTCAGTTCAAATTTTATGATTATATATACTGTTTTGCTTTCTGTCGAGGAAGTCGATATCGCAGTTGTCAATTTGTTCATGTGCATCTTCCGGATTGTTCACCACGTCAGTAAAGTCACGGCGATCGAGTTGAAAGCACGCCAAGACGCTGACCAGTGAAGGTGACGACGCAGACGCCGACTCCACGAGAGCGAAGCGTAGCCATCGCTATCGGTAGCGTGCATCTTGCCGTTGAGCTCGTTGTAGCAAATTTTAATTTTGGAATGATGAAGGATTTGGCCGACCGGAGTCTCGTGATATTGTTGAATGTACAGCAAATATAAATTACTCCATTAGAGTTTAGAAGAAGCATCGTTATCAAGCATCCAGGTGAGGTGTCCATTAACCGGTGAAGTGTTATTGTTGAAAGTGTTACTGAGCTTTGATGTAATGAAAAGATGGGTATGGTGCGGTTGAATAACCAGTTTCAAAGTTGGAGTAACAGAGGAAAATAAAAAAAAAGATATATCATAAGAACAAAGCTTGTGGATATGAAGAACCAGCCTTTCAATGAATCACTACGACGAGGAAATGAAGGCACATAAAACAATGGACGACCCATGTATATGAACTTCTGTATTAAGCTCAAAATTGTCGTGTATTTATTAAGTTTGTAACTAACTAGAGATAGCAAGCAGAAGAAAGAGAATGATACATATATATAAACATGACTGAGTCTAGTTCAATAGTCTTCCATAAATTATTCCCCTATCATTCAGCCGCCCACATGGGCTATTAATAAAAATAAATTATTTCATTTCCTCTTTTCTTTTCTTATTCCACCCGTGACTAGAATTATTATCCACATGTTACTTTGATAACAGTTGATTGAAAGAGGTTATAGAGACTTGTACGCAAATTATAACCCCTATGATTTGATATTTTAATATAAAATTTTTATGAACATATCTAAGAGCAAAAATAAATAAATAAATAAAAATTTTCAAACATACCTTTAAATTTAAACCTTTATCAATTTAATTATTCACAAAAATAGAAAATTGAATAATTTTTATTTCATAAAAATTCGGGGTCTCACAATCTCCCCTCCTTATGGAATTTCGCCCTCGAAATTTACGTACCTGGTAGTTCGAAGAGATGAGAATACCTTACTTTCTTTTCAGATTGTACCTTCCTGGTAATTTCCTCTGCATCGTAATTTTCCCATTGTTCATCTCCTGTATTTAAGATATCATTCTAAAATATACCTTCAAAACAAAGGTTAATTGACATATCACAAATTGTCAACTTATCAAGTAAATAATTCCAGCTTAGGTAAGTCACACACTAGCGAAGTATATAATTCGTCTCTCCCCTCCTAGTTCTAGACTCTTATCTCCGCCAGCGACCATATCCCTAAGCTCTGATACCAAATATGACGCCCCCAAAATTAAGTATACATCACGCATCTTGGGTCGCTAGATACATGGTACAAATACAAATAAAAACTTAATTATACAGCTGTCGTGTAAAATACGGAAAAACGTAACTAAGATTTTAAACAGGAATATTGCCTTCAGACGAAGATACAAACTCAACGGAGTCCTCATTACATTTATCGTCACACTATTTATTCGTAATAGTGAGAACTACTAATGCTATCATCCGACCGGTCAATCTTTTCCCTCATATATCCCCATTCGACCCAAATTACACTCTTATTACCCGAAAAGGAATTGTGAAGCAAAAGGTGAGCACAACAAGCTTCAAGAAAGAATATCATGACTAAATATAACTACATTATTAATAGCTTTCATCAATAATAAATCGTAGATTTATAACATATAGTAGATGATGATAAAACTTTAATTTCAACCATAGTTGCGGCTGAATCAATAATCCATTAGAAGAGTCAAGTAGAACATAATGTCTACTATCTCCTCTAGATTAAAAGTTCATCGTTGATATTTTATTCCTGTAATACCTATCAACAGTTCTTTGTTATACTCAAGACAATTAGAACCTTCATCACTTGTTTTCACCTGAACCACCAAAGATGTTAGTTAAATTCACAATTCATATTTATAATAATATGAATTAACAATTCCTTCTTGCCATAAAGGCTTAATAGAACGTTTACTTAATATCCTTACCCCAAAGGCTAAAGATATTCAAATATAATAACAATGATCATGCCAATCAGTTGTCTACCTTTGCACTACGTGCCAAAGATATTCAACTATAAAACCAATCGCTGAGACTCAGCTAAATAAATAATTCTCATCATCGAATCATCCCCGCACTCTACGGGCGAGGATATTCGTTAGTATCACCAATAATTCAGCGATCATGTCATACACCGTCCATCTTTGCACTACGGGCCAAAGCTATCAATTAACGATTCATCTTTGCACGTAAGCCAAAGATATTCAATAACATATAATCTTTTCACTATAGGTCAAAGACATACAACTGTAAAACCAATAACCAACAATATAATAAAGAATATATGAAACTATAAATGGATTTTCGCCGCCATGTGGTAATCCACTTGGGATGTATGATTTTCACAATTTAATAAGGAATGAATATAAAGGATCATTCACCATGCATGTAGTAATCCACATGACGAGTTATTCCAATGTAATAATAAAGAATGGAATAATGTAAGGATTCACTATAAATGCGATAGAAATCGCATGATAAAAGTTATTCTCAAGAATATTAAAGATTTTAACCAGTCCCACGTAAAAGCGCATATATGATGTTCCAACGGAATTGTAAATACTGAATAATAAGTAATGGAACCGAGTTCGCATAAAAGCACGTATGTGATATTTCGACGTAATATTAAATGCAAAGATAATAAGTAATGGAACCAAATCAAGTGAAATTCACACCGGCAGTGATATTCCGGCGCATTATTAAATGCAAAGATAATAAGTAATAGAACCGTGTCGTGAAATTCACAATCGAGCAGATATTCTGATGTAATAATAAAGAGAATCGGAATAATAAAAGAATTTCACCACGTATGCGGTATTGCGATAAACAAAGTTATTCTTTCTATCATAAAAATGATATCCTCTTACCACCATAACGACTTCCTTACCTTAGGATGTGACTTGATTCTCATACAATAACTTTGGATCGAAACCCTCGCGATTTCTCTTCTATATGCAGTTTTACACGCACACTTGAATCAATCGAAAACGAATCATGCGCAGATCCATAATTCTATAAAGTTAATGGTGGCAATTTATCATAAATTGTGAATGCATTCTCAACTTTTGTCTCGACCTATTTAGAAAAATATGGAGAATTCGTGTTAAAATTTTTAAGAGAGCCTATCCCAAAAGCTAGTCATTAAGAAGTAGAGTCCAAGACCCATCAACTCACTCCAAGTACTCATACAACCGATGTGGAGTAGCAAGTTAATACTAGAATCATAACAGATAGATCCTCTCATAACGTGGCTCAAGAAAATCAATCATCTCAATTGGCTTTGATATATATATATATATACACCAATATAATGCACGATATATACTATATAAATTTCTTAATATTTAATAGTAATTAAATGAGACCGCCACGAAAGTGAAAACCTTGGGATCAAGAAGAGACGACCAACACGAAGACAATTTCTAAGAATCTAGCCTTTCGAGAGGCCAAGAAAGCTCATTCCTAGAGGGGATTATACACAAATTGGATCATTGAACTCATTCGGTAAGGTCGAAGATGTCGATTTAACAAGATCTCCGCCAAGAAACCAACGACCCGAATCAATTCGGATCGAATCACGCTAAACATTACGCCTCAGATGCGTGTGTACCGGAGAAGACGACGAGGTTGACCATCTCGAATCGCTTTCGTGAAAGGCTTCGAGTGAATATTTGACAACCTAGCCGGTGAACATGCCGAGGTTTGTTCGGTGTTGGCCTCCTCTTCGTATTTCTCTTTGGGATTTCCCAAAATGGTCAGTCTTTTCTTCAGAATAACACTTCATGTAAATCTACAAATGGCAATGACATTTTGCATCGCTTTCGAAGTTCGTTGCTAGATTCTTCATCCGTTGGTCTCTACCAAATCTTCATCACACACCGCCTTCAGTACCACAATTTCTGTCGGATGGAACTCTATTCCACCGAAGAAGACTTGTTCAGTATGCTTAGAGACACAAACCGGTGATCGCATCGGATAATTAGCTTAGCTTGGGGAGATCAGAGTTATCCCATTCCGTTTGCTTGTCCATATAATGTCTATAATGCAATACCCATCCCTACCGTGACTCAAAAAAAAAAAAACCGACTACGACGAGTTTGCACCGAGAAGACAACGAGGTCGGTCGTTCCGAATGGCCGTGAAGTTGCGACTTATGATTATATATCTGAGTTTGCTTTCCGTCGAGGAAGTCGATATCGCAGATGTCAATTTGTTCATGCATCTTCCGTTGTTCACCACGTCTCATAAGTCAAGACGATCGAGTTGAGCACGCCAAGACGCCGACGGTGAAGGTGATTTACGCAGACGCCGACTCCACTCCACGAGAAAGGGCGTAGCCATCGGCGGCAGATCGGCGTTGAGCTCATTATGGAAATTGGGATTTTGGAATGATGAAGGATTTGGCCACGGAGTCTCGTGATATTGTTGAATGTGCAGCAAATATAAATTACTCCATTAGAGTTTAGAAGAAGCATCGTTATCAAGCATCCAGGTGAGGTGTCCATTAACCGGTGAAGTGTTATTGTTGAAAGAGTTACTGAGCTTTGATGTAATGAAAAGATGGGTATGGTGCGGTTGAATAACCAGTTTCAAAGTTGGAGTAACAGAGGAAAATAAAAAAAAAGATATATCACAAGAACAAAGCTTGTGGATATGAAGAACTAGCCTTTCAATGAATCACTACGACGAAGAAATGAAGGCACATAAAACAATGGACGACCCATGTATATGAACTTCTGTATTAAGCTCAAAATTGTCGTGTATTTATTAAGTTTGTAACTAACTAGAGATAGCAAGCAGAAGAAAGAGAATGATACATATATATAAACATGACTGAGTCTAGTTCAATAGTCTTCCATAAATTATTCCCCTATTATTCAGCCGCCCACATGGGCTATTAATAAAAATAAATTATTTCATTTCTCTTTTCTTTTCTTATTCCACCTGTGACTGTAATTATTATCCACATGTTACTTTGATAATAAATGATTGAAAAGAGGTTATAGAGACTTGTACGCAAATTATAACCCCTATGATTTGATATTTTAATATAAAATTTTTATGAACATACCTAAGAGCAAAAATAAATAAATAAATAAAAATTTTCAAATATACCTTTAAATTTAAACCTTTATCAATTTAATTATTCACAAAAATAAAATTGAATAATTTTTATTTCATAAAATTCGGGTCTTACGATTCTTATTCACGATATACAAGACTATTCACGATATACTGCACTATTCACGTAATACGGCACTATTCATCGAAAAATGAAAAATTTTCTTTTCGTCCAAAATATCTATTCTGGATACTAGCTTTGATTGTATCCATGTTTTGATCATTCTTGAATTTTACACCACTATGATTATTTTTGAGGTATTTTTGGACATGGATAAAACAAAGTACGAATCCTTAATCCTTAATCCTTAATCCTTGTAATTTTGATTCACTGGATTCGTTTCTTTAAAAATATTTTTCATCATCCTCAGTCTTAAATGATGATATTATTGAATATCTTTGGCCTGTAGTGCAAAGATGAATGATTTCTGAAGAATATCTTTGGCCCGTAGTGCAAAGATGAACAGGTGTTTAGATGAACATGACCAACTGATGAATATCTTTGGCCTGTAGTGAAAAGATGAATATTTGATTCTAGATATATATTGATTGATGTTACAGGGATAAAAGATAGACGATGAACTTTTAAATTCATACATAGAAGATAGTAGTTTGCATTCTCTACTTAACTCTTCTAATGAATTATTATTTCACTGCGAATATTGATTTAAAATTTGTTGTCTATTGTATTCTATTAGATTTTTCCTGTTGAAGACTAACGGTAATTTGTTGTATATTATCTTAGTCATAATATTCTTTCTTGGGCTAGTTGAGCTCACCCTTTTCTTTTTTGTTCCATTTTTCTTCTCGTGAGGCGAGAATATAAGCGATACGTAGCCTCGGGTATGGAATGAAGGTTCTTGAGAGAGTTGTTTAGTAGTCCTCACCATTTTGTAAAATAATGTATCAATAAATGTGATGAGGATTTATTTGACTATAGATATTGTCTAGAAGATAATATTTGTATTCAAACTCACAGCTTTCTTGTTGTAATAATAAAGTTGTAGTTGTTTCGTACCGTGTATTGATAACTCGAATGGGTGATATATACCTATTTTGGGGGCGCCACAGTTGGTATCGTAGCTTAGGGATATGATCTCCTGCGAGATCGTGGAATAGAACTAGGAGGAGAGACGAGTAAATCCTTCGCTAGTGTGTCCTACCTACCTAAGCTTATTTGTTAGTTGGTCGGTCAAGATATAGGGATGTTATGTGATATATTGATTTCCTTAATTAACCCTTGTTTTATGACATGATTTGAGAATGTCGAATCGAGAATATTAACAATGGAAATGAGATCGTGGAGACGCTCTGTACTCACCAACGAGGAGAGAACGTGTAACAGTCGGCAATGTTCCTCCCGTGAACAACACCACCGAAAGCGATGATGAACGAGGGATGTTTAGAAGCTTTTGCAGTTCATGCAAAATCGATTTAGGAGACTCGTGTTCAAAATACAGGAGGAAATGATAGCAATTCACGGGTTGTCACAAATGCAAGCGCCTCAAAGAGTCGGGACCACCGTAATTTAAGGGAAAGCCAAATCCGATCATGGGCGGAAACATGGGTCAAGCAAATTACCAAGATATTCGATGTCTTGGGATGCACGGAGGAATGAAGGTTCCATTCGCCACCTTTATGTTCCGTGCAAAGTGCAAACATCGGTGGGAGTCTCATGAAGCGTGCACTCCATCCACCGCACTCAAGATGTCTTGGGAGACGTTTGAAAACTATTTAATGACAAATACTTTCCTGAAAGTGTTCGTCATATGAAGGAAGTGGAGTTCATCAGATTAGAACAAAACAACATGACGGTGTCTCAGTATGAGGCAAAGTTTACAGAGTTATCCATGTTTACACCTCATTTGGTGGAGAATGAGGAACGTATGACGCGGATGTCTCTGAGAGGTTTGAAACCCGGCATACGACAATATCTCATTTCTCATAAATTTTCTCTCTATTCAGATGTTGTTAACATGGCTCAATTGTTAGAGCGAGATAACGAGTATGTTCAACCGAGGGACCATAACCAGGATCGTACCAGAGATAGCAGTCAACAGAATAATGATAACCAGTGGAGAAAGAAACAGACGGACAAAAATGGTAACCACTCTGGTGGTAATCATGGCCATGAAAATAGAAGAAGCGAGTCAGGAGGAGATTTTAAAAAGAGGAGATTTAACAACGACCATGTGAAGACGACGGTCTTGCAAAGAATCGGTTCTAAGGGAGGAGAACGACCACCCATTATATCTTTATAAATGCGGAAAGATGGACATATCACCAAACCGCCCACAATAGTTCAAGGTATGCTATAATTATGGAAAGGAAGGACATATCGCCGAGATTATACGCAGAATAAAACCTAGTTCAATGGGACGCCGACTCAAAAGACCGTCCCCAAAAAGTCAAAGTCAATCGGTTCGGAAGAGCGTTTGTTGTGGATCGGTCAAAATGCGAGGAACCCAAATGAGGTGATCACGGTAAGCTATTTATAAATTCTTGCGAAGTTTATACCTTACTTGATACCGGTGCTTACCCATTCATTTATCTCTCCTGCATGTGCTCAACGCTTAAACTTGACTCTAAAGAAATTAGACTTTGACCTATCTCATGGAAACTCCGTTAGAGAAACTTTCATCACATCCACTCGCTTATAAATCTTGTTTGATTCAAGTTGGCACCATCACCTTACCCGCCGACCTTATCTCTTTAAAGATACTTGCTTTTGATGTGATTTTAGGGGATTGATTGGTTAACTACTCATCATGCCAAAATTGATTATTTTCGTAAGGTTGTTAGTTTTCATATTCCTAACCAACCTGTTATACTAATTCAAGCAACTAAACCATTAAAATCAATCAACGTCATATCTAATCATAAAGCTATTCGCTTATTAAAAAACGGATGTCAAGCTTTCTTAGCCCATGTTATGGATTTGAATAAAGACACGCCAAATTTGAATAATATTCCTTGTTATTGACTTTCCCGACGATTTCTCAAGAACTTCCCTGCCTACCCCGTAACGTGAAGTTGAATTCTTTATTGATCTTGAACTCCGCACAAAGCCCATTTCTAAAATCCCATATCGAATGGCTCCTATTGAACTTCAGGGAGTTAAAGGTCCAACTACAGAATTGTTGGACATCGGTTTCATTCGTCCCAAGTACATCTCCTTGGGGTGCTCCTGCTTTTATTCGTAAAGAAGAAAGACGGAGTATACGACTTTTGTATTGACTATCTGGAATTGAACCATGTCACCATCAAGAATGTATCCTCACCTCGTATTGATGACTTGTTTGACCAAATATTCTGAGGCACAATTCTTTTCAAAATCGATCTTCGCTTACGGATATCATCAATTTGAAGATTAGAATCGAGGATATTCCAAAGACCGCTTTTAGAACTCCTCGATGACGGGCATTATGAATTCTTAGTCATGTCTTTCGGATTGACTAATGCTCCTGCAGACTTTCATGGATATGATGAACCGAGTATTCAAGGAATATTTGGATCGGTTTGTTGTTGTCTTTATTGATGACATCCTCATATATTCCAAAAGTCATGAAGATCATGAGCACCATTTGAAGTCGGTACTCCAAAGGCTTCGTGAAAATAAACTATATGCCAAATTGAAGAAATGCGAGTTCTGGCTTGAGGAAGTAGCATTTCTTGGGCACGTGGTGTCAAAACATGGAGTATCCGTGGACCCGCCAAGATTGAAGCAATACAAAGTTGGGAGCAACCAAGTTTGGTGGACCAAGTCATCGTAGCTTTTACGGGTCTAGTGGTTATTATCGGAGGTTCGTGGAAGGGTTTTCGAATCGCTACTCCATTAACCCAAATAACTCGGAAGGATACAAAATTCGTTTGGAGCGAAGAATGCGAGAAGAGTTTCCAAGAGCTTAAGAGGAGACTTATTTCTAAGACTGTTTCTAACAATACCATCCGGTTCGGATGGATTTGTTATCTACGCCGATGCTTCGAGCAAAGGGTTAGGATGTGTTCTCATGCAACGTGGGAAAGTCATAGCCTATGCCTCATGACAACTTAAAGAGTATGAGAGGAATTATCCTACTCATGATCTAGAGTTAGCGGCAGCTTGTTTTCAAGCTAAAGATATGGAGGCACTATCTATATGGGGAGAAAGTGGAGATATATTCGCACCATAAAAGCCTTAAATATTTCTTCACTCAAAAAGAACTCAACATGCTGGCAATGACGTTGGCTCGAGCTATTGAAAGACTACGACCACACTATTCAATACCATCGTGGTAAAGCGAACATACGGTTGGCGACGTTGAGTAGAAGATCATATGCGGGAATGAGTGCGATGATGTCAAGTATACGATAGAGCCAACTTTAATAGAAAAAGTTAAGGTTTCTCAAGCCACCTGGGCCGAAATGATGCGTATGAAGAATAAAGTACAAGAAGGAGCTATTCCTAAGCGAGAATAGATGAAGAAGGAATACTTGAGTCCACTCTAGACTTTGTGTCCCTAACGACTCGATTTGAAGTACAAGATTATGATGGAGGCACACAATACACCATTTACAATCCATCTCGAAGTACCAAAATGTATCGTGATCTTCGACATACATTTTGGTGGAACAATATGAAGAGAGATTGCAAAGTTTATCTCGATGTGTTTAACTTGTCAACGTGTAAAGGCGGAGCATCTAGTACCTAAGGGTCCGTTGCAACCACTTGAGATTCCGAAATGGAAGTGGGAACACATTACCATGGATTTCATTACGTCTTCCTACTACGGTTTCTCAAGGCATCAATGCTATTTGGGTTATTGTTGATAGATTAACCAAGTCTCGCTCATTTCTTGCCGACACGGAGACTTATTGTAATAACCCCAAAATAGGTCCATTCCATCCAACCCATTCTCGAGTCGCCAAATATATGGTACGGAAAATAACTACAACTTTATTACAACAATTGTCGTAAAATACAACAACACATATCTTTGTGAGTTTGGATACAAATATATACCAATCAGAAGTACGTCACAATGACACCTTACATAAAGGTATAGTCAAAAACTATTTTAGAAATTAGAATCTTTGGGAAGTGCTCAAGGAAACCTTCGTATATGGGAGGCCATGCTTTTAGGTTATGGTAGATATCATATGGCCACGTAAATTATCCTTGGTTGATCTAATAGACCCCAAAGAAAAAATGAGAAGATTACTATCATATTCTTCCCAATGGTGAGTCTTTTCTTGACATATCATTATCTCCACTTGCCTCTAATTGGGTATTATACTCCAAACAAACACCAAGATTATATAGGTAGTGCTTGTAAATATACTCAAAGAAGTGGATGAGCACAACCATGTCTTATGATAACACGAGGTTGTATGTCATTAGACATCTTGTATGATAGTGACAAAACACCTTCCAAGTTAAATTCACCTCACCCTCAACATCTATAGACCACCACTCTATTCCTCGCTATCCCCGCCGACCCAAATACACTTTTTTATTACTCCGAAAGGAATTGTGAAACAAAAGGGTGAGCACAACTAGCTCAAGAAAGAATATTATGACTAAAGATAAATAAATTATCAATAGTCTTCATCAAGAATAAATCGTAGATTTAGAACATATGGTAGATGATAAAACTTTTCAACCATAGTCATAAAATAACGAGCAATCCATTAAAAGAGTCAAATAGACCATAAAATCTATTATCTTCTCCATGTTAAAAGTCCACCAACAATGTTTTATCCTCGTAACATCAATCAACAATTCACGCCCATAATCACGTGTATAACTCATAATCGTAATTGTAGTTCTAAATTCCTTTCCTCATCCAAGACAAAGATAATTTTCATCACTGCCTTTACCTCGAAACATCAAAGATCATGGTTATACCAAATCACGCCTCTGCTCATAATCATACTAATAAATTCATCTTTGCACCACGGGCCAAAGATATTCATCAACAAGATTACTACAGTTAAAAGATATTCAACAACAGTCATCTTTGCATTACGAGCCAAAGTTATTCATCAATAATTCATCTTTGCACTACAAAGCAAAAAGATATTCAACAACAGTCATCTTTGCATTACGAGCCAAAGATATTCATCAATAATTCATCTTTTGCACTACAAAGCAAAGATATTCAACAACAGTCATCTTTGCACAACGAGCCAAAGATATTCATCAATAATTCATCTTTGCACTACAAAGCAAAGATATTCAACAACGGTCATCTTTGCATTACAAGCCAAAGATATTCATCAATAATTCATCTTTTGCACTACAAAAGCAAAAGATATTCATCAACAAGCCATCTTTGCACTACGGGCTAAAGATATTCATATCTCAAATAAATACATAATCATTTCGTAAGTTATATAACAATAATTATAACCATGTTGATCAATTCACCTTTGCACTTAAGCTAAAAATATTCAATTGTAAATTCAATGGTCATGATCATACCAATTCAACAATTCAACTTTTGCACCATCGCCAAAGAGAACCTATAGTCACAATCATACCAATAATCTACTCATCTTTACACTCAAGTCAAAGAGAAATATCATCATTAGGGTTATAAGAATGTTATATAAAACAATATAATCAAAACATGGTTTTAATTTCAAGAGTAAGATTCATAAATCAACGATAATTTGGTCGGAGAAGAAACCAATTTGTCATGAATAAGACCCGTATTTGTACATAGTCTGTATCGTGCATAAGAACCTCGATACGAAAAGATAAAGTTTCATAATAAAGTTCATATCCATATTTATAACACCTTAATCCAAATGTTATAAATCACTTAGAAATCTCATAATCTAATATTATTAATATTACAATAATATTTTAATCATTTCTAAAACTTATAAACAATTTAATTAAATTGTTTACACTTTACTAATTAATGCATTTAATCATCATAAAATGCCAAACTCATAAGATTTCATCACCAATAACCAAAACCCTCATCAAAAATCTGCATATACCTCATATATGATTCTCAAGCCATAAAAATCATATTTTCCAATTTTCTTACTTCACATAACATATTTAATTCATTTACTCATAACTAGAATATTTTCATGAAAAATACCAAATCAGTTCCAAAAATATTTCTTTTTCTGGGATTTAGCATAACATAGTCCCATATTGAACATATATTTTTCTCAAAATTTTAAAAATTCATTTACTATTTTTCATATATACCAAAAACCACCGAATATTTAAACATTTATCATAAATTATACTTTTATCCAACAATTCTGAAATTTACATGGTATACTGATATTATATAGATGTACTCCCAATAAAAATTTCATCAATTTTGGAGTTAATCACAAGGAGTTATAAATAGTTACTTTTAAAATAGTCTTTTCTCATAAAATCCATAACTCCTAATCTATACATCCAAAATCGCCATTTTGGACACACTCTACAAAACTCATCAAAATATCATTTCAAATTTTTCCAGAATTTTTGAAGGTTCAAAAATTTTGAAACTAAAAACATAATAACCCTTAAAATCCTTTACTATCCCTTACCTCAAAAGAAAGATGATTTACATTTTGGAATAATTGAATCGAACTTGCACCGTATAGCAATACTCAAAGTATACTCAAAATACTCACAAGAATACGCTCGATAATATAGAGAGAGAAAACTTCAGTTTCTGGTGTGATTTTCAATTCTAACCTAAGCGCCTATTTATAGGAAAATGCTTAGAACGCCAAAGGAGACTAAAATAATAGAATATTAATTTTTAATCAACTTTCTTCCACGCCAACTTATTTGAATCAGCTAGCATGCCTATTTTGAAAAATTCCCAGCAGCCCACATTCATTCCACACCAACCAAAGTGGGTCCCACCCATAAATTTAATAAAAATTATTTTATTTTCCTAAACTTCAAAGAATTCATAGAAAATAGACCTAGGTTATCGAGAAAATACGAATTTTATGTTCATTCTTACTCAAATCAATTCTCTACAACTTTACTGAAGAAAAATTTTTCCAAATTCCAAACGAAAAATGACCAAAATCAAAGATACGATAAGTTTTCTAATTTCCTTCTCTTCCTTTCTCTTTCTTCCTTTCCCATAATTCTCCACTAACTCTCTCTTTTCCCCACTTTCTTCTCTTACCCCCACCACTTCTTCCACACACACACACAAAATACGTACACACATATATATATATATATATATATATATATATACATTAAAATATTTACAATTATTAAATCATTCCAATTCTATCTTCTCTCTTCCACCTCATCTATTTATAACACATGAATTTATTGTAAAAATATCACCATCAATATATTATTAAAATAATATATTTAAATGAATTATTTTATCGTAAAAAGATAAAATATTAATTTTCAACAATTGTCATTTTAAAATTTTTCTCCATCTATATCCATATAAAATCAATATTTTCCTCATCATATGAATCAATAATTAATTATTCACAAATAATATTACGAAATCACAATATTAACAACCAGCAGGTTCGTGAAAGAGGGGCTTTCCAATAAGAATTTCTCTCTTCTTGGCAATTGATTAGGTGACCAAACCTCTCCTTAGATGAACTTTCTAGACATTGCCAATAATGTTTTCTAATATTATTATTCAGATAATATGAATTATTGTCTGATAATGGAAAATCATCATGTGTGACAATTATTGAAACAACAATAATATAAAATATCAACGTAGCAATTATTGAATCAATAAAATAAAATATTGAACAATAATTACATAATAATTATTGAGTAATGCCTTCACTACGAAAAAAAATTTATCATGCTTCATGAATAGTACTTTCGTGAATAGTAACTCGTGAATAGTAACTCGTGAATAAGTAACTCATGAATAAGAACTTTCGTGAATAGTAACTCATGAATAAGAACTCATGAATAGTAATTAAAAAATTTGAATACTTTTATTTCATAAAATTGGTCTTACACTTATTCCTCGAACGCCTTTGCTAGTATGTATATGCGTGAATGAGATTGTGAGGTTGCATGGCATGCCCGTATCCATAGTTTCGATCGTGACCCAAGATTCACTTCAAGATTTTGGGTTAGCTTGCAAAAAGCTATGGGCACGGATTTACGATTCGGTTTAGCATACCATCCTCAAAGCAGACGGACAATCGAAAAGGACTATTCAAACTCTTGAAGATTTATTAAGACTCTGTCCCTGACTTCAAGGGCGGTTGGGATAAGTATTTACCATTGGTGGAATTCTCCTACAACAACAGCTTATCGTGCAAGTATAGGTGTGGCTCCATTTGAAGCATTATATGGACGAAAGTGTCGCTTCCCGATATGTTGGGACGAGGTGGGTGAAGCAACACCGTTGGGACCCGAGTTGAATACGTATGACTCACGGAAAAGATCCAAATGATTCGACAACGTATACAAATGGCACAAGATCGACAAAAGAGTTATGCGGATCTTCATCGAAAGGACGTGGAATTTAGTGTAGGGGATCATGTATTGTTGCGAGTTGCTCCATGGAAGGGAGTTACAAGATTTGGGAAGAGAGGAAAGCTCAATCCACGATTTATTGGTCCATTTCAAATTCTTGATCGAGTAGGAAATGTAGCCTATAGACTCGCGTTACCTCCGAGTATGTCTCGTGTTCATAATGTGTTTCACATATCTGTATTTCATAAATATGTGAAAGACCCGAACCACGTTATAGAGTTAGAACCGGACGAGATAGTCAAGACTTAACGTATGTATGAGGTACTACTGCCAAGATCTTGGATAGGAAGGAGCATGTCCCTACGCCAAGAAAGGTCATACCACAAGTTAAAGTTCTGTGGAGGAATCATGCTATAGAGGAAATGACCGGGAATTGAAACGGAAATGAAAGCAAGGTATCCTCACCTTTTCAAAACACCAGTATCGTCACGTCCAATTTCGAGGACGAAATTTCATAAGGAGGGAGGTTGTAAGACCCCAACTTATTATTAATAAAATTTAATTTTCTATTTATTATTTTGAAATAGTAAGGGTTGATTTGATTAATGTGGATAGTTAGGGGTAAAATACACAAATATTTCAAAATAAGCAAGTGGTTATAAAATATTCATTGTTGTTTGGGGAATATTCGTTTGGTCGGGAATATTCGTATACCAACCAGCGACCGATGTGTGGGCCCCATAACGGAAAGTGATTGGATGAAGAAAACGACAAAATATAAGTTGTTTAAAAATAACAACAGAAGTTGTTATCAGATAATACTTGTTAAAATACTCGTGGTTAAAACACAAGACACGACACGGTATTGCACCAATTATTGATTCTTACGTAAAAAGGCACTACTCAATAATGGTTACGATAATTACCGCTTCAAAGATTTTATTGATTTAATAATTCTTTGCGTTGATATTTTATATTCTTTGTTGTTTCAATAATTGTCATTACACAAGATTTTTCATTATCGAAGCAATAATTCATATTATCCTAATAATATTATTAGATAACATTATTGGCAATGTCTAGAAAGTTACATCTAAGGAGAGGTTTGGTCACCTAATTGCGCGTCGAAGGAGAAATTCTTATTGGAAAGCCCTCTTTCTGAAACCGCACTCGTTGTCAATATTGTGATTCTGTAATATTATTTGTGAATAATTAATTATTGATTCATATGATGAGGAAAATATTGATATAGATGGAGAAAATTTTTAATGTGACAATTGTTGAAAATTGAAATTTTATCTTTTTCTGATAAAATAATTCATTTAAATATATTATTATATTTTAATAATATAATAATGGTGATATTTTTACAACGAATGTGGGATATATGAGTATACGAGGAGGAAGAGTATTTTTGCTGCAATAAATGTTTAAAACATGTTAAACATGTCGGTGGACCCCATTTATTGAATCGAAATTTGATTATAGCACAGAAAATCGCCTGCTTGTGGATTTCTTTAAATTTTGTTTGGAATTCGGAAAAACTTTCTTCTCGCAAAGTTGTAGAGAATTGAATTTCTTATAAAAATACGCGAGATTCGAATTTTCTGCTAAAAGGGCCATTTATTGTGAATTATTGAATTCAAAGCTCAAATAATTGATTTTTGGAAGTTTTAATTATTATTTTAAAGAAAAACGTTTTTTTTGCATTTAAGTGGGCTAACATGTGATATTAATTGCTGAAATCAGATCTTCAAAGATGGGCTAAGGAAATTTATAATATATATTAATATTTTATTAAATTTTACGCTTTGTGTTCTAAGCATTTTCCTATAAATAGGTGCTTAGGTTAGAATTGAAAATCACACCGTAAATTGAAGTTTTCCTCTCTATATTATCGAGCGTATTCTTGTGAGTATTTTGAGTATACTTTGAGTATTGTTAGACGATCAAGAGTTCCCTTCAAAGACTATATACCCTTATTCCAAATTAGAAGTACTAATCTTTCGAGGTAAGGGATATTATTATTTTTCAGTAATGATATTATTTCTTCAATATCATTATCTTTGAAATATTGATCTGAAGTTTTTATCAAATTTGGAACTTTTGGTGTCTGAGTTACTTATTCACGATACTACCTTATTCACGATACTGATCTTATTCACGAATCTGACTATTCATCGAAAATGAAAAATTTTCTTTTAAGTCCAAAATATCTATTCGGATACTAGCTTTGATTGTATCCATGTTTTGATCATTCTTGAATTTTACACCACTATGATTATTTTTGAGGTATTTTTGGACATGGATAAAACAAAGTACTAATCCTTAATCCTTAATCCTTGTCATTTTGATTCAATTGGATTCATTTCTTTAAAAATATTTTTCATCATCCTCGGTCTTAAATGATGATATTATTGAATATCTTTGGCTGTGGTGCAAAGATGAATGATTTCAAGAATATCTTTGGCCCGTAGTGCAAAGATGAACAGTGTTTAAATGAATATGACCAATCGATGAATATCTTTGGCTCAGTAGTGCAAAGATGAATATTTGATTCCGGATATATATTGATTGATGTTACAGGATAAAAGATAGACGATGAACTTTTAAATTCATACATGAAGATAGTAGTTTGCATTCTCTACTTAACTCTTCTAATGAATTATTATTTTCGCATTGCGAATATTGATTTAAAATTTGTTGTCTATTGTATTCTATTAGATTTTTCCTGTTGAAGACTAACGGTAATTTGTTGTATATTATCTTAGTCATAATATTCTTTTACTTCGGGCTAGTTGAGCTCACCCTTTTCCTTTTTGTTCCATTTTTCTTCTCGTGAGGCGAGAATATAGCGAGTACAGTCGGGATATGGAATGAAGGTTCTAGAGAGAGTTGTTTAGTAGTCCTCACCATTTTGTAAAATAATGTATCAATAAATGTGATGAGGATTTATTTGAGTATAGATATTGTCTAGAAGATAATATTTGTATTCAAACTCACGATTTCTTGTTGTAATAATAAAGTTGTAGTTATTTACATACCATGTATTGACAACTCGTAATGGGTGATGTATACCTATTTTGGGGGCGCCGCAGATATCTTGCCATATTTCAAGAATGTCCGCAAAATTCGTGCTTGCCTATTTGGAATAGATTGAATAATCTTTGGATTTTGGCGTCAACTAACCGTAAGTTTCAATTGAAAAATTGCTTTGGGATGGATAGATTGGTTTAGTTGTAACTCTCTCTGAGAATCACTTGAAGTTGGTAAAATTAGAGCTCAACACAATATTTATGATCGTGAATGAATTAAAAGCGGATGTAATGTTTTTCTCGCAGACTTACATTCTGCTTTTATTACATTCGCTAATCGTGTTCGGGAAGGAAGGATGCCGGGAAGACTATCGAGCTTGAAAACCTTGAGGCTAATATTATGGAAGTTTTGTTCATGGTTCAGGTTTATGTTAAATATACTTGCTCCTGACAGCCATTTTTCTTCCATCCTAAAATACTTGTGCAATATTATCTTCTATGAAAAACATGTATTTTTTTTCATTATTCCTTTTTTATTCATGAACACTTAGGTTTCCTCAGCAAACTTTGATGATGGTGTAGTAAATGATGAACTTGAGAAGATGGTTCGAGCATTTGCTGCAGGAGCTTATTCTAATTCTCCTCCATTGCCACTAACAACACTTTTAATGATTCTGCTGTTATGCTAGGCTAGGATAGGCTAATGAATTTGTTGTAGTGGAACGATTTAAAACATATTGAAGATAGAACATGATGTCACATTGTAATCTGAAGCAACTAATTCAAATTCGGTATATTTTTTTAACCAATTCTTAGAATAGTCAGTTTACAGAGTGAAAGCCATAAAGGAAAGTTAAACAACCTAATTTGATGAATATAATGTGCTGAACATTTACTACTACTGCAATCCTATTTTAGGTTTGATAGACACAACACATACTTTAAGAACAAAAAATATGACCGTCTTCTCCTATATGTACACCTGTCTTTAGTACATGGCAGGACAGGATCCACATTACAGCTAATTAAAGGGTAAATAATGTGTTCTCTTAAATGTGAATTGATGTTGTCATAGGCCTTTGTTCGTCTTCTTTGACAATTTTTTGTTTTTAGGTTGCTGAGTATGATCTTGATGACTGGTGATCATCCCTTGTATATATAGATATACATACAAGTTGATGAGTAACCGTCCTTTCTATCATTCTTGTCAAGTTGTGCTGGATTAAACATATAGTATACTTAATTGTGTTTGATAATAAACATCATCATTAACAAGCAAAATCAGTATTCTTGACTTATTTTGTTTTATGGGCCTAATGGAATATGATAGTACTCAGTACTCTTTATTAGCTTCATGTATGCTTCAATCCCATGGACTATATAGTCTATGGATTAGTAATCCTATCACTATTTTATCCTTTAAAAAATAGTCCTTTTCCATGCTCTTTTGTTCTTATATTCTCCCACTTCTACAACATTGCTACTTAATCATTTATATACTCTAAATTTTCTTTTTACTGGTATAGAAATATAATAGAAGAAAAGTTTTCATATGGTACTGCGTGATACCAGTATAGTGTTCCTTGGTGGCTTTTTTCTTCGTGTTTAGATTTGTTTAGAGGCCTTCGAGTGCAGTGGTATGCCAAGTGTTCTTGCACTATTTAGGTACAAAGTGGTGTGCAAGATTTGTATTGAGCTAATCTCTTGAAATTATATGCGATTGATGTTTGTTTGCGGTGAGAACAAATATCATTTGATGTGCCTCATTTGTTACCTTAGGAGTTTGGAATCGAATACATACATCCAGTCGAGCTTACTTTGGTATCTCGTAATTTGGTGATGCCCATTCGTTGGGAAGCGAGATAGATGTGAAGGATATTTTGAATTTCAAATATAATTTGGAAAGATTTGGAAATTTTGATGTATTGTGGATGTGATAACCCTACTAACTGTTGATGTACAAGAACCATTCCATATCTTTTTGCTCAACTGTTACTATAATGCGGCTGTGATTTATATGACATGTTGTATTTGACCTGTGTTGTGACATGTTGCTTATTTGACCTATGTTGTGACATGTGTATATCGTCACTGTTATATATTCATTTAGTCACAACAACTAATTTTGTCACTATTAGTAACTCTTTTTGTGACGAGATGTATCGTCACCATAAGTATTCAATTAGTGACATTGAAAAATGTGTCCCAAAAAATAACTCTTTGGTGACAAATTATTTTGTAATATTATTTAAAATATGAAATGACAACGACATAATTGTCATATTAAATATATTATTAGGTGATTTAATTGTTACATCATCATTTTCTTATTTTTGGTGACGATAAACACAATAACATGACAAAAGAATAATCATAAATATGATAATATTGTCATCATTAAAATTAGATGATTTAAATAGAGTAACATATTTTCGTCACTAAAAATAATATCATTTAATGACGAAAACAATTTTTTGTCATTTAATGCACCAAGTTTTGATGATGAAATATAATATAGAGTGACGAAAGTTTTATTCAAATAGTGACACTATTAACGTCATTAAAAGTAATTAATTATAGTGACAATGATGTATGTGACGCCCCCAAAATTAGGTATACATCACCCATCTTGGGTCGCCACTTACATGGTACGTAATTTAAATACAACTTACTTAACATAACTCTGCATGTGGTAATAATATCGACATAAACTGTGAGTTTAAATACAAATATCATCTACTAGATATTATACAAACTCAAAAAGGAGTCCTCATTACAATTATTATCACACTATTTCACATAATAGTGAGGACTACTAATGCTATCTTCGTGACCATCACCCGCTTCCCAGACTCGTCCCAAATATATTCTCATTTCACAGAGAAAAAAAAAAGAAAGGGTGAGCTCAACTAGCCCAAAGAAGAAATATTATGACTAAGATAATGCGAATAAATTATCAATAGTCTTCAACAATGTTAAACCGATAAAATATAATAGACAACCAGCTTTAATCGCAGCTGAATATGCAATCCATTAAAAGAGTCAAGTAGAAAATAAAGTCTACTATCTTTTAGGTTTTAAAAGGTTTTTCATCATCAAGTATAGCCGAGACTCACTTTTAATAAATATTCCACATCATCGAATCACCCCGCACTACTACTACTGCCAAGATATTCTTTAAGATCACGACCACAATTATTCATGCACTACGGGCCAAGAATATTTGTGTATTCATTAATGGTCATGATCATGCCAACAATCGTCCATCAATGCACTACTACCAATTTGAGGATTTTTACCACATCATTTGTAACATTACGATTATGATTACACCGAATAGTCTCTCATTCATAATCATACCAAGTCCATCTATGCACTACAGCCACGTATGACTTTAAAAAATATAAAATATGAGGATGATGACAATGATATAAGAATTCAATAAAACAAGTTCAAGAATTATTTTATCCAGAATTATTAACGCCCAAATTATCAATATGATATTGCTTTTAGAGTAGTAAATTCAAGAATGATCGTAAGAATATTTCCATGAAAAGATATCGGATGAAACGCAAATATCAAGGATATTCTACTAATTTCATGGAGTATAGAAGTCAAAGTTTTAACCAACCGGGTATAATAAAGAATGGAATAACAAAAGAAATCACCACGCATGCGATAGATCGCATGCATGTGTTATTCCAATGTAATAATAAATAACGGAACCAGTCGTGAAATTCACAATCGGCGGGATGTTCCAATGTAATAATAAAGATGGAACCAGATCCTGTAAAACACACGATAGGATATTCCAACAGTAATAATAAAGATTTTAACTGTGTCCGTAAAAAACACATGCATGTGATGTTCCAATGTAATAATAAAGATTTAAACCAGTCCTGTAAAAAACACACGCATGTGATGTTCCAACAGTAATAATAAAGATTTTAACCCAGTCCCGTAAAACACACGCATGTGATGTTCCAAATGTAATCATAGAAGAATGTCACCAAGTATAGGCAAACCACAGATAAAAGTTATTCCAATGTAATAATAAGCAATGGAATAACAATAGCTTCTTCATGAATAAGAAAGAATAACACCCCTTACATTTGGTAGAAGATTGAATATCAGCAGCAGTAGTAAGAAAAATACTCTTCTTCTTTCTTTCTTATTCTCTATATATTTTCTCTCTATAGCTCAATGAATTCGTGAAAAATAATGAAGCCCTAGGCCTCTATTTATAGAAGATTTCTAGCTTAGCACCGCCGTGTGAAAAGGCAAGTGGCTCGACGAATCGGTTTCGACGCCAGTAATGTGAAACGACAAGTGGTTCGACGCACCAGAATGTGAAACGACAAGTGGTTCGACGCTTTGTAATGTGAAACGACAAGTGGTTCGACGTCTGGTAAAGATAATTACTATTAACGAATGTAAATACTATTGACGAAGGTAAATACTATTCACAAGGGGTAATTACTATCGACGAAGGTAAATACTATTCACAAGGGTAATTACTATCGACGAAGGTAATTACTATCGACGAAAGACTCTTAGATGATGACATATATACGAGCCCCCATAAAATAATCAAACTTACCACAAATCATTTTTTTTTCATCAACACATATTTAATCTTTCAACAATTATTAATCATTTATAACTTGTCGCCTCAATTATTGATTTAATACTATAACATATTATACGTATGATACTGTGACAATAATTGAATCAATAATATAAGAGATATGATGCAAAGAATTATCAGAGCAATAATTGAAAGCATAGTTGAGTGACTTCTCACGTAAGCATCAATAATCAATACCGCCGTGCTGCTACTACGCAACTACGCCAGACATCGTATTCAATTGTGCTTTCAACGCTTTTAACGGTAACACCTCCGCCGTTATTTTTTTATAAAATATTTTTGTCGCTTTCAATCCGACAATAATTCATTGCAAGGGGTCCACCAATGATTGAGCCATTATACGAATATTCCCTAACAAAAAGAATATTCCCACCAAACGAATATTTTATAACAACTTGCATACTTTGCAAAATTTATAAATATTACCCACAACTATAACATTATATCAAATTTATTCCATAATATTCAAAAATAATATTTATAGAAAAAATCATCTTTATTTATAAAAGATGGGGTCTTACAACCTCCCTTCTTATGAAATTTCTTCCTCAAATTAGGGTACGACTGGGTATGTCAAGAGGTAAGGATACCTTGATTTCATTTCAGATTCTAACTCCCAAGTCATTTCTCAACATCGTGGTTCCTCCACAAAACTTTGACTTGAGGTATAACCTCGAGCGTAGAATATGTTCCTTCTTATCCAAAATTTGAACAGAACCTCTTCATACGCCAAATCTTCCGCTATTTCGTCCTGGTTCTAACTCAATAATATGGTTCGGTCTTTCACATATTTACGTAACATAGATATGTGAAAAACGCTATGAACACGAGACATATTTGGCAGAAAAGCGAGTTTATAGGCCACGCTCCTACTCGATCGAGGATTAAAATGGACCGATGAATCGAGGATTAAGTTTTCCTCTCTTTCCAAATCTTGTAACTCCTTTCCATGGAGCAACTCTTAACAACACACGATCTCCTATATCGAATTCCACGCCCTTTCGATGAAGATCAAGATAACTTTTTTTGTCGATTTTGTGAGGTTTTTATACGTTGTTGATCGTTTGAATCTTTTCCGTAGTCATACGTACCAACTCCGGCCCCAACAACGTTGCTTCACCCACCTCATCCCAAAGATACCGAGAAACGACACTTTCTTCCATACAACGCTCAATGGAGCCATGCCAATACTTGCTTGATAACTGCTGTTGTAGGAAAACTCCACCAATGGTAAGAACTTGTCCCAACTCCCTTGAAATCAAGGACACAGAGTCTTAATAGATCTTCAAGAGTTTGAATAGTCCTCTCCGATCGTCCGTCTGGTCGAGGATGATATGCCGAGCTAAATCGTAAGTCTGTGCCCATAGCTTTTTGCAAACTAACCCAAAATCGTGAAGTGAATCTTGGTCTCGATCGAAAACTATGGATACCGCATACCATGCGCCTCTTACAATCTCGCTTATGTACATACGAGCAAGACGTTCAAGTGTATAAGTTTCTCAGATTTGTAAGAAATGAGCGATTTGGTCAATCTATCAACAATGACCCAAATCGCATCAATGCCTTTGAGAAACTTTAGGAAGACCGAGAACGAAATCCATGGTAATGTGCTTCTACTTCCATTCGGAATTTCAAGTGGTTGCAATGGACCTTTTGGTACTTGATGCTCCGCTTTAACTCGTTGACAAGTTAGACACCTTGAGATAAACAAATGCTATCTCTCTCTTCATATTGCTTCCACCAAAATGTATGGCGAATATCGCACGATACATTTTGGTACTCCCGAGATGGATTGCAAATGGTGTGTTGTGCGCCTCCATCATGATATTATACTTTAAATCGTGGTCGTTAGAACACAAAGTCCGAGTTGACTCAAGTATTCCTTCTTCATCGATTCTTGCTTCCTAGATAGCACCTTCTTGCACTTTTTTCCTCATAATGCATCGCCTCCAGTCCAGAGCTTGAGCAAATTTAACTTTATCGATTAAAGTCGGCTCTACTCAGATACTCGCTTATCATCACATGCGCCCCTCGAGTCTTTAACTCTATCTCCATCCTTTGCAAGTCACACAAAATGGGCCTTTGCGTTGACAACATCGCACTCGTGATTGCATATGATTTTCTACTCAATGCGCCGCCTACCACGCTCGCTTTTTCGGTGATGGTATTGATGGTATGATCATAATCTTTCAACAGCTTCTAGCCAACGCCGTTGTCGCATGTTGAGTTCCTTTTGAGTGAAGAAATATTTGAGGCTTTTATGATCCGTAAAGATCTCCACTTTCTCCCCATACAAGTAATGCCTCCAAATTTTAAGTGCAAAAGATAACAAATGCCAACTCTAGATCATGAGTAGGATAATTCCTCTCATATTCTTTGAGTTGTCGCGAGGCATAAAGCTATTAATTTTCCATGTTGCATGAGAACACATCCCAACCCTTTGCCGTTCAAGCATCACCAGAGATGACAAATCCTCCGAGCCGATGGTATTGTCGTAACAGTCTTTGAAATAAGTCTCCTCTTGAGTTCTTGAAAACTCTTCTCACATTCTTCGCCTCCAACCGAACTTTGTATCTTTCCGAGTCACCGAAATAATGGAATAGCGATTCGAGAAAATCCTTCCACGAATCTCCGATAATAACCAATTAAACCGAGAAAGCTACGTACCGGCCATCGATTTAGTTGTTCCCAACTTTGAATAGCTTCAATCTTTGGGGTCAATGATATTCCATGACTTGATACCACGTGCCCAAGGAATGCTACTTCTTCAAGCCGTAACTCGCATTTCTTCAACTTGGCATAAAGCTTATATTCACGAAGCTTTTGGAGTGTCACCTCAAGTGTTGCTTTCATGATCTTCACGGCTTTTGGAATAAATAAAGATGTCATCAATAAAGACGACCACAAAGTGATCTAAATATTCTTTGAATACTTGGTTCATCATATCCATGAAGGCGGCGGGAGCATTAGTCAATCCAAAGGACATGACTAGGAATTCATAATGCCCGCATCGAGTTCTCGAAAGCCGCCTTTGGAATGTCGTAGATTCTAATCTTCAATTGGTGATATCCTAACGAAGATCAATCTTTGAAAAGAATTTGCCTCGCAAATCGGGTCAAACAGTCATCAATACGTGTCAATGGATACCTATTTTTGATGGTGACGTGATTCAACTCCCGATAATCAATACAAAGTCGCATACTCCCATCTTTCTTCTTCACGAATGTAATGCGAGAGCACCCCAAGGAGAAGTACTAGGACGAATAAAGCCAATGTCTAACAATTCCTGCGCAATGGGTCTTTAACTCCTCAAGTTCAATAGAGCCATTCGATATGGGGCTTTGGAAATAGGTTTTGTACCGGTTCAAGGTCGATACAAAATTCAATTTCACGCCTACGGGGTAGGCCAAGAAGTTCTTCTGGGAATACGTCGTGAAATTTATTAACAATAGGAATATCGCTTAAAACCGATTTATTTTTATTTAAATCAGTGACATGAGCTAAGAAAGCTTGACATCCGCTTTTCAATAAACGAATAGCTTTATGGCTTGAGATGATCGTGATTGATTTTAATGGTTTGGTCGTTTGAATTTGCATAATAGGTTGATTAGGAATATGAAAGCTAACAACCTTACGAAAAACAATCAATTTTTGCATGATAAAGTAGTTAACCAATCAATCCTTGAATCACGTTAAATGCAAGTATTTTTAATGAAATAAGATCGACAGTAATGTGAGGGCACCGATTTGAACCAAACAAGACTTATAAACAATGGATGTAATGAAGGTTTCTCCCAACGGAGTTTCCACAGATAAGTCAAAGTCTAATTTCTCCTGAGTCAAATTTAATCGATGAGCGCAAGTAGGAGAAATAAAAGAATGGGTAGAACCCAGATCAAATAAAGTATAGACTTCATTAGAGTTTATGATAAGCTTACCCGTGATGACCTCATTCGGATTCCTTGCTTTTTTGGGAGGTCACAACAAACGCCTCCCTCAGACTACCGGGTTTTTGAATTTTCCGGATGGCCTTTGGTGCTCCATCCTAGTCAATTTGTCTTCTGTGAACGACAAAAATTAGCTAAGTGACCTTCTCTTCCACAATTATAACATGCTTTGACTACATGACGCAGCTTTGATCGATGTGTCCTCTCCTCCGCATTTGAAGCATATGATAGGTGGTCTTTCTCCTTCCTTAACAATGGGTGCCAGGTCCGACGCCTTTCCACCATCATTGAATCTCCGCTTTCTTGAAATGTCCATTCTTATTGTTTTGGCCCCGATTACCACCGGGTGGTTACCATATCCGGCCCGCTGATTCCCTCCACGCTTGTTGTCACCGCTCATGACTACTCTCATTGTTATAATTTTGCTTACCGCTTCTCTTTTAGTTGTGTTGACTCATTATCGCTCCCACTAATCGAGCCCTATTTACAACATCCTGAATACAAACACGCTTTATGAGAAATAAGATGTTGGACGTATCTCCGCTTTCAAACCTCTTAAAACATTCGCGCATTCTCTCTTCATTATCCACCAAGTGGGACGAAAACCGTGATAACTCCGCAAATTTTGCCTCGTATCATGCGACACCTGGCCATATTATTTTGTTCCAACTTGATAAATTCCACCTCCTTCATGTGGCGAATACTTTCAGAAAGTATTTGTCGTTGAATGCCTCCTGGAACTTCTCCCAAGATATCTTCAAGACAAAGAGTCGAGTACGCTTTACCGATTCCCACCAAGAATCCGCCTCTCGCCAAGAACATAAAGGCGGCAAGGAACCTTTTGCTCCTCGGAGCATCCCAAGACATCAAATATCTTGGTAATGCTTTATCCATGCTTCCGCCGTAAGTGGTTTTGGCTCTCCCTAAACTCCTGGGTGGTCCCAGCCCTTGAATTGTTTAATGGTGACCGCCCGAGAGTTTTCCGTGTTTCCACCTACGTTTTGGACAGAGTCGCTTCTGCATCTGCTTGTTGCATAAATCGCATAAAGCCTCCGAACATTTGATCATTCATCATTTGGTCGTTGTTGTTGTTTGCATAAGGATTGTCGCCTTCCGATGCACATTATCCTCGATTATTGATATGTGGTGAATCAACAATCGCTCATGGCTCCCATTGCTATTCTCAACATTCTCGATGTCATTTTCGACATCGCCACAAAACAAAAGGTTAATTGACATATAACAAATTATCCCTATCTTCCGACCAACCAATAAAATAAAGACATAAACTTAGTAGTCATACTAGCGAAGGTATTCCCCCTCTCCCTCCTAGTACTATTCTCACATCTTAGCCAGGGATCATATCCCTAAGCTCGATATTAACCGTGATGCCCCAAAATTAGGTATACATCACCCATCTTGGGTCGCCACTTACATGGTACGTAATATAAATACAACTTACTAACATAACTGTAGGTAATAATAATACGACATAAACCGTGAGTTTAAATACAAATATCATCTACTAGATATTATACAAACTCAAAAAGGAGTCCTCATTACAATTATTATCACACTATTTCACGTAATAGTGAGGACTACTAATGCTATCTTCGTGACCATCACCCGCTTCCCCGACTCGTCCCAAATATATTCTCATTTCAAGAGAATAAAGTGAAAGAAAGGGTGAGCTCAACTAGCCCAAGAAGAAATATTATGACTAAGATAATGCAAAATAAATTATCAATAGTCTTCAACAATGTTAAACCGATAAAATACAATAGACAACCAGCTTTAATCACAGCCGAATATGCAATCCATTAAAAGAGTCAAGTAGAAAATAAAGTCTACTATCTTTTAGGTTTTAAAAGGTTTTTCATCATCATTATAAATTTAGACTCACTTTTAATAAATATTCCACATCATCGAATCACCCCGCACTACTTCTGGCCAAGGATATTCTTTAAGTATCACGACCACAATTATTCATGCACTTCACGGCCAAGAATATTTGTGTATTCATTAATGGTCATGATCATGCCAACAATCGTCCCATCAATGCACTACGACCCATCGAGGATTTTTACCACATCATTTGTAACATTACGGCCATGATTACAAGAATAGTCTCTCGTCATAATCATACCAAGTCCATCTATGCACTACAAAAGCCACGTATGACTTTAAAAAAAATATAAACATGAGGATGATGACAATGATATAAGAATTCAATAAAACAAGTTCAAGAATTATTTTATCCAGAATTATTAACGCCCAAATTATCAATATGATATCGCTTTTGTAGAGTAAATTCAAGAATGATCGTAAGAATATTTCCATGAAAAGATATCGGATGAAACGCAAATATCAAGGATATTCTACTAATTTCATGGAGTATAGAAGTCAAAGTTTTAACCAACTGGGTATAATAAAGAATGGAATAACAAAAGAAATCACCATGCATGCGATAGATCGCATGCATGTGTTATTCCAATGTAATAATAAATAACGGAACCAGTGTCGGTGAAATTCACACCGAAGTGATGTTCCAATGTAATAATAAAGATGGAACCGATCCTGTAAAACACACGATAGGATATTCCAACGTAATAATAAAGATTTTAACCAGTGTCCTGTAAAACACGCATGCATGTGATGTTCCAATGTAATCATAGAAGAATGTCACCAAGTATAGGGTAAACACCAAGATACAAAAGTTATTCCAATAGAATAATAAGCAATGGAATAACAACAGCTTCTCTTCATAATAAGAAAGAATAACACCCCTTACATTTGGTAGAAGATTGAATATCGCAGCGGTGTAGTAACAAAATACTCTTCTTCTTTCTCTCTTATTCTCTATATATTTTCTCTCTCTATAGCTTGAATGAATTCGTGAAAATAATGAAGCCCTAGGCCTCTATTTATAGAAGATTTCTAGCTTAGCACCGCCAGTGTGAAAAGGCAAGTCTGATTTAATCGGGTTTGACGCCTTTGAATGTGTGAAACGACAAGTGGTTCGACGCTCAGAATGTGAAACGACAAGTGGTTCGGCACTGTAATGTGAAACGACAAGTGGTTCGACGTCCCGTAAAGGTAATTACTATTAACGAAGGTAAATACTATTGACGAAGGTAAATACTATTCACAAGGGGTAATTACTATCGACGGGTAAATACTATTCACAAGGGTAATTACTATTCACGAAGGTAATTACTATCGACGAAGGTAAATACTATTTATAAAGGGTAATTACTATCGACGAAGGTAATTACTATCGACGAAGAGACTCTTAGATGATGACATATACGAGCCCCCATAAAATAATCAAACTTACCACAAATCATTTTTTTTCATCATCAACACATATTTAATCTTTCAACAATTATTAATCATTTATCGCTTGTCGTCTCAATTATTGATTTAATACTATAACATATTATACGATGATACCGTGACAATAATTGAATCAATAATATAAGAGATATGATGCAACAATTATCGTAGCATAATTGAGCATAGCCGAGTGACTTCTCACGTAAGCATCAATAATCAATACCGTAGTCTACTATGCAACTACGCCAGACATCGTATTTTTTACCACCGGGTAATTCAACAGCTTTTAACGGTAACACCTCCTCCGTTATTTTTATAAAATATTTTTATTCGTTTTCTCAATCGACAATAATTTCATTGTGGGGTCCACCAATGATTGAGCCATTGTACGAATATTCCCTAACAAAAAGAATATTCCCCGACCAAACGAATATTTTATAACAACTTGCATACTTTGCAAAATTTATAAATATTACCCACAACTATAACATTATATCAAATTTATTCCATAATATTCAAAAATAATATTTATAGAAAAAATCATCTTTATTTATAAAAGATGGGGTCTTACAATGTAGATCGTCACCATAAGTTAAAACATTTAGTGACGACATCAAATAGTGTCAAATATACCTAATACCACGCTCATACGGTGATTTTGCCTCTCGACGATTAACAATCGTTACCAAATGCTTTAGTGACGAAAAATGAATTTTATGTGACAAATTTTAGCGTCATTTTTTGTCTGATTTCTTGTAGTGATCATGGGTAGGTAGGAAAACAGTTGAGTGTACATATAGCTCCTAAATCCATATTTTCCCCACACCAGTGATTTCAAGCTCATCATTATCATTTTCTTCCTCTTCTTTGGACTCTTCTGAAGATTCCATTATCTCAATGGTCTCTGGAAAGTTTGGCATTGATTCAACTTTATCTTGGGCAGGAACCTCTCCTACTGTCATTGGGATATCATGAGGCTCCCCCTCAGCATGGTCATCCTCTTGTAGATTCAGAAACTCTCCCTCAGCTGGAACCTCTTCTTGAGCTGTAGACTTCTCCCCCTCAGCCGGTGTATACTCAATCATGAGAATTTCAGGGATCTCCCCCTTAGCTGGAACATTGTTCTCTTTATTTGCTTGGGGTTGTTCCTCTTTTGCAGCCACTCTCTTGGCTTCTTATTTCAACATCTTTTCATTCTCAAGAATATACTTCTTGACTAGCTTTCTTTTTGCTTTGTTGGGTTTAGCCACAGCTTCTGGACTCTCTTGAGTCTTAGCTTTGTCATGTTGAACAACCACTATTCTTGAAGCAGCTTCTTCCATTTCTGCCACACTTGGCCTGGTTTCGTAAAAAAATGAGACTCTATGATTGAAGAAACCGCTGGTCTTTTGGACTTATGACCGCTTTTTGTTCTTCTTTAGGATCCGTGATATGGTGGCTTGATCCTCTTCAACCTTCTTCTTCTTGTTGCTTTTTCTTAGCCTCCTTAGAGTCTCTATATCGAGGACTCTACAGAATGTCGATTAGAGACCCTCGAGGCTCTTCGATTTGTCTTGCCTCTTAGCTTTCTCTAGCCCTTGCTTTTTCCGGCAAGCAATGAGGTTCTCCTTGTCTCGCTTCTTCTTCTTCTTCAACTTCTCTGACAATGTATATATTCACCGGAATGCTTTGCGTTCTTCGAGATCCCCAATTCTTCCACTCGGACTCGGTCATCATTCTTACATACTCAAGAGGGTTCCTTTCCCGCCTTAAACAATCTTTGTGTCATTCTTCGATTTGGGTTGATGGCTTCTCCTTCATCGTCCCCAATTTTGTCACCCAGTGCAGATTGCAGAATGATGCTTATGAATCTCCCATACTGAAAGTAGTATGCACACAAGCCAATCATGTTTGATGATAAAGCATATACTTTGTAACAATCTTATTCATTTATTAATAAAAGTATTAATTTATTAAAGGCTTTTAATTATCTACATGATGCTGTTTTATAATATGTGATAAACCCATAGTTTTAAGCAATGCTTTTAGAATAATGATGATGATGATTCTAATGAGATCTAAATTCTTTGAAAGCTTAAAACTAAAATAGTTCCCAATCGTTGGATTACTAAATTGGGGATTAGTGAATCCGGATAGATTGGTACATACGTTGCTTGCTCATCGATGAGGATGATTGATCTCACGATCATTTGTGTGGAGACACTAAAGCAAGTATGTAGGTGCTTATTAGAGAATAAGTTCACTAAACTCGCTCGCTAAGGAATACTTAATGGAGTTTTATTTGCTCATCAATAGGAATTCTCAGAGTGATAGTAAGACAAGTAATCCTTGGACTTGAGATCATCATAGTATCTTGTGTATGATGAGTTATACTTTGACTTATTCCTTAAGACCCTTAGGGTATATCAAAGGGTATGCTTGGGTATAATAAGTTGTATATGGAGATAATGTATGATCAATAAAGAATCTACCACTTCTAATAAAAGAAGAGAAATGTCCTATGTGATTCGATAAATGACAACCCAAGTAGTCCTCGGTTAAGGGCGTAATGAAATTAGAAAGGAGTTTCTAATTTGCATTATTTGAGTCAGGCATTTAAGGATCGAAATACATATAATTAAATAAAATAAGACTTGACAAAGAATTCCATGTCTTATATTTAATCGGGACATCAGATGGTGGAAGGATTGAATTGCATTTGAAACTATTTACTCAAAGGTTCTTTAATGATTAATGTTGAAATCTATATTATCTGGAAAGTCGCTGATCGCTAGGAGGCTTATCCCTATCAGAATAAATATTATTTATTTAAATAAATTAATTGTTTAATTTATTTATTTAAATAAGATTAGAATTGTTCTAATTGATTTATTCACAACCTAGGTTTAATATGGAGAACCTAAAGGGTCACACCATAAAAAGGAAGAATAATTATTTAAGAAGTTAATGGCATAATCGTAATAATATAAAGTTAAGTATATTTAATTTAATCTATGGTGATAGAATAAATTAAATAGCTTAATATTTATTATTTAATATTTTAGAAATATTAAATATAAATTAATAAGAGGAGTCTTATTAATATTATTACAATTATTATTATTTTAATTTCTAAAATAGTTTAGGAATTAATTTAATATAAGTATTTCATTTATTCCTAATTGGATTAGGAAGGAAAATTAGTTAAAGGAGTTTAATTAATTATCCCTAATAAGATTAGGGAGCTTAATTAATTAAAATAATTTAATTAATTAAATAAAACCCAATTTCTTAATTGTTAAGGAGGGTTGCCCACATCAATAAATAAGAGGAGTCTTATTACGGGTGATATGGGTTGTTGACTTTTTACAACGTAATAATTCCAATTTGTTGGAGAGTACCCTTTTTCTATAGAGATAGGAAAACTAGGGTTTGAGCCATAAACACCCATCTTCTTGAATTTTCTTCTTCCTCGGTGGATCACCTCTAGAGGCCAAACGCTTGGGTGGCTAATGTTGATCAAAGGAAGGAACCAAACCCGGGTGGATTCAAGTTGAACGCGAAAAGGATTGGAGGTGAACTTGTACTTAGGAAGCTCGATCTTCAAGGGTATGATTTTATTCTTTATCTTTTCGCTTAATTAATAATTGTGCATAAAGGGTGATCCGGTATATGGTTTGTAAATTTTTAAACTCGATTTTTACATGCTTAGCATTATTTTGCAATTTGCTAATTATTAATTGTTTTAATTTGATATGATATTGATATGTGTTTAGAACAATTTAATATAATTTTATTATATATAATATTAAAAAAAAAGGATCAAAATATTTTTTTTTTTTAACATGCATTGCTGTCAGCCAAACATTTATCTGCTGGGATTTAATTATTAATTGTTTTAATTTGATATGTATATTGATATGTGTTTAGAACAATTTAATTAAAGCATAATTTTATCAGTATAAAATTTATTATTAAAAAAAAAAAAATATTCACTAATATATTTTTTTTTTTAATTTTTAAAATAAAAATTTTTTTTAATCTTAAAATAAAAGGTTTATTTTAATATTAAAATTTTTATTTTAAAAATTAGAATTTCATGCAAAATTAGAGTTGGAATTGGATTAAAAAAATTGGATATACATAGTCAAAATAAAGGAGATGATGATGTGGGATTTAAATATGATTCAAGGATTCAAAATAAAGGAGTTTATTTGTGAAGATTTCATATTAAAAATAATCCGTTTATTTGAAAAGTTGAAAGAGAATCTTTTTCCTTTAATAAAGATTTTTTTTTACATGGAATTGATTCCATAATTAATTAAAATAAAGGAGTTTATTTTGATTAAAGATTTTGATTAAAATAAAATAGTTTATTTTATTCAAAATAGGATAAATTAAAATAAAATAGTTTTTATTTTGATTTAAATTTGGATTAAAATAAAGGAGTTTATTTTGATTCAAAAATAGATTTTATACTAATTAAATTTGCCCATTAAATGATATCAATATATATATTAAATATTTATTATTCATAAGATGAATGTTATTTATTGATGCATACTACGATGTGTGTGTATGATAATAAATGGGATTGATTATGGACTATCGACCAATGCGATTGATTTTATTTTAGTTGGATGCATGAATGTATGAGTTTTATTAAATGGGGTTCACAAGACTCGCCTTTCTCTAATTTTTCTTAATGTAAATTCTATCTCCTCCTATGTACTTCCCTCGATCACGATCAAGGTTTCTATTTATTTTAAATAGTTTTGTAATATGAATAGTTAGAATTAATTTTGAAGAATTAGAGATCAAGGAGCAACAACGAGCAACGAGCTTGAAGACCAAGCTTTGTAATGGAGCCCGAATTAAATGTAATAGTTATATTTAAATATTAATTCTTACTTTAGGTTTGACCTTTTGGTTCACTTGGTGGCTCTAGTGAACCAAACTAGAATAAAAGTCCATAATCAATCCGGTAGAATATAGTATTCTATATGTGCATGCTTATACTATATATATTATATATTATGCAAACATGCTTCGCATGTTCATTAATATAACGCGTATTTTATATATATATGTAAATGCGGCGCTAAACAAGATGAGACAAATTAATAACAAACCCCTCAATTTTATATATTAAGTCCTAAGCGCTCAAAGATATTTGGAATATCGAACGTCAGCTTTAGCATGATAAAATTAATAGAGTATTAAATATTTAATATGAGTTTGTTGTGTCACCACAAGGCAAGTATTAAGTATTTAAGATGTTAATTTATCACATTTGATGCTTATAAAGAAAATTGAACAATATTATTTTGTTGTGTCACCACAAGGATGATATTTTTCTTTTTAAATATATGGAGTGCTAGGTCGACTTAACTTGGATAATTTTGATTCTTGGATGTGCCACCACTGATCAAAATAATCTGAGAGGCAAAATACAAGGAGTTGCATAGTTGATGTAATTGACAAGAGTTGTCTACCTATTTATTTATATATAGTTTGTTGTGTCACCACAAGGCTATATACATTTGAAATAGGATCCTTATTCTCACTAGCAAATCTTTAATTAGATTTTGCCAACTATATAAGTGAGGGTAATATAGTTTGAAAAAAAATAGTGGGAGATACCAATTTAAAACAAGACCTAAATTATTTTGGTAATTAATAAAAGAATGTATGTTAAAATGGTGTTAATTACAAATTCATTTACGTAATTTTACAATGTCTAAAATTACTATCAACTCAAAACATATTAGATGCTAAATTAATCGACCAAATTAAACGGATTGGTTAAGGAATTTGAGAATAGTTCTCATAAATGAAAAAAGCTATCTTATGTCCTTAATACGCCTATCCTGCAGAATGGTTGCAGCATAATGCCTCCGAGGAAGATATTGCTACTTTTAGAAAGTGGCAAGATGATGCACATTGATTAACTCGATGATCATGCTCACATCCACGAGTAACAAGCTTCAGCCACAAGATGAAAACTATGGATGTTTCTTCACTATATTCCCGCACATCAAGTAGTTGATGGTGAGGAAAGTAGGACCGATAGATATCGATATCTAAGGAGCTCTTCCGATCTAGAATGGCCAATGGCACTATAAATATGCATAAAAAGTTCTTAACATAATCAATTTGATTGATCAATTAGGACAACCGGTTTTGTCATGGATGGAGAGTTGAGCCAAGATTTGATCTTGCACTCACTCCTGACTCCTTTCACAATTGTTGTGAATTTTTCATATAAACAAGCTAGATATCGCCTCATTGATTTGCTTAACATATTGACAAATGTTGAGAGTCAATTTCCAACCAAGAAAGATCAAGTCTTACTTGGTAGGGGCCAAAGGAACTTTTGAAAAGAAGAACGATTCAAAGAAGGTAAATAGAAAGGCATAAACAAAGGATAATAAGAACAAAACTGATACGGATAGCAAAGAAGTTTGCTTCCACCGCAATAAGCTTCGACACCGGAAAGAAATCATGAGAAGCGTCTTGCAGAGGCTAACCAAAGAAGCTTAGTGAAGTTTCTTTCATAATACGCTTTTTGTTCATGATTGAAATAAATTTTCTTTAAGTCAAGGTTCTACTTGGGTATTGGATAATGACTTTGGTTATCATAAATATAGATTTATGAAGGGACCAAGGTAAGTAGAAAGCTAAACAAATATAAGTAATCCTACGTAAGGAAATGTAGCAAAGGTTGCCATATTAGCCATAGAAACTTATAGTTTAGCAATGCCTACGCAAAATCTATTAAGTCAATAAGTTGTTATTGTATTCCAATTCTTGTTAGAAACATTATTTCCATTTTATTGTTGGACAATAAAATTTTTTGGTATTATAATTAAGAACAATTGTTGTTCTATTTATAATAATAATGTTTTGTATAGAATCGAATATTACTTAATAAATTTTGTATACTTGACTTACGTGAAAAATTATTTTATAAATTGAACAAACTAGTATAAGAAAAGGAGATGATCATTCAAAGAGTTGAATATATGTATTTGTTGAAATACAAGTATGAATTATTTGAAAGGTTCAAAGAATTCAGAAGTGAAACAAATTTGCAAAGTATTAAGACTCTTTGATTAGATCAAGGAATAAATACTTGTGCAATAAGTTTCTAGATCATCTCAAATGGTTTTGTCATAATGGACACCTCATGATACGTAATAATTAATTGATGTATCTGAAATGAAAAATCGTACCTTGTTGGATATGGTGCGGTCCATAATGATTTTACCGACATTCCAGTATCCTTCTGGGATAATGTCCTAAAAATGGTCGCATATCTACTTAAAATGGTAACCTCAAAATCCTACCAAGACTCCATAAAAGTTATGGACGGGGAGGATTCCTAATCTTAAGTATGTTAAGATAAGGGTTTGTCCAACTTATGTGAAAAGGTTTCAAAGGATAAGCTTGGGACAAGATTTGACATGTATGCATTTTGTGGGACATCCTAAAGTAAGTTTAGGGTATATGTTCTATAATTCTACTTAGCAAAAGGTGTTTGTTACGAAACACGCGCTTTCTAAGATAAAGGTGTTTATCATCAAGGGGCTAGTGGGAAGATAATAGATCTTGAAGAGTTCAATAACCACAAAACATTATAAGTCAAATAAGAGGAACTCAGAGATGACCTATTGTACCACAACCAAATCGTAAATCTGAATAGTACCAAAGATACCTAGGAGGTATGGATTCATCATGGATGATGATGATGAGGTACACATCATAGAAGATGATGATCCGAGTTACATTCGATGAGGTAAGACTTCTAGTGTGTACAAAAGGGTCGATTGGGGAGCGTCGTGAAATTTCTAGTATTATATGTTGATATACTACGGATGAGGAATAACATACCAATGCTACAATCAGTAAAGATAAATTTGTCTAAAAATTCCTCCACGAATGATTTGGGAAGAGTATTTTAATTGGGGATAAAATCTATATAGATAGATTTAAGAGGATGCTCGACTTAACCCAAGGAACTTATATTCATTTGATGCTAAAGTCGTTTAGCATGGCAAACTCCAAGAGATGTCTCATGTCGATGAGCTATGGAGTGTATCTCTCGTAATAGTCCCCACAGACTCCTGAAAAGAGAGGTCGCATGAGTGACAATCATGCATGCAATGAAATGTACGAGACCCGATGTCGATCACCATATTATGGAGAAGTTCACTATGAGTCGTTGAAAAAAAATCTTAAAGTGCTTAACCCAAGACTAAGGATGTGATCATATTCATGGTGGGTCTTAATTAAAACTAGAGGGCTTAATGAGACTCAAGTTTTTCGAGATGCACCAAGACGACGAAAAAAATCCACTTTAAGGTAAAGGTTACCTTGAATAGTGGTGCAGTTGAATTGAAAGGTTCCAAACAAAAAAAAAGTTCTTTGGTTTAGTGATAAAAACAAAGTAAATAGCTATAAATGAAGCTACAAGTTGATTGTTTGGATTAAAAGTTCATTACAGAACTAGGAATAGTTCCTAAGTCTCATCTTGGATCTAAACATGTGTTGTGGCACATTCATTTGATTATTAGAATCATTGAAAGATGGGAAATCACTATAGAGATAGTGGACTCTCATGAACAACATTACATATCCATTAACTAAAGCTTATCCAACAGCAGGATAATCGTCACTTAGAGAAGAAGAGTATGAGTTACCATGACGATTGGCTTTAGTGCAAGTGGGAGATTGAAAGTAGTATGCACACAAGCCAATCATGTTTGATGATAAAGCATATACTTTGTAACAATCTTATTCATTTATTAATAAAAGTATTAATTTATTAAAGGCTTTTAATTATCTATGATGCTATTTTATAATATGTGATAAACCCATAGTTTTAAGTAATGCTTTTAGAATAATGATGATGATGATTCTAATGAGATCTAAATTCTTTGAAAGCTTAAAACTAAAATAGTTCCCAATCGTTGGATTACTAAATCGGGGATTAGTGAATCCTGATAGATTGGGTACATACGTTGCTTGCTCATCGGATGAGGATGATTGATCTCATGATCATTTGTGTGGAGACACTAAAGCAAGTATGTAGGTGCTTATTAGAGAATAAGTTCAATCGAACGTGGCTCGCTAAGGAATACCTAATGGAGTTTTATTTGCTTCGTCATCAATAGGAATTCTCAGAGTGATAGTAAGACAAGTAATCCTTGGACTTGAGATCATCATAGTATCTCGTGTATGATGAGTTATACTTTGACTTATTCCTTAAGACCCTTAGGGTATATCAAAGGGTATGCTTGGGTATAATAAGTTGTACACGGAGATAATGTATGATCAATAAAGAATCTACCACTTCTAATAAAAGAAGAGAAATGTCCTATGTGATTCGATAAATGACAACCCAAGAGTCCTTGGCGAAAGCGTAATGAAATTAGAAAGGAGTTTCTAATTTGCATTATTTGAGTTAGTGCATTTAAGGATCGAAATACATATAATTAAATAAAATAAGACTTGACAAAGAATTCCATGCCTTATATTTAATTGGGACATCAGATGGTGGAAGGATTGAATTGTATTTGTAACTATTTACTCAAAGGTTCTTTAATGATTAATGTTGAAATCTATATTATCCGGAAAGTCGCTGATCGCTAGGGAGGCTTATCCCTATTGTAGAATAAATATTATTTATTTAAATAAATTAATTGTTTAATTTATTTATTTAAATAAGATTAGAATTGTTCTAATTGATTTATTCACAACCTGTTTAATATGGAGAACCTAAAGGGTCACACCATAAAAGGAAGAATAATTATTTAAGAAGTTAATGGCATAATCGTAATAATATATTAAGTATATTTAATTTAATCTATGGTGATAGAATAAATTAAATAGCTTAATATTTATTATTTAATATTTTAGAAATATTAAATATAAATTAATAAGAGGAGTCTTATTAATATTATTACAATTATTATTATTTTAATTTCTAAAATAGTTTAGGAATTAATTTAATATAAGTACTCTCATTTATTCCTAATTGGATTAGGAAGGAAAATTAGTTAAAGGAGTTTAATTAATTATCCCTAATAAGATTAGGGGAGCTTAATTAATTAAAATAATTTAATTAATTAAATAAAACCCAATTTCTTAATTGTTAAGAGGGTTACCCACATCAATAAATAAGAGGAGTCTTATTATGGGTGATATGGGTTGTTGACTTTTACAACGTAATAATTCCAATTTGTTGGAGAGTACCCTTTTCTATAGAGATAGAAAAACTAGGGTTTGAGCCAAAACACTCATCTTCTTGAATTTTCTTCTTCCTCGGTGGATCACCTCAGAGGCCAAACGCTTGGGTGGCTAATGTTGATCAAAGGAAGGAACCAAACCCGATGGATTCAAGTTGAACGCGAAAAGGATCGGAGGTGAACTTGTACCGAGGAAGCTCGATCTTCAAGGTATGATTTTATTCTTTATCTTTTCGCTTAATTAATAATTGTGTATAAAGGGTGATCCGGGTATATGGTTTGTAAATTTTTAAACTCGATTTTTACACGCTTCCGCATTATTTTGCAATTTGATCAAGGTTTCATGAATATTACAAACCTAACGATTACGAAACAGACAAGATGCAATTAATGATCATGTTGATCGATGACAGGTATAACCTTAGTAAACTCCTAAAGCGTAGACGAAACCCTAATTTGTGTTTAAAACCCTGAACTATCGACAGAACCCTAATCAGATTTGCTGAAAACCCCACGCTTTCATATTTCGAACCCCTAAACCCCACTAGCAATTCCCTAATGGTGATTATTAAAACCTGCTTGAGGGTTAAGATTAAAGGGAACAACTTAATGTCGTTTCTAATTAAACTGGGTTTCAAGATTATGTGAAATTACCAAAATACCCTTTTAGAGGCAAAATTGCTTAAAATACCTTTTTACTTAACTTCAGGTTAAAATAGATTTGCCAAATCTTGTGACTCATCACTTTAGATATCCCATTTTGTGCTTCAGAAATCAACATAAATCACGCTTTCAACTCTGCTACCTTTTGCAACAACAAATCCAAGTTCATCAACCAAATTCGAGAGATTAAAGAAAGAGAAAACCAAAGATAAGTCTCTATCAGGTGTTCATACACTAGCCAAGCTGTCTTTTCTCTTCTAAAGCCACTTAAATTAATTAGTAAATTGATCCGGCCTCTAGATAAGTCCATAACAATCAAGATCAAATTAGGGAAGCAAGGATTAAAAGATCGTGGACCAAAAGAGAGGTATAAACCCCGACCAAGCTAGGGTTTAAGATGCTAAGATAGAATTTTATATTTTGTGTTTACTTATTAAAAGAGGATAGATGGAAGTTATTTCAGCAAGTGATCTTTGATATATATCATGTATCCATAACATCTAAGTGCTTGAAAATGAAGTTTTAAAAACTATCAATAACCCCGGATTTTATTCCTGGGTCTGATACCAAATGCTCAGAGGCCTTGTATCCGCATCTCGTTAATTGTTGCTAATCATAGGACCTCATAGATGGATTAGTGTTGCAAGAGTTATGCCAGAGGAGAGTAATCCGAAGTTAGGAATCCATGTTATATCAAGTCCGCATTCCAAGATATTAATGGGTCAAAGCAGGTTAACTAGTCATAATCGCATTGCATTTCCTCGGGTAACCCAAAATCCCCGTATTTGTCTCGACAACTGATTGGCTTGGGCTAGAGCAACCAAATGGTACTCTTTAAGTTTAGCTTCAGAATGTATCATTGTTATAATTCCTAGTATATGGACTATAGGACCATGACATTAGTAATTTTCAATATAAAACCAACAAAATCTTGAGGCAAAGATATCGGATAGGGGTCAGGTCGAAATTAATGGGCACACCTGAAGTTTTCTCGAATTTCCGTGAAACCGATGAACGAATGTTTTCTCGGCTGTGGCTCAATTACCCTGCATCTTGTACATATGATGTAGTTAAGAATCTACCCAAGTGTAGTAATTTTGTTATTCATTACGTCATATTGTCATAAAAGTGGTGTAGCTCCACAACAATGCGTTAACACATAAGTCTAAATTGGTCAATGCCCAGAACAGCAGTTATCATCCGAAGAACTAGCCATCAGACCGATCACTTCGGGTAAACCCAAAAACCCGCATCAGCCCTGGACAAATACTTTCGAAAGCTCTTAGGGATCTTCATGATGTGCAAGTAGTTGTATGCTTCATGAATCCACTTGAGTTTGTACTTTAGCTTTATTTACAAGAAGTACAATTTTTTTCTTTTTTTTGATACACTTTTCACGGAATCAAAACTGCCATAGAATTGTTCCATCACAAAGTAGCCCACAATGTAATCGATTCATGGTCAGTTTCTTCAGTTGATGCACCTTTAACACCACCAAATTCTGCATAGCTTTTTGTCGCTAAAGGTCCTATAAGACAGCTTTATTTAAAATTAATTAATTTAATTTCCAATAAATCAATAAAAATATAGTAAAGAATTTCGCCTAAAAAATTCAAAAATGAGTTTTAAATTTTATTTTTATAGTTATAAAATTAACTTTTTGATAATTTAGGGTTGATAATTTCTATCATTAATATTTCAATTTATTTAAATATTATCGATATTAAATTTATTTAATAATTATATTAAATAAATTAGCTTAAAAATGATTTTTAATATTTTTAAATATCATTTTTAGTGATAATAAAGTATTAAAAAAATATTTTCATATACAAAAAGACATACTTGATTTTAATATTTCTAGATAAATCATTAATAATTTAATATTAATGATAATAAATTAAACTATTTAATAATTATATGTAAATAAATAGTTTAAAAATGAATTTTACGATTTAAAAATGATTTAAAAAATATTTTAAGTTATAATAAATGCACTTTACTATTTTGATGAGAAATAAATAATATTTAAATATTAATGGTACAACTTATTTAAAATTGGTTTTAAATATTTTAAAAATCATTTAACTGTAATATTGGCATGATTTATAAATATTTTCGAAAGCACTTATAAACGAGACTTTCAATATTTGCTGATAAGGATTTGGTATTAATAATTTAAAATTATTTAAATATTAATACACCCATTCCGAGTCGCCAAATACATGGTACAAGAAAGCAAACTACAACTTCAATAATACAAATGTCGTGTGAAATACGATAATATATATCTTGAGTTTAAATACAAATATTATCTTCTGCATAATATCTATACTCAAATAAATCCTCATCACATTTATTGATACATTATTTTACAAAAATGGTGAGGACTACTAAACAACTCACTCTAGAACCTTCAATCCATTCCCTCAAGTACTTCGCTACATTCTCGCCTCCCCGAGAAGAAAAATGGAACAATAAGGAAAGGGGTGAGCTCAACTAGCCCAAGAAAGAATATTATGACTAAGATAATATACAACAAATTATCGTTAGTCTCCAACAGGGAAAAATCGATAGAATACAATAGTATACAAGTTTGGATCAATATTCGCGCAGTGAAATAATAATTCATGAAGAGTTACGTAGAGAATGAAATCTACTATAATCTATGAATTTAACAGTCCATCATCAATATTTTATCCTCAGAACATCAATCAATATTCATCTCAAATCAAATATTCATCTTTGCACTACGGTGCCAAAGATATTCATCAATCCATCGTGTTCATCTCAACACTGCTCATCTTTGCACTAAAGGCCAAAGATATTCATCGATCAGTCATGTTCATTTAAACACCGCTCATCTTTGCACTACAAAGCCAAAGATATTCTTGAAATCATTCATCTTTGCCTTACAATGCCAAAGATATTCAATAATATCATCATTTAAGGCCGAGGATGATGAAAATATTTTTAAAGAACGAATCCAAAGTGAAACAAAATGACAAGGATTAAGGATTAAGGATTAACTGCTTTGTTTTATCCATATCCAACAATACCTCAAAAATAATCATAGTGGTGTAAAATTCAAGAATGATCAAAACATGGATACAATCAAAGCTAGTATCCAAAATAGATATTTTGATCTAAAAAGAAGAAATTTTATTTTTCGATGAATAGTGGTCAGATATCGTGAATAGTCTTGGTATCGTGAATAAGAACCGACACCAAAAGATAGAAATTCCACAAAAAAACATTTTCACGCTTCATGAATAGTACTCGTGAATAGTAACTCGTGAATAAGTAACTCGCTGAATAAGAACTCGTGAATAAGAACTCATGAATAGTAATCCAGACATGAAAAGTTCCAAATTTGATAAAAACTTGATCAACATTTCAAAGATAATGATATTGAAGAAATAATATCATTACGAAAAAAATAATATCCCTTACCTCAAAGAATCGATTTCCGGAAGGAAAGGTCAAGTGATCTTGAATGAAACTTGTCTTGAACAAAGAACTCTCAAAGTATCTAAATACTCACAAAATAAGCTCAATAATATAGAGAGAAAGAGAGAAAAACTTTGTTTCGGTGTGATTTTCAATTCTAACTTAGCCTCTATTTATAGGAAAATGTTAGCCGTAGAAGAGACTTGACTTTGACACCGATGGCTTTACTCGCTACTATTGCCACCCACCACATTTGAAATAAAATTCAGCACATTTTTTCACCAACCACAAGTGGTTCCCCACTCAATTCTAGAATTTTCCACCAAAATCAATTATAAACCTAATTTCCGAATCCGACACCTCTTAAAATTCACAACAAATCATTCGTGTATTTTTATCGGTTCAAAATTTGTTGACATATACTCAACTTATGTATGTATAACATACCCAAAAATTACAACGATCCAACGGTTTGGGATTAAATATTATAACTCACACAATAAAGCTATAATAACAATCGATTTGATCTTTTAATACCTCCAATCCGGCAAAAATACAAATAAAACATCTCAAGATTAATTCCTTCATTAATAACCACATAAATAAATCCATCATTTATATTCATATAAAATAAATATTTTCTTATCATATGAATCAATAATTAATTATTCACAAATAATATTACGAATCACAATTATGACAACCGTAGTTCCTCAGAAAGAGGGGGCTTTCGATAAGGATCTCTCCTTCTTGGTAGCGCGATTAGGTGACCAAACCTCTCCTGATGCGGAACTTTCTAGACATTTCGCTAATAATGTTATCTAATAATATTTTTCAAATAATATGAATTATTGATCGATAATGGGAAATCTTGTGCAAAGGACAATTATTGAACAACAATAATATAAAATATCAACGCAATAATTATTGAATCAATAAAATAAAATATTGAGCGATAACTCACGTGAAAATTATTGAAAGTAGGCCATCTTACGTAAGGATCAATAATTCAACAATCTTTATGCGTACCGGTATACTCTTCTGCGAACCACGCCGTGACATCGTATTTTAACCACCAAGGGTATTCAATGATCTTAACGGTAATAACTACGCCGTTATTTTTAACCAACTTATATTTGTCGTTTCCTCATCCAATCACTTTCCGTTATGGGGCCACACATGGGTCATTTACCATTTAAATAATATTCCCCAACGATGCGAATATTCCACGACCAAACGAATATTCCCCGACAACAATGAATATTTTATAATCACTTGCTTATTTTGAAATATTTATGTATTTAACCCTTAACTATCCACATTAATCAAATCAACCCTTACTATTTCAAAATAATAAATAAAGGAAATTCCTTTTTATTTAAAAAATTTTGGGTCTTACAACCTCCCTCCTTATGAAATTTCGTCCCTCGAAATTGGCGTACGTGCTGTGTGTTTTGAAAAGGTGAGGATACCTCGCTTTCATTTCCGCTTTCCAATTCCCGGGTCATTTCCTCTATACATTTATGATTCCTCCACAAAACTTTAACTTGTGGTATGACCTTTCTTGTAGCGTGGGACATGCTCCTTCCTATCCAAAATCTTGATAGGTACCTCCTCATCGTTAAGTCTTGGCTATCTCGTCTGGGTTCTAACTTTCTATAACGTGGTTCGGGTCTTTCACATATTTACGTGGCAATCTAGATATATGAAACACATTATGAACACGAGACATACTCGAGGTAACGCGAGTCTATAGGCTACATTTCCTACTTCCTACAAGAATTTGAAATGGACCAATAAATCGTGGATTGAGCTTTCCTCTCTTCCAAATCTTGTAACTCCTTTCCATGGAAGCAACTCGCAACAATACACGATCCCCTACATTAAATTCCACGTCCTTTCGATGAAGATCCGCATAACTCTTTTGTCGATCTTGTGCCGCTTTGTATATCGTTGTCGAATCATTTGGATCTTTTCGGTAGTCATACGTACTAACTTCGGTCCCAATAATGTTGCTTCACCCACCTCATCCCAACATATTGAGAAACGACATTTTCGTCCATATAATGCTTCGAATGGAGCCACACCTATACTTCTGCTTCTCGATAACTGCTGTTGTAGAGAATTCCACCAATGGTAAATACTTATCCCAACCGCCTTCTTGAAGTCTAGGACACGAGTCTTAATAAATCTTCAAGAGTTTGAATAGTCCTCTCCGATTGTCCGTCTGTTTGGGGATGGTATGTTAAAACTAAATCGCAAACTGCGTGCCCATAGCTTTTTAAAGCTAACCCAAAATCTTGAAGTGAATCTTGAGTCACGATCCAAAACTATGGATACAGCATGCCATGCAACCTCACAATCTCATTTACGCATATACTAGCAAGACGTTCAAGGGAATAAGTCTCCGTGACGGCAAAGAAATGAGCGGACTTGGTTAATCTATCAATAATAACCCAAATAACATTGATGCCTTGAGAAACCGTAGGAAGACCCGTAATCTAAATCCATGGTAATGTGTTCCCACTTCCATTCCGGAATCTCAAGTGGTTGCAACGGACCCTTAGGTACTAGATGCTCCGCCTTTACACGTTAAGCAAGTTAAACACATCGAGATAAACTTTGCAATCTCTCTCTTCATATTATTCCACCAAAATGTATGTCGAAGATCACGATACATTTTAGTACTTCCGGATGGATTGCAAATGGTGTATTGTGCCTCCATCATAATCTTGTACTTCAAATCGAGTCGTTAGGAACACAAAGTCTGAGAGTGGACTCAAGTATTCCTTCTTCATCAATTCTCGCTCCTAATAGCTCCTTCTTGACTTTCTTCTTCACATACGCATAAGCTCTGGGTTGGTGGCTTGAGCGACCTTAACTTTTTCTATTAAAGTTGGCTCTACGCGTATACTTGACATCATCGCACTCGCTCCTTCCGATATGATCTTCTACTCAACGCGTCAATTACCACGTTCGCTTTTCGGGATGGTATCAATAGTGTGGTCTTAGTCTTTCAATAGTTCGAGCCAACGTCATTGCCGCATGTTGAGTTCTTTTTCGAGTGAAGAAATATTTAAGGCTTTTATGGTGCAATATATCTCTACTTTCTCCCATATAGATAAGGCCTCCATATCTTTAATTAAAACATCAGGCCGCCAACTCTAGATCATGAGTAGGATAATTCCTCTCATACTCTTTAAGTTGTCAGCGAGGCATAAAGGCTATGACTTTCCCACGTTGCACGAGAACACATCCTAACCCTTTCCCCCAAGCATCACAGTAGTTAACAAATCCATCCGAACCCGGATGGTATTGTTAACAGCAGTCTTAAAAATAAGTCTCCTCTTAAGCTCTTGAAACTTTTCTCGTTCTTCGCTCCAAACGAATTTTGTATCCTTCCGAGTTAGGCGAGTTAATGGAGTAGCGATTCGAGAAAACCCTTCCACGAATCTCCGATAATAACCAAATTAAGCCCAAAAAGCTACGTACTTGATCCACCGACTTCCGGTTGCTCTAACTTTATATTGCTTGAATCTTCACGGATCAACAGATACTCCATGTTTTGACACCACATGCCCAAGAAATGCTACTTCCTCGCTTTAACTCGCATTTCTTCAATTTGGCATATAGTTGGTTTCATGAAGCCTTTGGAGTACCGAAACAAATGGTGCTCATGATCTTCACGACTTTTGGAATATATAAGGATGTCATCAATAAAGACAACAACGAATCCGATCCAAATATTCCTCAATACTCGGTTCATCATATCCATGAAAGTCGCAGGAGCATTAGTTAGTCCGAAAGACATGACCGAGAATTCATAATGCCCATACCGAAGTTCGAAGGCGCTCTTTGAATATCCTCGGTTAATCTTCAAATGATGATATCCGTAACGAAGATCGATTTTTGAAAGAATTGTGCCCCTTGAATCGGTCAAACAAGTCATCAATACGAGGTAGAGGATACCTATTCTTGATGGTGACATGGTTCAATTCCCGATAATCAATACAAAGTCGCATACTCCGCTCTTTCTTCTTTACTTAATAAAACAGAGGAGCACCCCAAGGAGATGTCTTAGACGAATGAAACCAATGTCCAACAATTCTCGTAGTTGGACCTTTAACTCTCAAGTTCAATAGAGCCATTTGATATGGGGTTTAGAAATGGGCTTTGTACCAAAGTTCAAGATCAATAAAGAATTCAACTTCACGCTACGGGGTAGACCAGGGAAGTTCTTCGAGAAATCGTCGGAAAGTCAATAACAACAGAATATTATTCAAATTTGACGTGTCTTTATTCAAATCCATAACATGGGCTAAGAAAGCTTGACATCCGTTTTTCAATAAACGAATAGCTTTATGATTAGATATGACGTTGATTGATTTTAATGGTTTAGTTGCTTGAATTCATACAACAGGTTGGTTAGGAATATGAAAACTAACAACCTTCTAAAACAATCAATTTTGGCATGATGAGTAGTTAACCAATCAATCCTAAAATCACATCAAAAGCAAGTATCTTTAAAGAGATAAGGTCAACGAGTAAGTAATGGTGCCAACTTGAATCAAACAAGATTTATAAACAAAGTGGATGTAATGAAAGTTTCTCCTAACGGAGTTTCCACAGATAGATCAAAGTCTAATTTCTCCTGAGTCAAGTTTAAACGTTGAACACATGCAGGGAGAGATAAATGAATGGGTATGACCGGATTGGCAAGTAAGGTATAAACTTCGCAAGAATTTATAAATAATTACCCGTGATCACCTCGTTTGGGTTCCTCGCATTATGACCGATCATCAACAAACGCTTCTTCCCTAATCGCTGACTTTGACTTTTTCTGGGACGATCTTTTGAGTCACCGTCCCATTTGAACTAGGTTTCACTACCGTCTGATCTCGGCGATATGTCCTTCCTTTCCACAACTATAGCATACCTTGAACTGCTGTGTGGCGCTTTGACCGAGATGTCCCTCTTTCCGCATTTGTAGCATATAACCCAAGTGGTCGTTCTCCTCCCTTAAAACCAGCTTGTGCCAAGACTGCTGCCTTCACATAATCGTTGTTAAATCTCCTCTTTTAAAATCTCCTCCCGACTCGCTTCTTCTATTTTCACGACCATGATTGCCACCAGAGTGGTTACCATTTCGTCCGTCTGCATTTCTTTTCTCCATGAGTTTATCATTATTACATTGATCGCTATCTCGGTACGATCCTCGGTTATGGTCCTTCAACCGACCATACTCGTTATCTCGCCTTCTAATAATTGAGCCCTGCTTAACATCTGAATAAAGAGAAAGTTTATGAGAAATGAGATCTTGACGTACGCCGGGTTTCAAACCTCTAAGAAACATCCGCCATAATCGTTCCTCATTCTCCACCAAATGAGGTGCAAACCGGATAACTCGCAAACTTTGCCTCGTCTTCGAGACACCGCTCGTGTTGTTTTGCTCTAATATGATGAACTCCACTTCCTTCATACGACGAACACTTTCGTGAAAGTATTTGTCATTAAATAGTCTCTGAAATGTCTCCCAAGACATGCCGAAAAGCGGTACGGATGGTACGCTTCACGACTCCCACCAAGAAGTCTCGCCTTCGCCACTTAACATAAAGGTGGCGAATGGAACCTTCTGTTCCTCCGCATCCCAAGACATCGAATATCTTGATAATTTGCTTGACCCATGTTTCGCCGTGATCGGATCTGCTTTCCCTTAAATTCGGTGGTCCCAACTCTTTGATCGCTTGCATTTGTGACAACCGTGAATCGCTATCATTTTCTCCTATTTTGAACACGAGTCTCCTCGTGCGATTTTGCATGAATAATCGCAAAAAACTTCTAAACATCCCCTCGTTCATCATCTCGCTCCATGGTGTTGTTCACAGGAGGAACGTTGCCACCGAAGCAGACGCGTTCTCCTCGTTGGTGAGTACAAAGCGTCTCCACGCCTCTCATTTCCATTGTTAATATTCTCGATCGACATTCTCAAATCACCGTCATAAAACAAGGGTTAATTAAAGAAATCAATATATCACATAATATCCCTATATCTTTGACCAACTAACAAATAAGCTTAGGTAGGACACACTAGCGAAGGATTTACTCGTCTCTCCCTCCTAGTTCTATTCCCCGATCTCCGCCAGAGATCATATCCCTAAGCTCGATACATTAATCTGCGACGCCCCAAAATAGGTATACACAACACCCATTCTCGAGTCGCCAAATACATGGTACAAGCAACCTACAACTTCAATAATACAAATGTCGTGTGAAATACGACATAATATATAATGTGAGTTTAAATACAAATATTATCTTCTAGAAAATATCTATACTCAAATAAATCCTCATCACATTTATTGATACATTATTTTACAAAATGGTGAGGACTACTAAACAACTCTCTCTAGAACCTTCATTCCATACCTTTAGTACTGCATTACATTCTCGCCTCCACGAGAAGAAAAATGGAACAATAAGGAAAAGGGTGAGCTCAACTAGCCCAAGAAAGAATATTATGACTAAGATAATATACAACAAATTATCGTTAGTCTCCAACAGGAAAAATCGATGAATACAATAGACAACAAGTTTCGAGATCAATATTGGCAGCGAAATAATAATTCATAGAAAGAGTTACGTGAGAATGAAATCTACTATAATCTATGAATTTAACGAATCCATCATCAATATTTTATCCTCAGAACATCAATCAATATTCATCTCAAATCAAATATTCATCTTTTGCACTACAGCCAAAGATATTCATCAATCGGTCATGTTCATCTCAACACTGTTCATCTTTGCACTAAAGGCCAAAGATATTCATCGATCGGTCATGTTCATTTAAACACTGCTCTTCTTTTTGCACTATAGGCCAAAGATATTCTTCGAAATCATTCATCTTTGCACCACGGGCCAAAGATATTCAATAATATCATCATTTAAGATCGAGGATGATGAAAAATATTTTAAAGAAACGAATCCATTGAAACAAAATGACAAGGATTAAGGATTAAGGATTCGTACTTTGTTTTATCCATGTCCAACAATACCTCAAAAATAATCATAGTGGTGTAAAATTCAAGAATGATCAAAACATGGATACAATCAGCTTTAGTATCCAAAATAGATATTTTGGACCGAAAAGAAGAAATTTTATTTTTCGATGAATAGTCTTAGTATCGTGAATAAAGTCTCAGATATCGTGAATAGTCCGTATATCGTGAATAGTAACTCCGACACCAAAAGATAGAAATTCCACAAAAAAAAAACATTTTCACGCTTATTTAATGAATAGTACTCGTGAATAAGAACTCGTGAATAGTAACTCATGAATAGTAACTCGTGAATAAGAACTCATGAATAAGAACTCCGATACATGAAAAAGTTCTAAATTTGATAAAAACTTCAGATCAACATTTCAAAGATAATGATATTGAAGAAATAATATCATTACGAAAAAAATAATATCCCTTACCTCAAAGAATCAAGACTTGAAGGAAAGGCTCGGGAAGTGATCTTGAATGAAACTTGTATCTTGAATAAAGAACTCTCAAAGTATCTAAATACTCACAAAATATGCTTAATAATATAGAGAGAAAGAGAAAAACTTTGTTTCGGTGTGATTTTCAATTCTAACTTAAATTTCTATTTATAGGAAAATATTAGCCACCAAGTAGACTTGACTGCTACCTGATGGCTTTACCTGCTACTATTGCCACCCACCACATTTGAAATAAAATTCAGCACATTTTTTCACCAACCACAAGTGGGGCCCACTCAATTCTAGAATTTTCCACCAAAATCAATTATAAACCTAATTTCCGAATCCGACACCTCTTAAAATTCACAACAAATCATTCGTGCATTTTTAACGGTTCAAAATTTGTTGACATATACTCAACTTATGTATGTATAACATACCCAAAAATTACAACGATCCAACTATTTGGGATTAAATATTATAACTCACACAATAAAGCTATAATAACACCGATTTGATCTTTTAATACCTCCAATCCGACAAAATACAAATAAAACATCTCAGCATTAATTCCTTCATTAATAACCACATAAATAAATCCATCATTTATATTCATATAAAATAAATATTTCCTTATCATATGAATCAATAATTAATTATTCACAAATAATATTACAGAATCACAATTATACAACCGTAGTTCTCCTGAAAGAGGGGTTTTCCAATAAGGATCTCTCACTTCTGGCCGCAATTAGGTGACCAAACCTCTCCTTAGACAGAACTTTCTAGACATTGCCAATAATGTTATCTAATAATATTATTCAAATAATATGAATTATTGATCCGATAATGGGAAATATCATGCGGTGACAATTATTGAACAACAATAATATAAAATATCAACGCAAACAATTATTGAATCAATAAAATAAAATATTGAGCGAGAATTCTCGTGAAAATTATTGAGTAAAGGCCATCTTACGTAAGGATCAATAATTCAACAATACATGCGTAATACCGGTGTCTTCTTTGTGCGACCACGCGTAGACATCAGATTTTAACCAATAGGGTATTCCAATGTCTTAATTGGTAACAACTACGCAGTTATTTTTAACCAACTTATATTTGTCGTTTTTCTCATCCAATCACTTTCCAGTTATGGGGCCCACATGCGTTTCGCTTGTGGTGCATACGAATATTCCCCAAATGATCTGAATATTCCACGACCAAACGAATATTCCCAAACAACAATGAATATTTTATAACCACTTGCTTATTTTTGAAATATTTGCGTATTTAACCCTTAACTATCCACATTAATCAAATCAACCCTTACTATTTCAAAATAATAAATAAAGGAAATTCCTTTTATTTAAAAAAATTTGGGGTCTTACAATCGTGTGTAGCGTGCGATGTTGGCGATGTGACTTCCTTGAGTATTCAGCGAGGGCAATTGTGCTAGTAGAGAGTCCTTCCAAATTCTATCGGGGTTTTGTTCTTTCTTTCAAAGAACTCCATTTTGTTGAGGAGTTAAGTGGAGCTGAGAAGTTATGGTGATGCCGTTATCTCGGCGAACTTGTCTATATATACGAGAAATCAATTCTCTTCCATGATCACTCCTTATTGCCTTGATTTTCTCTCTTTCTCGTTCATCACCGGTCCCGAACATCTTGATTAATTCGAGACTTGTCTCATCCTTTGAGGTTAAAAAAAATACCCATATGAATCTGGTGAAAGTAAATCGACTATGACTAGAGAGTATCTTTTGCCTCGGGACTAGTTGTTGGGATTGGTCCAAAGAGATCCATGTGGAGCAACCGTAGGGGGCTTGTCGATGGAGTTAGCGATCTTCTTTCTTGAATGAGCTTCGGTTTGCTTTTCGTGGCGGGCATTGCATGGCCTTTCTTTCACAAAGTTGAATTTGGGTAGACCATTCGAGGTCTTTTGATGCCGGTTGGACATACTTTTAAAGTTTAAGTGAGGCAAACCTTACATGCCATAGCTTTTTCATTTCCTCGGACGCTTTTGCGAAAACATATTGTCTCATCGTAGCTTAGTTGACCAAGATCTCTTGTGTAGACATTTCCTTCCCTTGTTTTGGTCTTCTTTATGGCAGATGTCTTCAAATCTCTGACTAGACATTGGTTGTTGAGAAATGTTACTTGGTGACCCTTGTCGCAGAGTTGGTCGATACTTAGAAGGTTGTGTTGAGTCCTTTCACATAAGCTACTTTCTTTGAAAGATCTTGCACCATTTCCAGTGAGCCAAATCCTCTTGTCTTTCCCGTAGATTATCTCCAAAGATGGCTGAGGGACCCTCCTTTTCTACATAGTTAGATAGTAGAGCTTTATTCCCTGTCATGTGCCTTGAGCATCCACTGTCCAGATACCATGTTGAGGTCGTGGAGCTCTTTTCCTGTCAAAACATTTGAACCTTCATTTTGGTACCCATATTTGTATGGGTCCTTCTTTGTTAGTGCCTTTGGGGACCCAAATTTATCTAATCTTGGGTCTCACATGCATGGAATTATAATAACACTTTGTAGCCCTATGACCATATTTATTGTATATGAAACATCTATTATAATGCATGCCTGTGCGTGTGTGGTGATTCATCTTCCACTTGGACTTGTGTGGTTCCTTAGTTAACCTTCTGTTAAACTGATTCTCTTTCTTCCACGTGTCCTTAGGTTTCATAAATGGTGATGAGTGTGCCTTACCTCTCTGTACTTTCCCCAGTTGATTAAGTAGAGTTGGTTTTGTTTGACTTCTACGATTCTTGAGGTTGGTAAGTAGAGGTTGGAGTTACTTTTCTCTCTATGAAACCCGCACCAACGTGAGATCCTTTACTTCTCGAGTATAACTAGAAACAGTAGAAGAAGGTTGAACCGGCTCTTCCAACTGTGAGGATTTTACAAAGACAATACCTTTACTAAATGAGGCACTACTAGTGCTAGTTTCCATTGTCTTTTCCACACAAGGTTACGGTGAATTCCCCAAAACTGACCTATTACATCCGAATATGTTTATCGACTGAAGCGAGGCGTGATCCATGGATGATGAGGATTTGTTCCATGCAGAGATAGTCTTCTCTAGATCCTCAATTTTAGAGGTTAGCTTAGACTCTCTTTGTGCATTGAGTGTGTTTATCTGTTTTAAAGTTTCATTCTCAGCCTCAAGTTTGGAAAGAAGATTGGTACTTAGAAGGGTTGTTTCAAGCTCTTCTTGAACTTTCTTCTTCTCCTCTTGAAGAAATGAATGATCTTTAGACAAGACTCTGAACCACTTCATGTATTGATGTAGGTCAGTGGTTATGCCATGCAAAGCAGTTCTTAACTCACTTATATCTACATCAGGAGAATTAAAATCAAATACCTCATCGAGACTTACATCATGTATATTTAGGCTTTGTTTGTCCTTTGCATGTTTGGCCATTAAGCACAAATTGGCCATATGTGGTTCTTCCTCATCTCCGGAGTCTGCATTTGAGTCATTATCCGAATCACTCCACGATCCTCCGGCAACCAGGCCTTTGTCTCTTTTCTGAGGCCTCTTGGTTCCTTTGTATTCTTTCTTTGCATGAGATTTCTTCTTTAGTTCTTCTTTGATAGGCTTGTTGCAGTTGGCAATGAAATGACCAGGTTTCTTGCAGTTGTAGTATAAATCATTCATTTGTTCCTAGCTGACGTAGTTGCTGACTTTCTTTGGCTTCTTGGGATTACGCCTTGTCGCATGAACCTTCTTAGTCTCTTTACCAGCATAGCAAAGTCATCGTCATCATCTTCATCATCATCAAAGTCAATCTTAGTTATGACTTTTGATACACCTTCATTTGCCTTGAGAGCAACACCCTTATCCTTTCTTCTTCCTTCTAATAAGGTTTCAGTGCGTTGGGTCAACTCCGGTTAAATGCATCGAGATTTCCATACAGTTGTTGAACTGTCATCTCATTAAGATTCTTTGATTCTCTTATTGTTGTGGTCTTTTCATCCCACCTGCTCGGTAGGGCTCTCATGAACTTTATGGTTAGATCCTTGTTAGGATAGATCTTCTTATCGTTAAGTAGAGAGTTGAAGCGAGCGTTGAATCTTTCATAGGTTGCGATCCACGTTTCTCCCGCATGCACGAGGCGAACATTTCATACTGGCATTGTGTCGAGAGATCGCTTGTTCTCTCGACTTCTTCGGTTCCTTCGTGCATAATCGTGGTGTTTCCCAAACTTCCTTAGCATTTGTTTTCTTTGTTTACAACATTTTCAAACAGATCGTCCTCTAAGGATTGGAAACAGGATGTTCTTCGCCTTTTTATCAAGTTGGGCACTCTCTTCCTGCGTATACATCCATTCTTCTTTAACTTTGATTTATACTCTGTTTGGATCGTCGATGGTTGGTGCAAGCTTTGTTGGTATATAGGGCCCATTAAAACGAGTCTCAAATAGATCTTCATCTATTGAGTCCATGTGAGCTTCATCCCGACTTTCCGAGTTAACAAATTTATCCTTGTTGCACATTGGTGGCTTCTTTGCCTCCCGGTCTGGATTAAGCTTGATACGAGTGCCATTTGGATCTACTTAGGCGTGTAAGTTTGTAAAATAGAACTTTTGCTTTGATATCAATTGTTAGTTCTAGTAGGCACAAGTTATCTGAAGGGGGGGATTGAATAGATATTTGAAAATCTTTCCTTTTTAAACTTGTTCTTAGATAATGATTAAAACTTAGCGAAATTAGTATTTGTTTTAATCTTCGTTTACCAAACAATGGAGTTATGGCGAGTAAAAGGCGTTATAGCGAGATATAGCGATTTAGCATGAATGTAAGCGACACGATTGTTTTAAGTGGTTCGAGCACTCAAAGCTCTAGTCCACTCTTCTACTCAACGAGTAGGATATCCACTAAGGATGTCTTTACAATCTTACGAATCACACAGATTCGTTTCTGACCCGGCCCGATCAGGAACTTCTCTAGTTCACTCTTGAACTCTTCAAGTCCAATGAGACTTGGATTTCTTCTGATTCACTTCTGAACTCTTGAAGTCCAAAGCAGACTTAGTACTCTTCTTGATTGATTGATAGTTGTTGAGTTCTTGATGGTTCTACCCGATCCTTTGTGTAAGCACTTGTTCTAAAGAATCGAGTAGTGAAAGCAAAGCTTTGCAATATCTCAGATCGTAGAGTTGAGCTTGAGAAAGATGTTCACGTTGTTTGATTAATGCTTGCTTTTTTTTCTCTCTCTCATCTGTCTGATCTGTATATATGTGATGTTGAAAACTATCCGTTGGGTCCATCCACACGTGGCATTAAATGCATCCCGAACTTTATGTCTTGTGATGGAGACATTTACGCACATCTTCTCGAATTCGCATTACGCCCACCGACACCGCTGCAGGCGCTTTCTCACCTACCACCTGAAAAGGTGTTTTGTCCCTCTTGCCCATGGTACTATCCTTAGCTTCTTCAATACGCTTCTTTGTTGTATACTAAGGATATTTCATATATTCTAGTACTAATGAGCACTGCAGCATCTGGGATCCATTCCTCATTTGTTGAAAACACAGATCATGAGGCTCGACGTTTTCTAACATGAGACAGATGATGCTCTACGATTTGGATTGTGATGTTCTATGATTTAGATCGTAGTATCTTTGACATCTTTACACACTACGATGCTATCAGTCGAGAGCACTACGATTTCCCTTAAACCTTCGTACACTACGATCTTCTCTTGCTCGTGTTGTTGACTCTACGTTCCCGAGAGCACACTACGATCGTTGACTTATAAACTTCATGTTTCCTTCAGCATACTACGATCGTGGAGTTAACTCGGCAATCGTTGGGACCACTCTACGATATCCAAAGAGTCTCCTTCAAGGCAGGCACACTACGATCTTCAGACTCTACGTTTTCTGCCTTGACTCCTGCAATGTTGATCAAATGGATGCACTACGATTTCTTCAAGACTAATCTATTACATCTTAAGATCAACCTAACGGTTTTGATCTTTCTATCTATACATTCTTTATCAGAATGGTACATGTTGAAAGCTTAGATCAACCTAACAATTTTGATCTATCACTAAGTCCTTGTACATATATTCATTTAAGGACCTTACAAATAATCATGAACATATACATTAAAACATCAAATCATAATATGCATTCTCCCAACAAGAACCATTTTTTTTTGGTATATATATACCCCATAAATTCCCCCAAACTCAAGCTTTTACGTCATTCTAACCTTTACCGCCAGATTCACCAATTTCCTTAAATTTTAACCAAGATTTTCTCTCAGAAACAAATTATGAAACCCTTGAACCAAGTGGATTAAAACAGTTAAACTTTAAGTGCTAACCGGTTACATAAGTTTCAGACATGCTCATATTTTCTTCATGTTTAAAATTAGAACTCATCATCAATTATCAACACTATTCAAGTTAACAATTAATACCAATCTTATCATAGGCCGAGCTAAGACCACACCAACTAATCGCACAGATTCATGCAAAAAAATAAAAAATAAAAATGCAATTATACTACATGAACACATACTAATATAACCTATGTATGCATATGCAATTAACTACCATGTATTATATGCAACCTAAAAAAACAATGCTAACACATAAAAAAAACGAACTACCATGAAGATAACTAACTATATGCAATATGACACTAAAATGCCCCCAAACTTAAACTAGACATTGTCCTCAATGACTAAATTAGAAAAAATTAAAGCAGGGGACTTTCCTGAAAATATAGCAATCTTCTTCCTTGTCCACTAAGTTTGGAGAATAGGCTAAGCACATGGAATAAATTGAGCACCACACTTGAATTTGATTTGAATAACCTGTAAACCATGATAGAAACAATTTTATTAAATTCTAAATAAATGCAAATTCAAAACTACTAATATAAAACCTAATAAAAACTAAAAATAAAAATTAAACTTGGGTTGCCTCCCAATAAGCGCTTCTTTTATAGTCTCATCCTGACTTCTTTAATTCTCTATCCAATTCCCCTATGAAAATTGAGGAACCCTCCATCCATCAGAAGCAATGTCTCTTTTGGGATGTTCCCAATTGTAATGGCCATTGAGTTTAAGTCAGCTAGCATGATCTTTTTAGATAGGATCCCCATAAAGTACAGCAAATAACTAGGTGCTTTCCCCATTGTGTTTGTGATCAGATTATGGCATGGAAGCTTGTCAAACACAATGGGCTCTTCCTCTATCTTCTCTTTTTCAACCCACCATGACTCCACAGTTGTACTAGTTCTTATGTCACAAAGAGCTTTGCCTACGACATGACTGCCAATTGGCCATGGTTTTGCAAAATTGCCCGGATTCTTGAACTTTGATGGAGGAGGCACATGGGATACTAATGAAATTGACTCATCTTTGTTGAATCTTACAGTTAGATCTTCGCCGATCTCCTTTTCTTGGTCCCCAAGTCTTTCCTCTCTTTCAACATCTATATCATTTGGCACATCCGGCTGCAGATTTGGTTCGGGCTCACCATCAGTCTCGGAATCCATGTCATAGAGCCAAGTGTATTGAGGATAAATGTTCGAGGCCTTGGTTAGTTGTTCCATTTGGTTCGCAAATTTTTGACTCGATATCTCTCGATTAATCTTCCACTCCTCACCTGAAGCTATGAACTTGGACAAAGCTTTCTCCCAATTTGAATGTTCTTCCTGTTGTAGTGGAGGTGGACACGAGAAATCTGAAAGTAGTATGCACACAAGCCAATCATGTTTGATGATAAAGCATATACTTTGTAACAATCTTATTCATTTATTAATAAAAATTATTAATTTATTAAAGGCTTTTAATTATCTACACGATCTTTGTTTTATAATATGTGATAAACCCATAGTTTTAAGCAATGCTTTTAGAATAATGATGATGATCATTCTAATGAGATCTAAATTCTTAGAAAGCTTAAAACTAAAATAGTTCCCAATCATTGGATTACTAAATTGGGGATTAGTAAATCCGGATAGATTTGGTACATACGTTCTTTCATTTCATTGGATGAGGATGATTGATCTCATGATCATTTGCGTGGAACACTAAAGCAAGTATGTAGGTGCTTATTAGAGAATAAGTTCACCGAACGTGGCTCGCTAAGGAATACCTAATGGAGTTTTATTTATGCACAATAGAAATTCTCAGTAGTGATAGTAGTCTGAAGTAATCCTTGGACTTGAGATCATCATAGTATCTTGTGTATGATGAGTTATACTTTGACTTATTCCTTAAGACCCTTAGGGTATATCAAAGGGTATGCTTGGGTATAATAAATTATACATGGAGATAATGTATGATCGATAAACAATCTACCACTTCTAATAAAAGAGAAATGTCCTATGTGATTCGATAAATGACAACCCAGTAGTCCTTGGCTAAGCGAATGAAATTAGAAAGGAGTTTCTAATTTGCATTATTTGGAGTTGTGCATTTAAGGATCGAAATACATATAATTAAATAAAATAAGACTTGTGATGAATTCCATGTCTTATATTTAATTGGGACATTGTATGGTGGAAGGATTGAATTGTCTTTAACTATTTACTCAAAGGTTCTTTTATGATTAAAGTTGAAATCTATATTATCCGGAAAGTCGTTGATCATTAGGAGGCTTTATCCTATTGTAGAATAAATATTATTTATTTAAATAAATTAATTGTTTAATTTATTTATTTAAATAAGATTAGAATTGTTCTAATTGATTTATTCACAACCGCTTAATATGGAGAACCTAAAAGGGTCACACCATAAAAGGAAGAATAATTATTTAAGAAGTTAATGGCATAATCGTAATAATATGTTATGTATATTTAATTTAATCTATGGTGATAGAATAAATTAAATAGCTTAATATTTATTATTTAATATTTTAAGAATATTAAATATAAATTAATAAGAGGAGTCTTATTAATATTATTACAATTATTATTATTTTAATTTCTAAAATAGTTTAGGAATTAATTTAATATAAGTACTCTCATTTATTCCTAATTGGATTAGGAAGGAAAATTAGTTAAAGGAGTTTAATTAATTATCCCTAATAAGATTAGGGAGCTTAATTAATTAAAAGAATTTAATTAATTAAATAAAACCCAATTCCTTAATTGTTAAGATGGGTTGCCTTACATCTATAAATAAGAGAGTCTTATTATGGGTGGTGGGGGTTGTTGACTTTTTCGAACATACTGACATAATTCCAATTGTTGGGAGAGTACGCTTCTTTTCATAGAGATAGAAAAACTAGGGTTTAGCCAACCACCCTTTCTTGAATCATTATAATTCCTTGGTGGATCACCTCTGAGGCCAAACATATGGGTGGCTAACGTTGATCGAAGGAAGGAACCAAACCGGTGGATTCAAGTTGAGCGAAAAAGGATTTGGAGGTGAACTTGTACACGAGGAAGCTCGATCTTCAAGGGTATGATTTTATTCTTTATCTTTTCGTTTAATTAATAATTGTGCATAAAGGGTGATCCGGGTATATGGTTTGTAAAATTTTAAACTCTGATTTTACACGTTTCCGCTTTATTTTGCAATTTGATTGCGCACTTGAATATTACAAACCTAACAAAATCCGGTGGGTATGTTGGACTTGGAGCATAAAATTGATCTTGATGAGTATGGCTCCATGAAAAATCCGGGTGATACCCCCAATCCTAATAATAGTTGTTGGGATAGACATAATTGTTGGGGTAATCACCACCATACGGTACCGGCTCGAAACTGGTGGTGCATTGATGACTCATATGATTTCCAACACAATAATCACAAGTAACCGCCACACTTTGACGATTTAGAGCTTCAAAAGCGTCGGCCATCTTCGAAAGTGTCTCAATTTGTGCTGATAATGCAGAAAGTGTCGCGAGTCTGTCAATCTCCGCTCCTCTTGGCTGAGTCATTTTTGCCATCCTTCGACTCTGTTGGGCTGCGATAACCTCCAACGTCTTCGAATTTGCCTCAATTTGTATTGGCTCTACAGAGAATGTATTTAGTCCATCAATCCTTGTTTCCCTTGGTTGAGTCATGTTCGTGTATGGCCATTGATACGCAAAGTCATCCATGATACCTAAAAGGAGAGAAATAAAGGAAGAGAATTAAAAATAAAAATAAAAATATTTAAATTAAGAATAATTTGATTGAGATTAATATTGGTAAATAATTATTAAATTAATTCTTCGGCAACGGTGCCAAAAACTTATTGGTCGATTTCGTAATCAATGAATACGTGCAAGTATACACGGTCAACAAGTAATAAAGTGAAAGTAGAGTATCGTTCCCACGAGGAATTATTTAATAAGAATTACCAAGTACTAACTCTTAACCAAATCAATTTTATTTAAACAACTGCAAATTATGATTTTTCTAATTAAGAAAACTAAATTAACTAATTAAACTGAATTACTTTATAAATGAATTCAAATAAATAAAGGTTAATACTACAATATCCCCAATTATGAACTATAAATCAATTATCCAATTATCCCAATTATTATGCCTACTGAATTGTTAACAGGAATTCTTAAATGCCAAAAATCCTTTTCCAAGTGATCAATTGACTTCTATTTAATCCAGATTAATCTTGCTATATTCCTATGCAAAACAATTGAATTAAACTCCTTCAATCCCAATTCCTTATGTGTTACGTGCGGTGAATAGATATTTCCATTCAGTTCACAAACCTAATTATTCACTATGCAAATAACTAAGTCACATGTTATCAAGCCCAGTTCTAACCCTAGAATTCCTCTTCCAATTTCTTCTAAAGTAACAAAGTAATTACTGATCAAATAATTAATCAATAAGCCCCCAAGACAAGATAAACAATTCACTTTGACATAAATAATTGGAATAAATCAAATAACTAATTTATAGACATAAAATGTTCAATTGAAATCTTAATAAAAGAGTTAGTTCATAATTAATGAATTAAAACCAAGAATCCACAACTGAATAAATATTAAAAGATAAAAGTATGATAAGAGAAGATAATAGAATCTGTTGTCAGCAAATCTGATGCTCCCCTCTTGCTCTTGCTCTTGATCTTCAGTGTTCTTTAATTTGCTTCAATCTCCAATGGCTAATTAAAAATTAGGGTTTATATTCTAATCTAATAGAGTGTTTTTATCTAGTCTAATCTATGTAATCCCCCTTTATTTTATGCCTTACATCATGTATTTATAGGTTACAAGTCCAATTTTTAGTTTAGGAACAAACCCAATTCAATTTGGAGTAAAAAATGTGTCAAAATTCGCACCAAAACGCGTCCAAGCCTGACCAAACTCTTCCCCAAACGTCGATCCAAGTAACTTTTGTCCCAATTCCTACAAAACAACATAAAACATGCATGAATAGACATAAATAATTAAAAACATCCAAAAGATTAAGTTCAAATACACTCAATTATGAGTATAAAACTCACTCATCAATCGGCCCAATGAACCGATCCAATACTTTCAAGACCCAATTTAATTTGTCTAAAGTATTATAGCCCAACAGCCAGGTTCTGAACTCCTCAACTTTCCCCCTCCCGTTTTGCCCTCCAACCATCAGTGTGCAATTTATTTTGCCGTATGAAACTTGAGGAGGTAAGAAGGTACATGGAGTACATTTTAAAAATTATGATGTAAGCCTCAATTTTTTTTATATAAAATTTGAGATGCAAACTGTATTTTAGTTAAAATAAATCTTACGTAAAACTTAATAATGACAAAAAATAAAAAGTTTATAAGTTCCAATTTTTTGTTGTTTAATTTGTGAGTTCATGGTGGCAAAGAAAGAAAACTTAAACTAAATATTAAGATTACTAATTTGCCCTTCTATTAAATTTTGTTATGTTTGTAAATAAGCGCATAATAATGACTAACTTATGTTATTCCATTCATTCATTTTTATCTGATTTTTAGATTGAAAATTTTGTTGATACTTTTTACATGTTTGTAAATTTCAATGAAGAAATACTTGGTGCACAAACAGTTACGCATATATAAACAAAAAGAAAAAGTAGTATGATTAAGAGAAAATAATTAGTTTAATTTTATATAAGTTTGTAATGAAATTCTATATTAGTTTAGTTAGGAATGAATCCACTAAAATCCTGAAAGCTACCAACATTTCGATAAAAGAAAAGAAGATGCACCGCTAATACAGCTGAATACAACCAAGCGATGTGCACCTAAACTTATACATCGTCCAATGGCTAGTTTGGACGGCCTAGATTCCATAGATGAATCCTGCGGAGATAATTTTGTAGCTGCCACCATGATTGGACAAATAGAAGAAAAGCCTTCCTTCTTGATGGGTTAAAAGTATTTAAACTTAATTAGTTACACAAGGTGAATCTTATCCGCATTTACATTTACTAATAAAGCATATGGTACCCTGGTCAATACTTGATATGACCAGTCCGGCAGTCCCTGACCCACAAAGCATGAATACCAACTCTTGTAAGTGTGTAAAAATCAATGGCTTTGTCAATTAGGCTAATCTCATAATAAGCACACACAAAAAGGAAGATAACACTGCAGCCGGTACATTTGGCTAACCTTTCAAAATTACTCACTTGATTAAAAGAAATTTCAAAAATCACATTTAATGCCAATTTTAAAATGGGCTACATGCCTACTACATCCATGATCTTAACAATGAAAAAAACCAAACAAAACATTCAACTCAAATAAGATAAAAACAATAGATAAGATAGAAAACGGTTGCACTACTTCTCTGTTGGAAGCTTCAGCTTATAGTGAAAGTAATTATTCAAGTTCACCAAATTCACAAGCTCCTGTGCTTCTCCAACATTCAACTCCTTAACCAATCCATCCACCACACGCTGCATTGCTGTAATACTAACACGGTGCTTCAAATTGATGACTTCCTTGCACAGCTCAAGACCATAATCAAAGTCAGCCATATCACAGACAAACGGGAGAATTATGTCGAATGTCACTCGATCCGGGACTAGATCACTTTTTGCTATTTCCCCATACCACCTCTTAGCTTCTTCCAAATTCTTGTCATCACAAAATCCTTTAATCAATGCATTAAAACTATATGTATCAGGCTTCACTCCCTTAGTCCTCATTTCTTCAATCAAATCAACAGCTTCAGAAATCCGATTATCCGCAACCAGTTGTCGCAACTTTGGGTTATAACTCCTCACATCGGGAACCAAATTCTTGTTTTCCATTAATGTCCACAACTTCTCAGCCTCGGACAGCTTATTATCCCGATAAAATGCATCAAGAAGGGTATTAAAAGTAATCAAGTTCGGTTCCAATCCATTAGTCTCCATCAACTCAATCACTTGTGAAGCTGAATCCAGTGAACCCATCTGGCAGAACGATTTGATAACCGTATTATATGACACAATATCGGGCTCAATGGCCAACTTCTCTGGTAACTCACGAAATAACTCTTCAATTTTGTCAAATTTCTTCGAATTTACACAAGCAGCAAGGAGGGCATTGAAGGAAAAAACGGTTCGCTCGCAGTTTAACTCAGGCATTTTGTCGAACAACTTGTTGGCATGATCGAACATGCCGGATTTGCCATATAGCGAGATGAGACGGACAACGAAACGTTCATCGGTGATGTCTTTGAACTTCTTTTGGTGTTCGAGGATTTCTTCGATGAGAGAAAACTGATTGGCGGCTGCGAGGCGGCGTACCACGGATTCGTAGTGGGGGATGCGGAGGCGAAAGCCGTCGGATCTGGAATCTTTCTTGAATTTCTTAACTATGAATTTAAGTTTTTGGACTTGTGAGGTGGGCTTTCTTCTCTTGGAGGCGGGCTTGGCCGAATCGGAGACCAGCTTGGCTGGCTCGGAGATGGGTATTGTTGCCTTGGAGGCGGGCTTGGCTGTCTTGTAGGCTGGCTTGACTGTCTTGGAGGCTGGCTTGGCTGTCTTGGATGCGGCGGCCGTGGTGGTGAAAAGACCATGGAGACGGCGGTACAAGGAAGAAGACATCTGGCCTTTTTTGGTGGTTCAGAGGGAAATGGAAAAGGGGTGGTTCTAGGGTTTTATCAGGGTTCAAAGTTTTTACTCTGTCGGGGGTAAAATAAAAAAAGCAGGGCCGTTTTTAAGTTGGTCAATTTTAAAAGAACCAAGGGAGTCCGGACTAGTAATAATTTTTTACTGACTTGTGTTTTGGACCTTTAGTAGTACAGTCATTTCCCAAGTAGTGTTTAGTTTAATCCTCTTCTCCATTTCTCTGTTGATAGTGTTTCTTCTCTTTTTATTTTTTATTTTTTTATTTGGACATGTTTGATTCTTACTATAACCTGTTCACCCTTTGTGTTGCCTACAATGAAATGAAATATTATTCACTAAATTCATGCTTGGATATTTTATAGGTGAACTATTATAAAGGAAAAGACATATTTTGGTTCTCAAAATTAATTACCTGTGTGGACCGAAATAATATAATTTTAATTAATAAAATTATAAATGGCAAAATTGTTAAATAACGTAATTAAGTTTTCAAAATTGGACTACGATCCTAACGTGACAAGTTTTTAACAAATTGATGAAATATATATATATATATATATATATATATATATATATATATATATATAAAGATAGCATCCGAGAAAGAGCAGGTTACGAAACCCGATCCTAACCCGCTCTATTGACATTCCACTGCCATTCCGTAATTTGTGTGGCTTTGAAAATAGTAGTAATAATTATAATTTTATAAAATAAGTAAATAGTTAAAATATAAATAAACAGTTTGTGTAAACATGCCTGAATGCTACCCGAGTGACATTTGATCCAACTACAGACAGACACACACATGATGCAAAAATAAAATTTGGAAAAAACGTATTGATTCTCTCTCTGGCCGAGGCTTCGGATCAGCATTCTCCTCAACAATGTCCTCCTCTTTCCTCCCAATTGAAGGTAAAACTTTTCGGATCAGCATCCTCCCAATTGCCGTCACAGTTTCCGAGAAATTGAAAATGGGAAACAAAATAAAAATGCTTCATCCTTGATCCCATTTGGTTCGGTTTGGTTTGATTTGTTCGAATGACATGTATGTTCTAATGTATGAAAGATGATGATGATATCTTGTTCTGTTCCTCAATTCCTAATTATTCTCTCATGCATCTACAATTTTGTATCGGTATATGCATATACATTTTGTGTGTATATAATGTTTTGATATGTGGGCTCCACACATGAAACGCTTCTTCATGGACTGATGTTTTGAGAAATTATGGCGAATGGTTTTGTTTTGATATCCCGATATGATAGTAGTGAAATCATGTTGAATATCAATCTTATATTGTATATTAGTTCTACATATATCACCCAAATGGTCAAATCTAAGGTGCTTATGCATTTTTGTATTGGAAATTTGTTTCCTAGTTGAGTTCAGTTTTGTTAACAAAATAATCTATTAAATCACACGCACCGAGTAAAGTCGAGTATTGTCAAGGTTGTACATTTCCAAATCCCTAATTGTATGGTTAAGAGTGTTTTTTGGGCATGGCATGGCATCTACAACAATATCTATGTTATCTACGAGAGTATTTTTTGGTGGAGTTGGTTTAGGGCCTTTAGGCTATCATCAACTTTGCATACAAAAGTGTAGACATAATTTAAAATATGCTTCAAAATTAAATTTGAATCTTATGTCATTTCTCAGATATTGAGTTTGTTGCTTAAGCTAGAGTGCCTTGAGGAATAGGGATGGCTAACCTTCGGTGGAAGGATTCAATGAAGTTCTTTCGGAGACATATGGATCCTGAAAGAGAGGAACATCTAAGACAGATAACAATAGGTAACTCTGTCTCCAAAACATCCTCAATCCTTACAATATAATTGGAGGTTGTCTCAAAACAATATAGAGTCCAAAAGAATGCAATTTAAAGCTCCACTAACGGCGTCTTATCCAGAATTTGGATCCTTGTGGCATGCAGAACCTCAGCGGCTTCCCCGTAAGTTGCTCGTCCTCAAAAAATGTTAATGTTGGGGTGGCTGCATGATATAACTAGTGACACCCTTCATTTAGTTCAAAAAAATGTTTGATACTCCCTTCATTCCGAAAGAAGAGATACATTTCCTATTTGGTCATTCCCAATACGTAAGACACATTTCTATTGTTAGACTATAAAATGGTGTTTCCCCGTTCACATTTACTATTCCACCATCATGCCGCAACTACTTTAATTCTTAGCCTATACTTGACGGTATACCTGGAACTATAAAATTGTCCATAAAAGTTGTCATTTAAGAAATGTAACTATTTTCTTAGAACGGAGGGAGTGCAAAATAAATTACTCCCTCCATCCCATTTTAATGCCCTAGTTTGACTTTTATGGTCAAATTGACCATTATTTGAATCAATATATCAAACTCTTTTTCTAAAATATAGGTGGAGGGATGTATTTCCCGATTCTCTGTTTATTTATTCATGTCATTTGTTAAGTTGGTTATTTTCTTGGATTTGTAGAGTTTCCCTGGGATGTTTTGGATTTGAGTATTTGAGATATTTACCAATTGTACATTGTTTGATGGTAATAATCGAGTTTACAAATTTCGTATTTATTGCAGAGACGGACAATAATGTGAGAAAGATCTTGGAGCTTGCCAAGAGTATAAACCATGACAACAAAGAAGCAGACCTAAAGAAACAATCCGAACTTGTTGAACTTGTTGAGGAGTTTCACAAGCAGTACCAATCACTTTACTCTCTTTATGGTGACTTGAAGGAAGGGGTAAAGAAAAATGTCAATGTCAAAGAAGAGGACGATTCTTCTTCTTCATCATCATCATCATCATCTTCAGCCAGTGTAGAATCAGACTCGTATTATTCCCCAGATGAGACGAGTATCAGAAGTCATTCTCCGAGGTTGAGAGATTCTGGTACCCCTAGAGCCGGAACTTCACATATAGACGACACAAATGAAGTTGTAAAAGAAGCTTTAAATGTTGAACCAGTTCCATCCTCTAGCAAGGTTGAAGACATGGATGGACAAAAGCTAATGAGCGACTCGAGCTTATTAAGTGAGAAATTAGCTGTAAGAGAGAAGGAATTGGCCTCTCTCACTGAAGCACATCAAATTCTTGAGACTGAGACATCAGCAAAGATTAAGGGGCTGGATGGGCTGGTAAGTACCTTGAAGATTGAGCTTGAAAATTTGATTATTCAGAACAGAGAACTCGTAGGAAAAACTGAGGTTAGAGAAAATGAACTTAAGAAAATGGGCGAGGAAAATTTAATACTACTGTCTAAAATTTCAGAACTTGAATCTATGGTTAAAGAGAAAGGAGATGAAATTTGTGCTGTTTTAAAGAAATTCAATGACAATGACAAGCTTTTGATGGGTAAAGTTGATGACTTGATGGGAGAGGTCAAGAATTTGGAAAATGAGGCAGATTCTTTACGTTTTCAGAAAGCAAAATTAGAACAGTTGTTATCTGAAACCAATAAAGGATTGAAGCAGATACATGTTCTGCAACAAGAACTTGAGAAAAAATCTGAGGAAATGTCAGATTGCCTTGTTATGGTAGAAAGTTTGAAAGAGAAATTAGAGTGTAAAACCGCAGATGAAAAGGGTTTAGTGGAAGAGAGGAAGAGTTTGAAAATGCAAATAAAGGATTTGGAAATGGAGATGAATTCTTTACTAGGACAGAAAAGTATAAACCATGAAGCCAAACAGGGCAAATTAGACAATGAAAAGCTGGATAAGAGGATTTTCCAATTGGAAGGGAAACTTGAGGAGAAGGAAAACGAGCTTTCCACCCTCAAAAAGAAGATTGAAATTATTGAGAATGAAAAATCTAATGAGATTATGACTTTGCAGCAAAAGTGTGATTCTTTACAGACTGAGAAGGAAAAGATGAAAGAAAATTACAGCATCTTGCCGGACAAAATTTCAGAACAGGAAAAAGCATTTGTAGAAAGGGAGGATGAAATGAGCAAGTTAAACCAAGAACTACCCAGACAAGCCAAAGTGAGATTTACAGATCCCAAATCAAGTAATCGAATTGCAGAGAGGAAAATGGAAGAGCTGGCTGAGGAATTTCGCAAAAAATTTGAAGATAGTATCCGACTATTGAGCAGAAGGGTTCGCGTTGCTGAACTACTACACGCTGAGAACAAAGAATGGTACAAGAACACAAAAGATAAGTTTGAGCAAGTGCAGAGAGAAAATGAAGCTGCATTTCAGAAGGCGAAAATTATGACGGTCATCGTAAGCGAAACTTTGGCCGAGTTAGAGACAATGGGATTGAGATTTGCTGAATGCTGTGAACATTTTATGAATAGAATCTCAAAAGCTGCTTGTGAGCTTAACTTTGCTAAAGATTGGGTTAAAAGGAAGAATGCAGCAATACAACAGGTTAAGGAAGATTTTGACAATCTTCTCGCACAGTTGGATGACAAGGAAGAAGAAGTATTGGGGTCTAGGCAAAAGTTTGGAAATTGGAGAACAAAGTGAGGGAGTTAGAAAATGGTGAAAGAAAATGAAGAGGGAATGATGGTTTTAAAAGAGGAAAAAAGGGAGGCAATAAGGCAGTTGTGTGTGTGGATAGATTATCATAGAGGCCGCAATGATTTTCTGAAGAAAGCATTCTCCGAGTTGACTGCTAGAAATCAGGTCAGGCCAACTTAGAACAATATTCTAGTCCTATTTTTGTTCCATTCCAATTTTGTTGTCATTTGTAAGGTCATATTTTAATATTTTTTTCTTAAACATTTTTTTCATTCTTTCTAGCTAGAATGGTGGTGAATCTGGTGCCCTTATTGAATAAGAATTTATGGACAACTTATCAGAATAGTATACCAAATTGTGTAGTATGTTTCATGAAATTTACTAATAGAGTTGGATCTATATTTCTTTGAGAACTTCGAACTTGATAATTCACACTAGAAAACTTAAGAAATAAACTGAGTACAAATTTTTCGGATGCCTTCACAGAAGGGCAAACCTATCCTCTTATAGGAACGAGGAGAAACAAAATGATTACAAAAAACAAACAACTTTTAAAAAGAATATATTTTTACAAAAGCAAAAGCAAAAGCAAGAAAAGCATTCTATAACACTGCTGACGCGTGTCCTAGATAAGATGGAGTCGAGATGACAGCAGGCCTAAAAAGATGATCAGAATGGACCACAAAAGATAAGATGAGAATCTTATCACCAAAAGCCTGAATTATTAAGGCAAACGACAAACCCAACAAAATGCTTTAAGCATTACCATGCCTCCATTATTTAGAGGTGAAAGCACGGGCCACCAAATGGGTCATATTTCTCATCATCAACATCAAAGCATAGTGGCCAGTGTCATCATGATTCTGAGAAAATCAAGGATTTCATTTTTTGGAATTCCTTTGAGGATGGATTTTAACTTCTGCTGAGAGGCATCATATTTGCCCATATCACAATCGACAACATGAGGAGGAATATTTTCAATTTTGTCCTCATCAAATTTGGACCACCATTTAATGGCCAGTTGTTTGCAAAGCCGATGAACCCCTGTTCCTGCATGCTGAGTAATAGTATATGACCATTTAAAAATCCAAGGAATTTCATTGCACACAAGAAAAGATAATAAGGCTTGATTCTCATAAAGGCCATTTTGAGGTTTGAAAATATCTATCAAACATATCTTGACCTTAGGGGAAAAAAGCGTGGGGCCGGGTCCCCGATAATAGAACCAAGATGAAAACCATGCGGGAAAATCCGAACATTGATGGTTTTGGGAAACTTAGGGTGAAGAAACCAAATATGGGTATAGTGCTCATTTGATAATATAAAAACTTTTCCCATGCTAGGGTGTAATCAAAATAATTAAAGTATTTAGGAACCATAGATTTTGTTTCAAAATATTTATGAGTCCTTAGGTCACTCACCTAGTCACAAGGACGTAAGACCGTTAAGATCTTAACCGTTGAGAATGCCAGATTATAACGATCTCTAGGTTTATGGGAGACTTTAATTGAGCCTGTTTCAACCAGAATTTTTTCAAAAAACTCTCTAGTTTTAGGGAGAAAAACTGGTAGATCATGAGAGTAAGATAGATAGAGATCAGCTACTTGTTCTGGAGATCTGACTGCATCCACATCTTTAATATTAACTACTTCTCTGATCATGGTGTCCAGGTAGTTAGAATCAATCTGAACTTTAAGCTCAGGAGTCTTGTCTTTGTTGCCCTGCTTTTGAGATCCTGAAGATTGTCCTTTGAGGAAGTCATTAGGGGGTCTCTCCATTGCTGGTTTGGCTGAGCGTCTAGGAGACCTGTCAAGATTTAACACACAAATATTAGGAGTATCCTGCAAAAACTCTCTGGTTAAGAAGTCTGGCAAAGAGTTAGAGTCTCCTTTAATAAACTCTATGTCAAAATCAAAGGCTGATAGTAAGGCTTGTCACCGAGCAAAAATCTTTTTAGAAGCAACGTTTTTAACGTCCTTCTCTAAGACTTCTTTGGCTGATTTACAATCAACTCTAAGAAGGAATCTATGGTTTAAGAGATCTCCTTGGAATTTATCAATACACAGAACTATGGAACAAATTTCCTTTTTTATAGCGGAATAGTTTTTCTGTGCATCATTCCATTTTCCAGAAACAAAACAAACTAAAACTTTGTTTGAGTTTATAATTTGTTTTAGAGTGCCCCCATATCCTTTGTGCGAAGCATCGGTTTAAACAATCTTTGGAACATCGGGATTAGAGAAATGTAGACATGGTAAGGATTTCACATGAGCCTTAATCCTTTTAATGGCTTGAGTACATTCTTCTGTCCAAGGTGTAGGCTTCTTATTTAACCTTTTGTAAAGAGGAGCAGCATCAATCGCCAGATCTTTATAAAAATCTCTAACATAATTAACACTTCCCATAAATCTCTAGAGCTATTTTTGATCCAAGATTTTGTCTGGAAATTTATTGGCGAACGCAATGGCTCTGTCGACTGGGAAATATTTACCTTGAGAAATTTCAAATCCCAGAAACCTTATCTTCGTTTGGAACAACAACATTTTGCTAGCTGAAACCACAAGACGTTCTCTTTTAACAGCTTTTTTGAAAACGTTTAAATGTTTCCAATATTGATCAATGTCTTTTGAGAAGACTAAGACATCATCAATATAAACAATCATAAAATCCATAAATGGATTAAAGATTTAGTTCATAATGTTACGAAACTTCGGATGACGCATTTTAAGACCAAAACCCAGAACATTCCATTCGTAATGCCCAAATGGCACCGTAAACGCTGTTTTATACTTATCTTCTTCTTTAATCTGGATTTTCCAGTATCCACTCTTCATATCGAATTTGGAAAAGATATTTGCTTTAAGCAAACCGATTTAGCGAGATCCTCTTGTTTGGAATTGGATATCTAATCTATCTCAAAACTTTATTTAGAGGTTTATAGTTAATCACTGTTGTGCCTTGGAACTCCCTTTCTATTTACTGCGGCATTTTTTCTACGTAGAATGCGAGAACATGACCATGGTGAGTAACTTTTCCTTATTAATCCCTTTTTTAAGAGATTATTGATATCTTCTTGGCAAAGCTTAAGAAACCTTTCATTCATTTGAATTGGTCTTGCTTTTGTAGGAATAGACTTCTCATTGAATCCTTCTATGTATGGCAAAGAGATGACATGTTTTTTCTATTCCGAAAGCGTTAGGATCTGTAGAACATATTTCTTTACATAAATCCTCTTGGTAAGCTTTAACTTTGAGCTTAAACTTATCATCTTTAAGATGTTCTTCAATCTTCTTTATTTCTAACTCTTGTTTGAGAAAGAAAAGAAAATCTTCTTTTAGTTTAAGCAAATGATTGACACCTTGATAGCGAGGTTCTGAAATAAAATCAAATCTGACCTTTAACCCCTCCTTATTAGTGCTTATTCCCTTATGGTCAATAGAAATGGGGAAAAGCAAACTAATAAAAGGTGCACCCAAAATAGCTGCCTGACCCATATTCTTGACTAAGAGAAATGAAGTTTCAAAACAAACCCCATTATTGCATACCATGGCGTAAATAGTATACATCACCTATTCCGAGTTGTCAATACACGGGCACGTAAACAACTACAACTTTATTATTACAACAAGAAATCTGTGAGTTTGAATACAAATATTATCTTCTGTATAATATCTATACTCAAATAAATCCTCATCACATTTATCGATACATTATTTTACAAAATGGTGAGGACTACTAAACAATCCTTCTCTAAAACCTTCATTCCATACCCCGACTGCACTCGCTTATATTCTCGCCTCCCGAGAAAAATGGAACAAAAGGAAAAGGGTGAGCTCAACTAGCTCAAGAAAAGAATATTATGACTAAGATAATATACAACAAATTATCGTTAGTCTTCAACAGCTCAAGAAAAATATTGTAATAGGAAAAATATAATGAATACAATAGACAACAAATTTTAAATCAATATTCGCAATGAAATAATAATTCATTAGAAGAGTTAAGTAGAGAATGCAAACTACTATCTTCTATGTATGAATTTAAAAGTTCATCGCTCATCTTTTATCCCCTCAGAAACATCAATCAATATACATCTCGAATCAAATATTCATCTTTGCACTACAGTGCCAAAGATATTCATCACCGGGTCATGTTCATTTAAACACTGCTCATCTTTGCACTACGCCCAAAAGATATTCTTCAGAATCATTCATCTTTGCACTACAGCCAAAGATATTCTTAAGAAATCATTCATCTTTGCACTACAGAAAGATATTCCATAATATCATCATTTAAGACCGAGGATGATGAAAATATATTTTTTTTAAAGAAACGAATCCAAAGGAAACAAAATGACAAGGATTAAGGATTAAGGATTCGTATTTTGTTTTTTATCCACGCCCAAAAATACCTCAAAAATAATCATAGTGGTGTAAAATTCAAGAATGATCAAAACATGGATACAATCAAAGCTAGTATCCGTATTAGATATTTTGACGAAAAAGAAGAAATTTTATTTTTCTATGAATAAGAATCAGATAATGTGAATAAGGTCAGATACGTGAATAAAGGCAATACGAATAAGAACTCACACCAAAAGATAGAAATTCCACAAAAACATCTTCACGCTTCACTTAATAATAGACTTTGAATAAGAACTCGTGAATAAGAACTCATGAATAAGAATCATGAATAAGAACTCATGAATAGAACTCATGAATAGTAACCCCGATATGAAAAAAAGTTCCAAATTTGATAAAAACTTCAGATCAATATTTCAAAGATAATGATATCAAGAAATAATATCATTACGAAAAAAAAAATAATATCCCTTACCTCGAAAGATCAAGATTTCTAAATTAGAATAATAGATATAAGGTCAAGGAAACTTGCACCGCCTAGCAATACTCAAAGTATACTCAAAATACTCACAAGAATACGCCGATAATATAGAGAGAGAAACTTTTCAGCTTCGTGTGATTTTCAATTCTAACCCAAGACCCTATTTATAGAAAATGCTTGTAACACCAAAAGTAAAAATTTAATAAAATAATAATATAATTAAACAAATTTCAAGCCCACCTTAGACCAACTGAATTCAGCACATTTATATCACATGTGGATTGCAAAAACGTTTTTCTTAAAAAAACAATTAAAACTTCCAAAAATTAAATTATTTCTAAGCTTCGAACTTCAATAATTCATAATAAATAGCCCTTTCATCGAAAATTCAATCTCATGAGTTTTTATAGGAAATTCAATTCTCTACAACTTTGCGTAAGAAAGTTTTTCCAAATTCCAAATAGAAATCGACCAAATCCACAAACCAGCGATTTTACAAAGCTATAATCAAATTTCAAATAATAAATGGGGTCCAATTTACATGTTTAACATGTTTTAAACATTTATTGCAACAAAAATACTCTTCCTCCTCAGATACTCATATATCCCACATTCGTTGTAAAATATCACCATTATTATATTATTAAAATATAATAATATATTTAAATGAATTATTTTATCGTAAAAGATAAAATTTCAATTTTCAACAATTGTCACATTAAAAATTTTCTCCATCTATATCCACATAAAATCAATATTTTCCTCATCATATGAATCAATAATTAATTATTCACAAATAATATTACAGAATCACAATATCGACAACCAGTGCGCCTCCTGTGAAAGCAGGGGGCTTCCAATAAGAATTTCTTCATCAAGCGCCGCAATTAGGTGACCAAACCTCTCCTTAGATGTAACTTTCTAGACATTGCCAATAATGTTATCTAATAATATTATTCAGATAATATGAATTATTGCTTCGATAATGAAAAATACCGTAAATGACAATTATCAAACAACAAAGAATATAAAATATCAACGCAAAGAATTATTAACTCAATAAAATATCGAATAAGAATTATCGTAACTATTATCGAGTAGTGCCTTCACGTAAGAATCAATAATTGGTGCAATACCGCAGCTACCGCTCAACAACGCCAGATTAGTGTGTTTTAACCACCGGTATTCCAACAAGATAATCTGTGAATAACTACGCCTGCTATTTTTAAACAACTTATATTTGTCGCTTTCTTCATCCAATCGCTTCAAGCATGGGCTCCACACATGGTCAAGGCTTGTCAGCATTTAATATTCCCCGACAAAGATTTAATATTCCACGACCAAACGAATATTCCCCGACAATAATGAATATTTTATAACCACTCATTATTTTGAAATATTTCATGATTTTACCCCTAACTATCCACATTAATCAAATCAACCCTTACTATTTCAAAATAATAAATAAAGGAAATTCCTTTTTTATTTAAAAATTTGGGGTCTTACAACCTCCCTCCTTATGAAATTTCGTCCCTCGAATCGACGACGCACTGTGTTTCAAAAAGTGAGGATACCTCGCTTTCATTTCCGCTTCCAATTCCCGTGTCATTTCTCTATAAGATGATTCCTCCACAAAACTTTAACTTGTGGTATGACCTTTCATGGCAGTAGGGACATGCTCCTTCCTATCCAAGATCTTGACAGTACCTCCTCATACGCTAAGTCTTCTGCTATCTCGTCCTGCTTCTAACTCAATAACGTGGTTCGGTCTTTCACATATTTACGGTACGATATGTGAAACACATTATGAACACGAGACATACTCTGAGGTAACGCAAGTCTATAGGCTACATTTCCTACTTCCTATCAAGAATTTGAAATGGACCAATAAATCGTGGATCGAGCTTTCCTCTCTTCCCAAATCTTGTAACTCCTTCCATGGAGCAACTCGCAACAATACACGATCCCCTACATTAAATTCCACGCCCTTTCGATGAAGATCCGCATAACTCTTTTGTCGATCTTGTGCCGCTTTGTATACGCTGTCAATCATTTGGATCTTTTCTAGAGTCATACGCATTTAACTCTGTCCCAACAATGTTGCTTCACCCACCTCATCCCAACATATCGAGAACGACATTTTCGGCCATATAATGCTTCAAATGGAGCCACACCTATACTTGCTCGATAACTGCTGTTGTAGGAGAATTCCACCAATGGTAAATACTTATCCCAACTACCTTGAAGTCTAGGACACAGTAGTCTTAATAAATCTTCAAGAGTTTGAATAGTCCTCTCGATCATGTCCGTCTGCTTGGGGATGGTATGAACTAAATCGCAAACTGCGCTCCATAGCTTTTTGCAAGCTAACCCAAAATCTTGAAGTGAATCTTGGGTCACGATCCAAACTATGGATACAGCATGCCATGCAACCTCACAATCTCATTCACGCATATACTAGCAAGACGCTCAAGGAATAAGTCTCCCGATTCCAAGAAAAATGAGCGACTTGGTTAATCTATCAACAATAACCCAAATAGCATTGATGCCTTGAGAAACCGTAGAAGACCCGTAACGAAATCCATAGTAATGTGTTCCCACTTCCATTCCTAATCTCAAGTGGTTGCAACGGACCCTTAGGTACAAGATGCTCCGCCTTTACACGCTTGGACAAGTTAAACACATCGAGATAAACTTTGCAATCTCTCTTCATATTGTTCCACCAAAATGTATGTCAAGATCACGATACATTTTAGTACTTCCAGATGGATTGCAAATGGTGTATTGTGTGCCTCCATCATAATCTTGTAGACTTCAAATCGTAGTCGTTAGAACACAAAGTCTAGAGTGGACTCAAGTATTCCTTCTTCATCAATTCTCGCCCTAATAGCTCCTTCTTGTACTTTCTTCTTCATACGATCCTCCGGCCTGCCATTCGCTCGAGCAACCTTAACTTTTTCTATTAAAGTCGGCTCTACGCGATACTTGACATCATCGCACTCTGCTCCTCGCATATGATCTTCTACTCAACGCGCCACCTACCACGCTCGCTTTTACCGTGATGGTATCAATAGTGTGGTCGTAGTCTTCAATAGCTCGAGCCAACGTCACCGCCAAGCATGTTGAGTTCTTTTTTGAGTGAAGAAATATTTAAGGCTTTTATGGTCCTAATATATCTCCACTTTCTCCCATATGATAGTGCCTCCATATTTTTAAATAAAAACGATCGGGCCGCTAACTCTAGATCATGAGTAGGATAATTCCTCTCATACTCTTTAAGTTGTCGCGAGGCATAGGCTATGACTTTCCCACGCTGCATGAGAACACATCCTAACCCTTTGCCTCAAGCATCATTGAGATAACAAATCCATCCGAACCAGATGGTATTGTTAGAACAGCCAAATAAGTCTCCTCTAAGCTCTTGAAACTTTTCTCGCATTCTTCGCTTCCAAACGAATTTTGTATCCTTCCGAAGTTAGCCGAAGTTAATGGAGTAGCGATTCGAGAAAACCCTTCCACGAATCTCCGATAATAACCAAATAAGCCCAAAAAGCTACGTGCATTTCAACCACCGACTTTTGCTGTTCCTAACTTCAGATTGCTTCAATCTTCACGGATCAACAGATACTCCATGTTTCGACACCACGCGCCCAAGGAATGCTACTTCCTCAAGCCGTAACTCGCATTTCTTCAATTTGGCATATAGTTGGTTTTCACGGCCTTTGAGTACCAAATTTCAAATGGTGCTCATGATCTTCACGACTTTTGGAATATATGAGGATGTCATCAATAAAGACAACAACGAATCGATCCAAATATTCCTCAATACTTGGCTCATCATATCCATGAAAGTCAGCAGAGCATTAGTTAGTCCGAAAGACACGACTAAGAATTCATAATGCCCATACCGAAGTTCTCAAGGCGCCTTTTGAATATCCTCGCTCGCCTAATCTTCACCGATGATATCCGTAATCTAAGATCGATTTTTGAAAAGAATTGTGCCCTTCAGAATCGGGTCAAACAAGTCATCAATACGAGGTAGAGGATACCTATTCTTGATGGTGACATGGTTCAATTCCCGATAGTCAATACAAAGTCGCATACTCCCGCTTTTCTTCTTCTTTACAAATAAAACAGAGCACCCCAAGGAGATGTACTAGATTTAATGAAACCGATGTCCAACAATTCCTCGTAGTTGGACCTTTAACTCCTCAAGTTCAATAGAGCCATTCGATATGGGGTTTTAGAAATGGGCTTTGTACCAGTTTCAAGATCAATAAAGAATTCAACTTCACGCTCGGGGTAGACCGGAAGTTCTTCGAAAATACGCCAGAAAGTCAATAACAACAGAATATTATTCAAATTTGACGCTCTTTATTCAAATCCATAATATGGGCTAAGAAAGCTTGACATCCGCTTTTTAATAAACGAATAGCTTTATGATTAGATATGACAAAGATCGATTTTAATGGTTTAGTTGCTTTGATTGCATAACAAAGTCAAGTTAGAATATGAAAACTAACAACCTTACGAAAAACAATCAATTTTGGTACGATGAGTAGCTAACCAATCAATCCCTAAAATCACATCAAAAGCAAGTATCTTTAAAGAGATAAGGTCAATGTGTAAGGTAATGGTGCCAACTTGAATCAAACAAGATTTATAAACAAAGGATGTGATGAAAGTTTCTCCTAACTGAGTTTCCACAGATAGGTCAAAGTCTAATTTCTCCTGAGTCAAGTTTAAACGCTGAGCACACGCAGAGAGATAAAATGAATGGGTAGCACCCCAGATCAAGTAAGGTATAAACTTCGCAAGAATTTATAAATAGCTTACCCGTGATCACCTCGCTTGGGTTCCTCGATTATTACGACCAACCACAACAAACGCCTTCCCTAAATCGCTGACTTTGACTTTTCTCGGGATAGCTTTTTGAGTCACCGTCCTCACGAACTAGGTTTCGCTATCGCATAATCTCGAGCGATATGTCCTTCCTTTCCACAATTATAGCATACCTTGAACTGTTAGGGCGCTTGACCGATATGTCCCTCTTTTTTCCGTGATTTAGAAGATATATGACCGGTGGTCGTTTCTCTCCTTAGAAACCAGCTTGTCACGCCAAGACCGCTGCATCTTCATACACGGTCGCTGTTAAATCTCCTTTTTAAAATCTCCTCCCGACTCGCTTTTTCTATTTTCACGGCTATGATTACCCGTAGTGGTTACCATTTTTTGTCCGTTCGCTTTTCTCCGCAGTTATCATTATTCTGCTGATCGCTATCTCTCGAGCACGATCCTCGTCAGGGTCCTCAACGACTGCATTTCAAGTATCTCGCCTAATAATTGAGCCCTCACTTAAACATCCTAATAAAGAGAAAATTTATGAGAAATGAGATATCGACGACGCCGGTTTCAAACCTCTAAGAAACATCCGCACATACGCTCCTCATTCTCCACCAAATGAGGTGCAAACTCGATAACTCGCAAACTTTGCCTCGCATCGAGACACCGCCATGTTGTTTTGTTCCAATCTGATGAACTCCACTTCCTTCATACGACGAACACTTTCGTGAAAGTATTTGTCATTAAATAGCTTCAAACGCCTCCCAAGACATGCCGAAAGCGGCCGATGGGTACGCTTCACGCATCTCACCAAGAGTCTCCGCCTCGCCACTAACATAAAGGTGGCGAATGGAACCTTCTGCTTCCGCCGCATCCCAAGACATCGAATATCTTGGTAATTTGTTTGACCCATGTTTCCGCCATGATCGGATCCGCTTTTCCTTTAAATTCGTGGTCCCAACTTTTGAATCGCTTGGGTCAGGATAACCCGTGAATTGCTATCATTTCTCCTCAGATTTTGAACACGAAGTCTCCTCGTCTGATTTTGCATGAACTGCAAAAAAAAGCTTCTAAACATCCCCTCGCTCATCATCTCGCTTCAATGGTGTTGTTCACAGAGAGAACATCACCACTGCTGTACGCTCTCCTCGCAGTGAGTACAGCATCTCCACTGGCCTCATTTCCATTGTTAATATTCTCAATGACATTCTCAAATACCGCCATAAAACAAGGGTTAATTAAGGAAATCAATATATCACATAATATCCCTATATACCGACTAACTAACAAATAAGCTTAGTAGACACACTAGCGAAGGATTTACTCGCCTCCCTCCTAGTTCTATTCCCCGATCTCCGCCAGAGATCATATCCCTAAGCTCGATACTAACCGCGACGCCCCCAAAATAGGTATACATCACCTATTCCGAAAGTGTCAATATACATGGTATGTAAACAACTACAACTTTATTATTACAACAAGAAACTGTGAGTTTGAATACAAATATTATCTTCTGATAATATCTATACTCAAATAAATCCTCATCACATTTATCGATACATTATTTTACAAAAATGGTGAGGACTACTAAACAATCCTTTCTAAAACCTTCATTCCATACCCCCGACTGCATCGCGCTATATTCTCGCCTCCGAGAAGAAAAATGGAACAAAAGGAAAAGGGTGAGCTCAACTAGCTCAAGAAAGAATATTACGACTAAGATAATATACAACAAATTATCGTTAGTCTTCAACAGGAAAAATCTAATAGTAATACAATAGACAACAAATTTTAAATCAATATTCGCAATGAAATAATAATTCATTAGAAGAGTTAAGTAGAGAATGCAAACTACTATCTTCTATGTATGAATTTAAAAGTTCATCGCTCATCTTTTATCCCCGTAACATCAATCAATATACATCCGAATCAAATATTCATCTTTGCACTACAGCCCAAAGATATTCATCACCGTCATGTTCATTTAAACACTGCTCATCTTTGCACTACGCCAAAGATATTCTTCAGAAATCATTCATCTTTGCACTACGTGCCAAAGATATTCTTAAGAAATCATTCATCTTTGCACTACAGCCAAAGATATTCCATAATATCATCATTTAAGACCGAGGATGATGAAAATATTTTTTTTAAAGAAACGAATCCAAAGGAAACAAAATGACAAGGATTAAGGATTAAGGATTCGATTTTGTTTTATCCACGCCCAAAAATACCTCAAAAATAATCATAGTGGTGTAAAATTCAAGAATGATCAAAACATGGATACAATCAAAGTTAGTATCCGTATAGATATTTTGACGAAAAAGAAGAAATTTTATTTTTTCTATGAATAGTGCAGATACGTGAATAGTGATACGTGAATAAAGGCCGATACGTGAATAGTAACTCCGACACCAAAAGATAGAAATTCCACAAAAACATCTTCACGCTTCATTTAATAAGACTCGTGAATAAGAATCGTGAATAAGAATCGCTGAATAAGAATCTCGTGAATAAGAACTCATGAATAAGAACTCATGAATAATAAGAACCCCCATATGAAAAAGTTCCAAATTTGATAAAAACTTCAGATCAATATTTCAAAGATAATGATATCAAGAAATAATATCATTACGAAAAAAAATAATATCCCTTACCTCGAAAGATCAAGATTTCTAATAGAATACCGGGTATAAGGTCAAGGAACTTCAGACCGCCTAGCAAATACTCAAAGTATACTCAAAATACTCACAAGAATACGCCGATAATATAGAGAGAGAAAACTTCAGCTTCGTGTGATTTTCAATTCTAACCCAAGACCCTATTTATAGAAAATGCTTGTAACACCAAAGCGTAAAAAAATTAATAAAATAATAATATAATTAAAAAAATTCAAGCCCACCTTAGAAATCTGAATTCAGATCATTTATATCACATGTGAGCCACTAATTGCAAAAAAAAACGTTTTTCTTAAATAAAATAATTAAAACTTCCAAAAATTAATTATTTCGAACTTCGAACTTCAATAATTCATAATAAATAGCCCTTTCATCAGAAAATTCGAATCTCATGAGTTTTTATAGGAAATTCAATTCTCTACAACTTTGCGTAAGAAAGTTTTTCCAATTCCAAATAGAAATCGACCAAATCCACAAACGGGCGATTTTACAAAAGCTATAATCAAATTTCACCAATAAATGGGGTCCAATTTACATGTTTAACATGTTTTAAACATTTATTGCAACAAAAATACTCTTCCTCCTCGTATACTCATATATCCCACATTCGTTGTAAAATATCACCATTATTATATTATTAAAATATAATAATATATTTAAATGAATTATTTTATCGTAAAAAGATAAAATTTCAATTTTCAACAATTGTCACATTAAAAATTTTCTCCATCTATATCCACATAAAATCAATATTTTCTCTCATCATATGAATCAATAATTAATTATTCACAAATAATATTACGTAATCACAATATCGACAACCAGTGCGCTCCCTGAAAGCAGGGGCTTCCAATAAGAATTTCTTCATCATGCGCCAATTAGTGTGACCAAACCTCTCCTTGTATGTAACTTTCTAGACATCGCCAATAATGTTATCTAATAATATTATTCAGATAATATGAATTATTGCTTCGATAATGAAAATACCGTAAATGACAATTATCAAACAACAAAGAATATAAAATATCAACGCAAAGAATTATTAACTCAATAAAATAAAATCGAATAAGAATTATCGTAACCATTATCGAGTAGTGCCTTCACGTAAGAATCAATAATTGGTACCGCAATACCGCTTATACCGCTATTCAACAACGCCAGACAACATGTGTGTTTTAACCACCGGCATTTAACAAACAAGATAATCTGTGAATAACTACTACCGCTATTTTTAAACAACTTAACTTATATTTGTCGCTTTCTTCATCCAATCGCTCACATGGGCCCATATAACGGTCGCTACCGTCGCATTTAATATTCCCCGACAAAGATTTAATATTCCACGACCAAACTAATATTCCCCGACGATAATGAATATTTTATAACCACTTGCTTATTTTGAAATATTTATGATTTAACCCTTAACTATCCACATTAATCAAATCAACCCTTACTATTTCAAAATAATAAATAAAGGAAATGGAAGGACCTTGAGAAGTAGATCCTATAGATGTCCGTTTAAAGACAACTTTTCTAATCTATTCTTCTTGATTTTTCAAACATTTATGTAATGAGTAGAAGCGGTTCTAGTTTAAACTCTTTAGAATATCTCGGGTGGAGGCTTAAATAGATTGTTCACGGCTTCTCCTCTGTCAACAAGTTTTCTTTCCTTTGAGGAAGTAGTAAGGATTTCTTTATAGATGGACTAGTAAATAAAGGTTTTACTTTTGAAGTAACGACCTTTTCCAATCTAGGCAATTGTGTTCCAAGGATCAGAAACAAATTAGTATAATTATTTTGTTACTATGACTTGATTGATCCCCGAACTTCTTGGACTTTCTTTCGACCTCTTTATCTAGCACCTTCTTGTAAGGAACATGTAAGACCCCAACTTATTATTAATGAAATTTAATTTTCTCTATTTATTATTTTGAAATAGTAAGGGTTGATTTGATTAATGTGGATAGTTAAAGGGTAAGATACGCAAATATTTCAAAATAAGCAAGTGGTTATAAAATATTCATTGTTGTTTGAGAATATTCGTTTGGTAGTGGAATATTAAATCGCTTGTCGGGAATATTCGTGACGATGGCGCAAAATGACATGTGTGGGCCCCATAACTAAAAAGCGATTGGATGAAGAAAACGACAAATATAAGTTGGTTAAAAATAACGGCGTAGTTGTTACCGATTAATCTTGTTAAAATACTCGGTGGTTAAAACACAAGAAGCACGCAGTATTGCACCAATTATTGATTCTTACGTGAAGAAGCACTACTCAATAATGGTTACGATAATTACCGCTCGATATTTTATTGAGTTAATAATTCTTTGCGTTGATATTTTATATTCTTTGTTGTTTGATAATTGTCATTACACAATATTTTTCATTATCGAAGCAATAATTCATATTATCCTAATAATATTATTAGATAACATTATTGGCAATGTCTAGAAAGTTCGCTTCTAAGGAGAGGTTTGGTCACCTAATTGCGGCCGCCAAGTAAGAAGAGAATTCTTATTGAAAGCCCCTCTTTCACAGGAGCTGTCAGGGTTATCAATATTGTGATTCTCAGAATATTATTTGTGAATAATTAATTATTGATTCATATGATGAGAAAAATATTAATTTTATGTGGATATAGATGGAGAAAATTTTTATTGTGACAATTGTTGAAAATTGAAATTTTATCTTTTTACGATAAAATAATTCATTTAAATATATTATTATATGTTAATAATATAATAATGGTGATATTTTTACAACGAATGTGGGATATATGAGTATACAAGGAGAAAGAGTATTTTGTTACAATAAATGTTTAAAACATGTTAAACATGTCGGTTGGACCTCATTTATTGACCAAACTTGATTATAACTTTATAAAATCTCCTGTTTGTGGATTTCATTCAATTTCGATTGGAATTTGGAAAAACTTTCTTCTGCAAAGTTGTAGAGAATTGAATTTCCTATAAAAACTCGTGAGATTCAATTTTTCTGATGAAAGGGCTATTTATTATAAATTATTGAAGTTCAAGTTCAAAAATAATTGATTTTGAAGTTTAAAATATTTAAAATTAGAAAAACGTTTTTCTTACTTTTTCTAGAATGTGGCATGTGTTTGATGGCTGAAATCAGATTCTAGGCATGTGTAGAAAATTTATATAATTATATTATTAATTTATTAAATTTTACTGCTTTTGCGTTTCTAAGCAATTTCCTATAAATAGGGTGCTTAGGTTAGAATTGAAAATCACACCGAAACTCAAGTTTTCTCTCTCTATTATCGAAATGTATTCTTGTGAGTATTTTGAGTATACTTTGAGTATTGCTATATCTCGGTGCAAGTCCAAGTCATAGCCTATATCCCAAAGTGTTTAATTAAAGATCTTGATCTTTCGAGGTAAGGGATGTTATTTTCTTCTCAAATGATATTATTTCTTCAATATCATTATCTTTGAAATATTGGTTGGAACTTTTATCAAATTTGGAACTTTTCGTGTCGGGGTTACTTATTCATGAGTTACTATTCACGAGTTACTATTCACGAGTACTATTATTCATGAAAGCGTGAAGATGTTTTTTGTGGAATTTCTATCTTTTGGTGTCGAGTTACTATTCACGTATCGACACTATTCATTAAAAAATAAAATTTCTTCTTTTTGTCCAAAATATCTATTCGGATACTAGCTTTGATTGTATCCATGTTTTGATCATTCTTAAATTTTACACCACTATGATTATTTTTGAGGTATTTTTGAACATGGATAAAACAAAGTACTGAATCCTTAATCCTTAATCCTTGTCATTTTGTTTCACCGGATTCGTTTTTTTAAAAAATATTTTCATCATCCTCGGTCTTAAATGATGATATTATTGAATATCTTTGGCACAGTAGTGCAAAGATGAATGATTTCTGAAGAATATCTTTGGGTTGTAGTGCAAAGATGAGCAGTGTTTTAGATGAACATGACCAAGCCCGATGAATATCTTTGGCACATGGTGCAAAGATGAATATTTGATTCAGATGTATATTGATTGATGTTACGGGATAAAAGATGAGCGATGAACTTTTAAATTCATACATAGAAGATAGTAGTTTGCATTCTCTACTTAACTCTTCTAATGAATTATTATTTCATTATGAATATTGATTTAAAATTTGTTGTCTATTGTATTCTATTAGATTTTTCCTGTTGAAGACTAACGGTAATTTGTTGTATATTATCTTAGTCATAATATTCTTTCTTGGGCTAGTTGAGCTCACCCTTTTCCTTTTTGTTCCATTTTTCTTCTCGGGAGGCGAGAATATAAGCGAGTGCGAGTCGGGATATGGAATGAAGGTTCTAGAGAGAGTTTGTTTAGTAGTCCTCACCATTTTTGTAAAATAATGTATCATTAAATGTGATGAGGATTTATTTGAGTATAGATATTGTCTAGAAGATAATATTTGTATTCAAACTCACGATTTCTTTGTTGTAATAATAAAGTTGTAGTTATTTACACCATGTATTGACAACTCGTAATGGGTGATGTATACCTATTTTGGGGCGCGCATGAAACGACTCTAGTCTTTCCAGTTCCCTACAAAAAACAGAAATTGGAGGAGGATGAATTGATGACACAACTTCATTGTCGTCTTTGTCATTGCCAACCTAGGTAGGGTTTGTAAGAACTTTCTTGTGACGCCCCCAAAATAGGTATACACAACACTCATTCCGAAGTCGCCAAATACATGGTACAAGAAGCAAACTACAACTTCAATAATACAAATGTCGTGTGAAATACGACAATATATCTTGTGAGTTTAAATATAATATTGTCTTACAGACAATATCCACACGCAAATAAATCCCCATCATAATTATTGATACATTATTTTACAAAATGGTGAGGACTACTAAACAACTTTCTCTAAACCTTCATTCCATACCCCTTGACTAAGACTCGCTACATTCTCGCCTCCGAGAAGAAAAATGGAACAACAAGGAAAAGGGTGAGCTCAACTAGCTCAAGAAAGAATATTACGACTAAGATAATATACAACAAATTATCGTTAGTCTTCAACAGGAAAATTTAATAGAATCTGAATAGACAACAAATTTTAAATCAATATTCGCAATGAAATAATAATTCATTAGAAGAGTTAAGTAGAGAATGCAAACTACTATCTTCTATATATGAATTTAAAAGTTCATCGCTCATCTTTTATCCTCAGAATAACAATCCATAAACATCCGAATCAAATATTCATCTTTGCACTACAGCCAAAGATATTCATCATTGAGGTCATGTTCATTTAAACACTGCTCATCTTTGCACTACGGCCAAAGATATTAATCGATCATTCATATTCATCTCAACACTTGTTCATCTTTTCGCACTACAGTGCCAAAGATATTCTTCAGAAATCATTCATCTTTGCACTACAAAGCCAAATATATTCAATAATATCATCATTTAAGACCGAGGATGATGAAAAATATTTTAAAGAAACGAATCCAAAGAAACAAAATGACAAGGATTAAGGATTAATGATTCGTATTTTGTTTTATCCATGTTCAAAAATACCTCAAAATAATCATAGTGGTGTAAAATTCAAGAATGATCAAAACATGGATACAATCAAAGCTAGTATCCGTATTAGATATTTTGGACAAAAGAAAGAAATTTTATTTTTCGATGAATAGTCAGATATCGTGAATAGTCTAAGTATCGTGAATAAGAATCTCACACCAAAAGATAGAAATTCCACAAAAAAACATTTTCACGCTTACTTAATAATAGTACTCGTGAATAAGAATCTCGTGAATAGTAACTCATGAATAGTAACTCGTGAATAAGAACTCATGAATAAGTAACCCCACATGAAAAAGTTCCAAATTTGATAAAAGTTCCAACCAATATTTCAAAGATAATGATATTGAAGAAATAATATCATTTGAGAAGAAAATAACATCCCTTACCTCAAAGAATCAAGATTTCTAAGGAAAGATCTAAGTATCTTTGAATGAAACTTGTATCTTGAATAAAGAACTCTCAAAGTATCTAAATACTCACAAAATACGCCAATAATATAGAGAGAGAGAGAGAAAAACTTTGTTTCGGTGTGATTTTCAATTCTAACTTAGCCCTCTATTTATAGGAAAATGTTAGCCATACCAAGCAGACTTGACTCGCTAATTGATGGCTTTACTCGCTACTATTGCCACTCACCACATTTGAAATAAAATTCAGCACATTTTTTCACCAACCACAAGTGGGGCCCACTTAATTCTAGAATTTTCCACCAAAATCAATTATAACCCTACTTTCCGAATCAAACACCTCTTAAAATTTATAACAAATCATTCGTTCATTTTTAACGGTTCAAAATTTGTAGACATATACTCAACTTATATATGTATAACATATCCAAAAATCGCAACGATCCAACGGTCAGATTAAAAATTATAACTCACGCAATATATCGTAAAAATACTGATTTGATTTTTAATACCTCCATTCCGACAAAAATACTGATAAAACACCTCAACATTAAATCCTTCAATTATAACCACATATAATAAATAAATCCATCATTTATATCCATATCAAAATATTTTCTTATCATATAAATCAATAATTAATTATTCCCAAATAATATTACGTAATCACAATTATTATAATGACCGGCGGTTCCCGAAAGAGGGGCTTTCCAATAAGGATCTCTCATCTTGGTAGCAATTAGGTGACCAAACCTCTCCTTAGATGAACTTTCTAGACATTGCCAATAATGTTATTTAATAATATTATTCAAATAATATGAATTATTGATCGATAATGGAAAATATTTGTGCAAAGGACAATTATTGAAACAATGAATAATATAAAATACCAACGCAAAGAATTATTGAATCAATAAAATAAAATACTGAATAAGAATTATCGTAACAATTATTGAGTAGTGCCTTCTTACGTAAGGATCAATAATTGATGCAATACCGCAGTCTTATTGTTCAACAACGCCAGTATTAGTGTGTTTTAACCACCGGTATTCCAACAAGATAATTCAGTAAACAATTACGCCGTTATTTTTAAACAACTTATATTTGTCGCTTTCCTCATCCAATCGCTTTCATGGGGCCCCACACATTTCGCGCCCATCGCATTTAATATTCCCCACAAAGATGAATATTCCACGACCAAACGAATATTCCCCACAACAATGAATATTTTATAACCACTTGCTTATTTTGAAATATTTATGTATTTTACCCCTAACTATCCACATTAATCAAATCAACCCTTACTATTTCAAAATAATAAATAAAGGAAATTCATTTTATTTAAAAAAATTTGGTCTTACAACCTCCCTCCTTATGAAATTTCGTCCTCGAAATTGGCGTGACGTCACGTGTGTGTTTGAAAAGGTGAGGATACCTCGCTTTCATTTCCGCTTCCAATTCCTGGTCATTTCCTCTATAGCATGATTCCTCCACAAAACTTTTAACTTGTGGTATGACCTTTCTTGCGTAGGGACATGCTCCTTCCTATCCAAAATCTTGGCGACAGTACCTCCTCATACGTTAAGTCTTCTACTATCTCGTCCTGGGTTCTAACTCTATAACGTGGTTCGGGTCTTTCACATATTTACTTAAGTACGATATATGAAACACATTATGAACACGAGACATACTTGGAGGTAACGCAAGTCTATAAACTACCTTTCCTACTCGGTCAAGAATTTGAAATGGACCAGATAAATCGTGGATTGAGCTTTCCTCTCTTCCCAAATCTTGTAACTCCTTCCATGAAAGCAACTCGCAATAATAATACATGATCCCCACACTAAATTCCACGTCCTTTCGATGAAGATCCGCATAACTCTTTTGTCGATCTTGTGCCGCTTTGTATCGTTGTCGAATCATTTGGATCTTTTCGGTAGTCATACGTCTTTAACTCTCAGTCCCAAGAATGTTGCTTCACCCACCTCATCCCAACATATTGGAGAACGACATTTTCGTCCCATATAATGCTTCGAATGGAGCTACACCTATACTTTGCACGATAACTATTGTTGTAGGAGAATTCTACCAATGGTAAATACTTATCCCAACCGCCTTGAAGTCTAGGGACACAGAGTCTTAATAAATCTTCAAGAGTTTGAATAGTCCTCTCTCGATTGTCCGTCTGTTTGGGGATGGTATGTCAAACTAAATCGCAAACTCCGTACCCATAGCTTTTTTGCAAGCTAACCCAAAATCTTGAAGTGAATCTTGGGTCACGATCCGAAACTATGGATACAGTATGCCATACTGACCTCACAATCTCATTTACGTACATACTTAGCAAGACGTTCAAGGAATAAGTCTCCAGTATCGGCAAGAAATGAGCGATTTGGTTAATCTATCAACAATAACCCAAATAGCATTGATGCCTTGAGAAACCGTAGGAAGACCCGTAACTTGAATCCATGGTAATGTGTTCCCACTTCCATTCCTAATCTCAAGTGGTTGCAACGGACCCTTAGGTACTAGATGCTCCGCCTTACACGTTGACAAGTTAAACACATTGAGATAAACTTTGCAATCTCTCTCTTCATATTGTTCCACCAAAATGTATGTCAAGATCACGATACATTTTAGTACTTCCAGATGGATTGCAAATGGTGTATTGTATTGCCTCCATCATAATCTTGTTCTTCAAATCGTGAGTCGTTAGAACACAAAGTCTAGAGTGGACTCAAGTATTCCTTCTTCATCAATTCTCGCTTAGGAATAGCTCCTTCTTGTACTTTCTTCTTCATACGCATCGATTCCCCGGTCGGGTGGCTTGAGCAACCTTAACTTTTTCTATTAAAGTTGGCTCTACGCGATATACTTGACATCATCGCACTCGTTCCGCGTATGATCTCTTCTACTCAATGCGCCGCCTACCACGTTAAACTTTACCGGGATGGTATTGAATAGTGTGGTCGTAGTCTTTCAATAGCTCGAGCCAACGTCGTCGCCTCGTGTTGAGTTCTTTTTGAGTGAAGAAATATTTAAGGCTTTTATGGTGCGAATATATCTCCACTTTCTCCCCATATAGATAGTGCCTCCATATTTTTAATAACGCAAACGATTTGCCGCTAACTCTAGATCATGAGTAGGATAATTCCTCTCATACTCTTTAAGTTGTCGCGAGGCATAAAGCTATGACTTTCCCACGTTGCATGAGAACACATCCTAACCCTTTGCTCAAGCATCATCAGAGATAAAAATCCATCCGAACCAGATGGTATTGTTAGAAAAAGTCTTAGAAATAAGTCTCCTCTTAAGCTCTTGGAAACTCTTCTCGCATTCTTCACTCCAAACGAATTTTGTATCCTTCCGAGTTAGCCGAGTTAATGGAGTAGCGATTCGAGAAAACCCTTCCACGAATCTCGATAATAACCAAATAAGCCCAAAAGCTACGTGACTTGATCACCGACTTCGGTTGCTCTAACTTTGTATTGCTTCAATCTTCACGGATCAACAGATACTCCATATTTTGACACCACATACGCCCAAGAAAGGCTACTTCCTCGCCGAACTCGCATTTCTTCAATTTGGCATATAGTTGGTTTTCACGAAGCCTTTGAGTACCAAATTTCAAATGGTGCTCATGATCTTCACGACTTTTAGAATATATAAGGATGTCATCAATAAAGACAACAACAAAGCGATCCAAATATTCCTTGAATACTCGGTTCATCATATCCATGAAAGCCGCAGGAGCATTAGTTAGTCCGAAAGACATGACTAAGAATTCATAATGCCCATACCGAAGTTCTTAAGAAGAGTCTTTGGAATATCTTCGATTCTAATCTTCACCGATGATATCCGGAATCTAAGATCGATTTTTGAAAAGAATTGTGCCCTTTGCAGAATCGGTCAAACAAGTCATCAATACGAGGTAGAGGATACCTATTCTTGATGGTGACATGGTTCAATTCGATAGTCAATACAAAGTCGCATACTCCGTCTTTCTTCTTTACAAATAAAACAGAGCACCCCAAGGAGATGTACTAGACGAATGAAACCGATGTCCAATAATTCCTGTAGTTGGACCTTTAACTCCTGAAGTTCAATAGAGCCATTCGATATGGGGTTTTAGAAATGGGCTTTGTACGAGTTCAAGATCAATAAAGAATTCAACTTCACGTTACGGGGTGTAGGCCGGAAGTTCTTCAGAAATACGTCGGAAAGTCAATAACAACAGAATATTATTCAAATTTGACGTGTCTTTATTCAAATCCATCACATGGGCTAAGAAAGCTTGACATCCGTTTTTCAATAAACGAATAGCTTTATGATTAGATATGACGGTGATTGATTTTAATGGTTTAGTTGCTTGAATTCGCATAACAAAAGTTGGTTAGAAATATGAAAACTAACAACCTTACGAAAACAATCAATTTTGGCGTGATGAGTAGTTAACCAATCAATCCCTAAAATCACATCAAAAGCAAGTATCTTTAAAGAGATAAGGTCAATGGTAAGGTAATGGTGCCAACTTGAATCAAACAAGAATTATAAACGATGGATGTGATGAAAGTTTCTCTAACGGAGTTTCCACAGATAGGTCAAAGTCTAATTTCTCCGGAGTCAAGTTTAAACGTTGAGCACATGCAGGAGAGATAAATGAATGGGTAGAACTGGTATCTAATAAGGTATAAACTTCGCAAGAATTATAATTAACTAACCCATGCTAACTTCGTTCGGTTCCTCACTTGTTGGGAAGTCACGACAACCGCTCTCCTTTGAACTACACCGCTTTGACTTGTCAGGGTAGCATTTGGTGTCGTTCTTATCGTTGGAATTGACTTTTCTATAGGGCATATTCCATCTTCAATCGCTTCATCGTATTCTCGATTCATGATCTTAATCATCAATCTTCGATCCATATCGAATTGAGATTGACCGCTCTGTCTGCAGGGGTAATTTAAAACTTCGATGTTGGGTTCTTCCAATTCTTTGTCCAAAAAGAGAAATGTATATCATCTATTTTAACCTTTTGGATCGGACGTCTCTTTCTACAATATCAACATGTGTCGTGCGGCTTTTACCCACGCATCCTTCATTCTCACTGTTCGGTTGTTTCTTCTTTCAAATGATCCTTGATATTTGAATTCTCGATTCCACTTTAATATCTTACCCTCTCGCCAAAGCGTGATTTTGTTCGAGCATCACATATCGGGTAACACAATTTTGAATTGTTGTATCTCTTTGTTCCACGACCGCTGCGCTTCTTCAACTTTCTTCTTCAGCTCACGAATACGATCTCGTAGTTCTACATTTTGATCAAAAATTTCTTCTAATAAATTCTCCTCGTGTTCCTCTTCTTCCTCACTCTCACCGCTACCTCTGCGACTAGCTTTCTGCAAGTAACTATTAATTCTTCCTCACCACATGGATATCTCTAATTCCTTCTTCGCTGATATTACATTATCCTGGTTGGTGATTAGAGGTATATCCACGGTCTCATTCACTCCATTCTTGACATTTTCAAATTGCCATCTTAAATCTTGCCATAAAACAAGGGTTAATTAAGGAAATCAATATATCACATAATATCCCTATATATCTTGACCAACTAACAAATAAGCTTAGGTAGGACACACTAACGAAGGATTTACTCGCCTCTCCCTCCTAGTTCTATTCCCCATCTCCGCCAGAGATCATATCCCTAAGCTCGATATTAATCAGCGACGCCCCCAAAATAGGTATACACACACACTATTCTCGAGTCGCCAATACATGGTACAAGAAGCAAACTACAACTTCATAATACAAATGTCGTGTGAAATACGACAATATATATCTTAATGAGTTTAAATATAATATTGTCTTCTAGACAATATCCACACGCAAATAAATCCCCATCATAATTATTGATACATTATTTTACAAAATGGTGAGGACTACTAAACAACTTTCTCTGAACCTTCATTCCATACCCCGACTAGTACTTTCGCTACATTCTCGCCTCCCGAGAAGAAAATGGAACAACAAGGAAAAGGGTGAGCTCAACTAGCTCAAGAAAAGAATATTATGACTAAGATAATATACAACAAATTATCGTTAGTCTTGAACAGGAAAAATTTAATAGAATACAATAGACAACAAAATTTTAAATCAATATTCATGAATGTGAAATAATAATTCATTAGAAGAGTTAAGTAGAGAATGCAAACTACTATCTTCTATATATGAATTTAAAAGTTCATCGTCTATCTTTTATCCTCAGAACAACAATCCATAAACATCTCGAATCAAATATTCATCTTTGCACTCAAAGCCAAAGATATTCATCACTTAGGTCATGTTCATTTAAACACTGTTCATCTTTTGCACTACGGGCCAAAGATATTAATCGATCGGTCGTATTCATCTCAACACTTGTTCATCTTTGCTTCACTACGTGCCAAAGATATTCTTCAAAATCATTCATCTTTGCACTACTGGGCCAAAGATATTCAATAATATCATCATTTAAGGCGAGGATGATGAAAAATATTTTTAAAGAAACGAATCCAAAGAAACAAAAATGACAAGGATTTAAGGATTAAGGATTCGTGCTTTGTTTTATCCATGTTCAAAAATACCTCAAAATAATCATAGTGGTGTAAAATTCAAGAATGATCAAAATATGGATACAATCAAAGCTAGTATCCGTAATAGATATTTTGGACAAAAGAAGAAATTTTATTTTTAGATGAATAGTCTTGAGTATCGTGAATAAGTAACTCTCACACCAAAAGATAGAAATTCCACAAAAAAAAAACATTTTCACGCTTACTTAATAGTACTTTCGTGAATAAGAACACGTGAATAGTAACTCATGAATAGTAACTCATGAATAAGAACTCATGAATAGTAACCCCAGGCATAAAAAGTTCCAAATTTGATAAAAGTTCCAACCAATATTTCAAAGATAATGATATTGAAGAAATAATATCATTTGAGAAGAAAATAACATCCCTTACCTCAAAGAATCGATTACTTGGAAGGAAAGATCTAAGTGATCTTTGAATGAAACTTATCTTGAATAAAGAACTCTCAAAGTATCTAAATACTCACAAAATACGCCGATAATATAGAGAGAGAGAGAGAAAACTTTGTTTCGTGTGATTTTCAATTCTAACTTAGCCCTTTATTTATAGGAAAATGTTAGCTTGGCAAGCGCAGACTTGACTTCACTACTTGCACGATGGCTTTACCTTCGCTACTATTGCCACCCACCACATTTGAAATAAAATTTAGCACATTTTTTCACCAACCACAAGTGGGGCCCACTCAATTCTAGAATTTTCCACCAAAATCAATTATAACCCTACTTTCCTAATCAAACACCTCTTAAAATTTATAACAAATCATTCGCTCATTTTAACGGTTCAAAATTTGTAGACATATACTCAACTTATATATGTATAATATATCCAAAAATCGCAACGATCCAATTACGATTAAAAATTATAACTCACGCAATATATCGTAAAAATAATTGATTTGATTTTTAATACCTCCATTCAAAAAAAATATCGATAAAACACCTCAACATTAAATCCTTCAATTATAACCACATATAATAAATAAATCCATCATTTATATCCATATCAAAATATTTTCTTATCATATAAATCAATAATTAATTATTCCCAAATAATATTACGTAATCACAATTATAATGACCAGCAGCCCTCAGAAAGAGGGGCTTTCCAATAAGGATCTCTCTTATCGGCGCATGATTTGGTGACCAAACCTCTCCTTAGAATGTAACTTTTTAGACATTGCTAATAATGTTATCTAATAATATTATTCAAATAATATGAATTATTGATCCGATAATGGAAATATCATGTGCAAAGGACAATTATTGAAACAAAGAATAATATAAAATACCAACGCAAAGAATTATTGAATCAATAAAATAAAATCTTCGCGAAAATTCTTCGTAACAATTATTGAGTAAAGCCTTCACGTAAGGATCAATAATTGATGCAATACTGTGCTATCTTGTTCAACAACGCCAGTATTAGTGTGTTTTAACCACCGGGTATTCCAACATGATAATTGGTAACAATTACGCCGTTATTTTAAACAACTTATATTTGTCTTTTTCCTCATCCAATCGCTTTCCGTTATGGGGCCCACACATGGTCGTGCTACCGTCGTATTTAATATTCCCTACAGATTTAATATTCCATGACCAAACGAATATTCCCCGACAACAATGAATATTTTATAACCACTTGCTTATTTTGAAATATTTGTGTATTTTACCCCTAACTATCCACATTAATCAAATCAACCCTTACTATTTCAAAATAATAAATAAAGGAAATTCCTTTTTATTTAAAAATTTTTCGGGTCTTACATTTCTACCATATTAATGGTGACAAAATTTTCCTTTTTCGAATTTTCCTTTTTCGCCACCTTTTCCCCCTCAAAAGGGAAAGTATAACCTTTGGCACGGCTCCAATGTTTAAGAAAAACAAAGAAATCAACATTTTTTTCTGATTCTTTTAAGAAATCGTAATAAATGTTGCGAATGAGATCTTGAATCTCAAGAGAATAAGTAACAAAGAACCATTCACGTTTAACTTTGTTTTTGTCAGAATTAAACATTGCTTTTAGCAAGGATTGATCCGGACCCAAACTTTGATTGGTAAGAGTATAAATACTCTCGGAGTAACCAAAATCAGATGTCGTAGGACTTTGAGCCCTTGGAACTTCTAGTTCAGAGGGAGTTTCAACCATATATGTTGGACGACTGATGGGATCATCTGGTCGATTAATAACTCCTTGAATAGAAGACGTAGATCTTCTTGAAGTTTCACCTATATTCCTTTGAGGAATAGATGACGTGCTATTTCTCAGGGTTCGTCTAAGTTAAGGCCGAATAGAGCTATTATTTCCGAATCGATATTTACCAGACCCATCTGGATTTTCTGGTAACCTCTTCCAGTTGATGATTTGCTCCTTGTACCTTTTTAGGTCTTGCATCTTGTAGTGTCCAATTTTTTGGAATTGCTATATCATCCCACTTTAAAGTCTTAGGAATTGAAATATTAGCCTTCAAAGGGTTGATTTGAAACACTGTAGTTTCTTCTCTACAATCTTTAATAAAATTACTCTTAAGATTAATATCTGGAGTAATCGTATTCATGACCTTAATATATATTCTATATATAAGTGCCATGTTAGAGGATAGAGGATCCATATAGAGATTTTTATATGAATATAAAGATTAACAAAAGCGGAATATTATTGAATAACATACAAACTTACATAGAGTTGGAAGCTTGAGAACTTCGAACTTGATAATTCACACTAAAAAACTTAAGAAATAAACTGAGTACAAATTTTTCGGATCCCTTCACAGAAGGGCAGACCTATCCTCTTATAGGAACGAGGAGAAACAAAATGATTATAAAAAACAAACAACTTTTAAAAGGAATTTACTTTTACAAAAGTAAAAGCAAAAGCAAGAAAAACATTCCATAACACTGTCTCAAACAAGAGTTAGAAATAAAGAAGATTGAAGAACATCTTAAAGATGATAAGTTTAAGCTCAAAGTTATATATATATATATATATATATATATATATATATATATATATATAATAATAGACCCTACAATACATAATTATTTATGTACTTTGGGCCATTCTTTTTTGGACAAAAAAATTATATCCTAAACAATCCTTTTTGAGGATGGAAGGAGTAACTAGTAGTGAATTCTAAGTATATGTCAACTGAAAATTAAGCATTGAATGTAAATAAGTTGTCTAATGATTTGTCATATAAGCTATGCATATTCACTGAGAGAATAACTTGTGAAACTAACACTTTCACTAATGAACCATCCTCATTTGAAATTTTTTTACAAGGAGAAATTTCTGCATATGATATTTCTCTTTCTCCACACAAAAATCAGATAACATTATCCTTTCAGTACTTGGGAAACGAGGATCCCAAACCACTTTCAATCAAATTGCTTAATTCTACATGTAAAACAATTTTAGAAGACCACCTCTTTTGGAAATGGGACAATCAAACACTTCAACAGCATTGCATAAGTAATAATTATATCTTAAAAGAATTATATTATCCTTTTCAAATTTATTGAAAAGATGATGGATAAATAAATTACTAGTATTTACTTAAAATAGAGGATATGAAAAAAAATATATTTAATAATCAATTCTTTCTTAAAATCTACAGATAAATACTATTAATGATCGTGTGAACATTAATAACAAAAATCATATTTAAATGCTACTAGGTTTTATTATAATTTTTTTTTGTGTGTGGGATACTATTAAGATTACATTTTATTGGGGACGTGAAAATAAGGAAATTAATCAATTTGGTGCTTTTGCTTATTAAAAATAATAATCTAATTTTGAAAGTTAATTTCAAATATTTTCAAACTCAAAATTGACAATAATCCATTTATTTTATGTCAATAAAATTACTAATATCATAAACTATCTAAAAAATACTACTAATTACAAGATTTATTATTTTCAAAACTTAAATAAATTAAACCAAATTTAAATTTTAAAGAACTTTTAAAAAGTCAATAGTGATATAGTGATCTTATAATTCACAAGGGAGAGAGTATTTGTTTGGTAACTTTTCTCAGAAACAAGTGATGATCAATTTCTTTGACATCAAACATTTTAAGCTCCTTTACTGCATTAAGTGATTTTTCATTACCAAACACAAACAACTTTTTCAACCCTGCTTATAAGTAAGCAAAAGCAATAAACAGTTTTAATCAGCAATCACAACACCATCTAAACCTCAATTATCATCGTCAGAAAGGAAATGCATAACAATAACATGACCACCAGGGGCTTTCAAATCAACCCAGAAAAACCATTGCCAAGAAAATTGCCTCAAACAAGTAATAGTAGGCTATCAAGTAATTGCACAGAAAAAGCACAGTTAATAACCATAAGCAATTCACAAAAAATAAGTCAAAATCATAAACACTTGAAATATACTTTACAATGAATCATGAGTTGTGAGCAAATACCACCTATCAAGTAAGATGAACAGAAAAAGGATAGATAGGGGATTTGACATAGCAAGTGAAATAGTGAACTACTCGATTCAAAGATGATTCAATTTAAAATTTCACACAAAAAAGGGGAAAAATAATAGAAAAAACAAAGAAAACCAACATCTTAGACAATTTAGCTCAGGTTGAACATGATAAATAACACCTTACTGGAATTTAGAGATGCTTACAAAGGGATCACATTGGTAGCATAGTACCAGCTCAGTGGAGTATAAGCCACCCATCACACGCTCAACGCTCATGGTCCCCACTATGTAAATATATACTAATCTTTAATGATAACAACCCCCCCCCTCCACCACGGGAAAAAAAGAAGTAAAGTTGCATACAGTGCGGATGAATTAAGCAAAAGAAAATAATTTCTACAATCAAACAACTGCTCAACCAACATTGATTTGACATTCCTTCTCACAAGGCATGCTTCCTAACACGATTTCTTAAATTAATATTGGAGTTGCAACAAAATTAGCTTACATTTTGAACTAACTAAACTCCATTTCCAATTTTATAGCGTGAATTCTCTAATCAGTAACACTAAGAAGCATTTTACTTTTAATATCAAAACTCCGCTACGACGGTATTATCCATTAGCTCTATTTCCAGTTTTAAAAGCTTCTCTGAAAACAAACACTAGGATAAGCATTTCACTTTTAATTTTGAAAAACACCACTATAGTAGTATACTTGAACACAGATATTCACATAGGCTGCTTGTATATGTTCTAAATTTTTTAGTTTGATGAATGAAGGCATCTACCATAAGCACCAAAATACAATGGTGAAAACAACACAATTCTATAAACAGTTGCATATCATGACTATGCAACAGTATTACCGTGATTAATTCTGAAAAAAGCTAGCGAGATAAAGAAATAATGGTGACGATCACAGCAGCCAATTAGGAAAACAAGAAGGCAACAATTTACATTCCATACTCCGAATAAAAGTACAAGATCAGCATGGAAAGCAATATAACAACAATTAACTTCAGTGACACAAAAGCCATAAAAGAAAGAATCATGAAAATCACAACATTATAAAGGGAGCAAGTAGCCAAGAACTTACTTCAACTTCTTTGCCTTTGAATTTAAACCAATAGCTTGTAAAAGGTAACATTATAAGCTTCATAAGAACTTGGCATGTTCACAAGCTATGTGAGAATTAGGAAACCAGGAGGGAAGCATTCAGCGTAAAACCTATTAGAAACTTATCAATACTGGGAAAGAAGGTTAAAATATTAATCAATTTAATTGACTTTTAAAAAAGGTTAAAATCTTAATTTAATTGATACGAGAGTTGTAATCTCAAAAAATAATGCAATAGGAAGGGAAAACATGTGAAAATCATCACATTGATGGAGAGGACACAAATTCTACTTTAAGGTGGCAGAAAACAGCCTTCTTTAACATAAAATGGAAATAGAAATTTAACAAACGTTCCAGGAATCCCAAATGTCTAAAAGCCGGGAAAATAAGAATCATGACTACAAAGTGCCAGAGTAAACCTCTGCAAGGGGCCACAGACAATATATACAGGTTAAAATAGACCAGATAACACGGAGGTCCAGTACTGGTACTCAAAATGTAAATCTACCTGATTGTGACAAACTTATTGGTACCATGTTTTGCCCAGTGAGACCTCAAGTCAATAGCGTTAGCAAAGTTGTAACCTTCAGAGGCAAGTTTCTCCAACACCTTCTTGAATGCACCCTGACTCATCTTCCGTCCAGCAATCCTTGATCCACGACGTTTGGTGCTCATAGGCAGTGGGTACATTGAAATGGTTGTGGTGCAACAAGCCGATTGCCAACCTCCACAGCCCCATCGATAACACTGCTGAGGAGTTCCTGTGCAAGAGCAAACAGGTATAGGGATACCCGAAATGTCCATATCAATCCCATTTATTACAACATCCATATTCTTCTTTGATGGTTTCGAGCGCTGAACAGAGGAATTCCCATTTTCCTTTGGTAAAGATGGACTCTTCTTTGGCTTCTTTACTCTCGGGGCTTTCAGGGTAACAGGACCTGATCGTTTCTTGGTAGGGCCCCCACCACCTCCCTTTCGAACACCTGGACTATTATCTTCCACATTCATCCCTTGATCCTTCGAGGACGAATCGAGTGGCTGTATAATTTGCATTGGATGATGAGTTGCTGGAGCCTCGGGAAGAACACCAAAATTAGGGTTTCCTGGAAGCATGTGGAGGAGTCTCTCTCTTTGAATCCAGCTATCCCTCATATAGTTCATGGGTACAGGGGTCTCAGAAACCACACAGTTGCGAGGGTGGTAAGCCCCATTAGTGTTTACCATGACCGGATTCTCCCGCGAAGATAGAAAAGGTTTTGTGTCTCTGTGGTCTCCCATTGGTGACATTAGCTGAAGACCAAGATGTTCCTTAAAGGAAGGCTCATAATAACCCCAATTCCGCATATTCAACCCGTCGTCGTCCATCAAAACTACAGAGGACAACAAGCAATGACATAAAAAAATTACATCTTTAGCATGTTCCAAGATCATCCAACAATAATTTCATTTTACTCCTAAACACTTCACTATTAAACCACACAAAACAAACATGCTCAAAAAGAAAGGGGGGGAATAATCCTTGAAAAAATGAACCCAATTGCCCAAAGTATTAACAAAGAAATCCAATGTACATAGATCCACTATTAACATAAAAACTGAATCCATGAAAACCAAATGAAAAAAGAGTCCCAAATTAATAAAACACGATAGCTGGAAAATCCAATAATCAGAATGTCTAAAATTAGATCAAATGCCTAGAGACTTTAGCATTACATCAATCTCGAGAAAAAGTTGAAATTTTTAGAGTTTCCGCTACAGATATCATACAAAGGATAAGCAAACATCAGATCCTGATAAAATGAACAATCAAATGCATTTATATAGAAAATTGTTTGTCAATAATGTAATCAAAATGCAGACGATTGATGCATCGAATTAATCTGATTTCGACCAGATCGAGAAAAAGAAGCAGAAAATCAGATCGGTGATGAAATATCGTAGCATCGGCTGAAAATTAATGCATCAATTTGTAAACAGCATGCGACATAATGCAAGCAGACATATATTATTAGCTTTAAAGAGAGAGAAAAATAACAGTTCATATAAATGTGAGAAAAAAGAGAGAAGGAGAGAGAGAGGGATGAACTTACTTGTGTGGGTAAACAGCTCTTTTTAGGTTTTGCCCTTCTGGAGAGAGGAGAGAGGAGAGAGGAGAGAGGAGAGAGGAGAGAGGAGAAAGAAGATAGAGGAGAGAGAAACCAGAGAGAAAGAGAGAGGAGAGAGAAATAGACCTTAAAATTGAGTTTTCCTCAAAAAAACATTAAAAACAAATCCAACCGATATCTGTGCTACTTGAACGCATAGCAGGTGACACCAAATCCAAACCTTAACTCCAACTCGCTTTTGCTCAATTTGGCCAACCCCCACCTCACAGGCTCACCTCTCCATTTTTTATTCTTTATTTATTCTTTCATCTATTCTGTTTTTCCCTTTTTGATGATTTCTTTTTTTTCTTCAGTAAGTTATAAAATTCTTATACTACTACGGGGTTTAATCTCCAATTACTTAGAAGGCCGGAGTTCTATCAATCTTATATTATTAGTCTGACACTCTTTTTCTGAGTTTTGAACAGAAATAAAAAATTTAAATTAGAACAGAAAAGAAAAGAATAGAAAATTTAAAGTTTTTAACATGTTATTCTTGAGTTTTAATGGAAAATGATAGAAAATTTAAAATTGAGGACATGAGTTGTAATTTAAAATTTATTATATTAAAAGTCGAGGATAATATGTGAATTATAAAAATATTACTTATTCTAATTTCTTTTCCGTCCAAATCATGCCAATTTTGGATGGAAAACTTTGGTATAAAAAGTGGTAATTAAGTTTTTTATCCATTTTTTTTTCTTTTCATTTTATTAAAAAACTCGAAAACATAAGAATTGGAAAAAAAACTTAAATTTTCCGTCCATTTCTTTTCTTTTTCATTCATTTTAAAAGCTCGAAAAGCAGAAATAAGACTCATACTCCCTCTCCTACGATTAGACTAAATATAGTTTAAGATTTTCTTTCGTCAGATCCAAAAACAATATCAAGGAATCTGGTTTTGCTGAATTATAATTTTTAATATATTTTAATGGGAGTGTGGAAGAATGATTGGTAGATTATAATTTATTAAATATAATATAATTTTTTAATATTATATATAATTCACGAGATAGTTCATCTGTTCGAAAGATTAAAAATTATCTCATAAATTGATGTCATATGGACTAAATATAGTTGATGGTATAATCTACCTTATGGAGATACTCTTACTATTCATATATTATATATTTGTCTTTTTTTCATTTGTGCAATATGCTCATTTTTGGTGTCATATGTTGTAAATATAATTAATATGTGACTTTTTGATTATACACTTGACTTGTATCGTCGGCTCTTGAGTGGATATCAGAAGCTTAAAATTTTCGAGTTCAATTTTCACCCATAATGGAATTGATTTTTAATTGCCACCCCGATAAACTGTTTTTTGGTGGCTTGGTTTTACAGTCTATGTATACGGCTGAGCCTTGGGCCATATGTGCTGGTCTTTCCATGACCTGGGACATGGTTTTAAAAATATAATTCCTGATACTGTACAATAATCGATATGTTCTGTAAAAATAGTTTTATCAGTTAAATTTTTTAATTTCATGGAAAACCATTTTCTTATATATATTTATATATATATATTCAAATATGACATCTTAGTTATATTATCAATGCCACAACTACTAATATTCTTACCAGATGGCAGATGGGAAGGATTAAGGAATGAGGGGAAGGATTAAGGAATGAAAACAGGTATATATACAACTTCTTCTACAGGTAACCACAATGACAAAACCAGAAATAACATATATAGATATATCAAATACATATAAGGAAATAATAGTGGCTTGCAAGTGCCAAAAAAATTATGATGAAAACATCAACTGAACTGAAGGTGAAACTATTAAAAACTTAACTGATGAGCTTCAGAAAAAAGAGACTTGAAAATGCAAAATAAAAATAAAATTGTCTTGATTAGAAAAATGTAAAAAACCCTTTTCCGGAAATCTGTCTCAAAATCGGAAAGAGAAATTACCAAACAAATGGAGTTGCTGCTGCTACCTATTAAAACTAAACTGGAAAAAAGGATGGTTTTCTATCTCTATGCGATCTACATGTATTTAATGTTACACCAAATCATCCAAACCACCAAAAACCACTTCTCAAAGATGCTATTGTATCATTAAAACTCCCAAAAGTGGAATTAGGGTACTACACCCTTTTCTACTTCACAATAATTGTTGAGCCTTTGGGATAAGATTCACCACTGCGTTTGGTGAAAGTGGAGGAGCCATCACGAGCTTGATCCTGAGCTGCATTGCGCATATTAGATTCACGAGCTTGACCAAGGTCATCATAGCTGCTGCCACGGCCTTCTCCATCACTGCCCCTAGCACTGTCATTGCGAAATCCACCCCTGCCGGATTTGGACCTACCTTGATTATTGCCAGCTGCAAGGGAAAATAATCAAGTCATATACTAAACGAGTCAAGTTTCAAACTTATGAGAGAAAAATTTAATTCACCTCATCAGGCATTGTACAGAATTGGAATATAAATACCCCAAGGAAGAGACAAATTGAATCTTTATATAGATGGAGATTTTTTTCCCAAGAAAATATTTGGGGTTTACAAGAAAAGGGTGGCAAGTTATGAAAAAGGGAAAAAAATGAATAGTTAAGCTAGATTGTCATGTAAAATGGCACCATGATTTTACCAAGTTGGAGAATGCTTCAGTCTGTAAGGTAAAATTTACAAAGTACGTAAATAATTGGGAATATCCCGATTACCTTGAATGGAAGATCTCTTGTACTGAATCTCCAATTTTCTTTCACCAAATGAAATTTCACCAACCTTCAATATAAACAAATAAGAAAGTTTCAATCTTGTGAAAAAAGAGGAGAAAGGCAATAACAACTTGTATATTAGGATAAGAAAGAGGTTAGCTATTGCAAGAGAAAAAGAACCATAATCAAATCTCACACTACCATAACACAGGTGTATAAAGTGTAAATAGATTAAAACTTTAAGCATAATACAGATCTCACAACTTTTGAAACAATTATGCTAAATGGTAGCCAATACCATACCATCATGATCAATTCATCTAAGTGGAACATCTCAGCTATCAAACAGAAAACAGTATCCTGAGAATTATAAAAATAAAAAATGAGAAATTAAAACGGTAAGTCAAGCTAAATACCTCTACAGCACTGCGGGCAGAATTGGCAGATTCAAATTCTACAAATGCATAGCGATATCCGTCCTAAACAAAGTATTCAGGATCAAGCATGTTACTATGCATGAAGCAGTTATATTCCTTGAATAGAATAAAATAATAATACTGAAGCAGA